>CM044445.1:70894023-70951183 GCA_024363595.1 Xenopus borealis
ATGTGAATATTCTGCTAAAATGACAATTCACATATTACACTCTAGTCATACATCACTAATCAGTACACCACTCATACAAGCACCTGAATAATCAAAATACATATTTTCAAAAACAACTGTACCTCAATACTCATCTCTCTCACTTCAGCAGTCAATACAAAAGTAATTCAGAAAAGAGAAGCAAAAAGCAGTTTTAATCATTTTATTGACAAAAAAATTATTATATGCCAATTGACTCAATAAAACTTGGTAACTATGGAAAATTATTTTAAATACAAGTATATCAGTAGTCATTTAGCCTCTACCCCTATGCCTTTATATGGCCATGGAAAATCGCATATGCTTATATTTACAACAGGGCTACACAATAATCTACATATTTTTCAGAAGTAAAAAAAAAAAATTCTGCAATGTTAACCACTATTTTTACAGTCATCTCAACATTTGCAATAGTAACCACACTGGGGAATTTCATTCACCATTTGCAGGTACTACAAAATATAAATGCAATTATTTACATATATCAATATGTTATAATATAATATTCATATATTTATATCAAAGAAAGTAATATTTAAATGTTTAAGTGCTTTTGTCTGTGTGTTACCTATATATTAGTAATATTATTATTAAATACTATAAATATGTACTATCATATTTACATCTATTGCTATATTCCTGCAGAAATGGGACATCATAATATGCTTTGTCCCATAGTGTTTTTGTGTGCTACACTTGTTTCCCTTAGTCCTCACACCCCCAGTGTATTAATATAATATATTTTTTACACCATCTCCTGAGTTTTTCAAGCCCTGGTTTAAGCATAATTGTTCAGTTTGATTTGGTGAACTTTTAGATCTGGTGCAGTTGAAAATAAGGGTGGGTGGTAGAGATTTCCCCCCACTTTTCTCTCTTTTTATAGTTAATGAAAACCAGAACTTATGTCACATACGTATAAGGCAGAAATGTATGTTGTTATAATTGTAACTTAGCATTTGCCTTAAATCTGTAATGTGCATTAAACTTGGAAACATCACATGTCTGTTGGGTTGACAATTCTTCCAATGAAGAGTATGGTATCGGTTTCTTTGCTACAGATAACCACCAAAAATGGTCTGTCAACTTTTTGAGATTTTAATAGTGAATAGCGAATCACGTTAACAGCTGTTACTGCAGCTGCTTCGGTTCCCTTTTCATCAACATCCAAAACTGCCTTGTGGATCACCTACAGGACAAACATACAATGTTAAAATCACAGTTTGTATTTATAACCTTATTTTTTTTTTACAAAATGCACCCATTAATAGCACTCCAGCCCAATCATGCATTGAAATCCATTTTCCAAAAGAGCAAACAGATTTTTTTTATATCTTAAGGGTTTTTTTTTAATCAAATATTTCTCTTATTTTTGGGAAGTCCATTAAAGCCAATCCATGTTAATCACAAGCTGAGCCCAAGAGCGAAGTCCCGGTTCATAAAGACAATCCTATAGAAAATTATAATATATCACCTATGACTAAGTACCGGAGGGTACGAAACATGTAAGGTGGGCCATATGGGGTCAGTATGTACCAATTTTATTTTAATGTGATTTTTTGAATAAATATATTTTTTACTATAAATGAGCCTTGAGACATATATCTTTGATATTTATGATTTATGAAAAAACTCAAATGGGAAATACTCAACCGAGTAAATGCAGGGTGAAAAACTTGAATACTGGAATTGATAGAGTTTTCAGTGCAAAAAAAGTGAATTGCTCAAATTAATCGAGTTTTCAAGTGAAACCCACTGATAAAAACCCAAACATCATGAAGGCTATAAACATCCTCAAATGGTTCAAGAGACCTCTGCCATTGCCTGCTACATGACCTTGACAGGTTTTAGCTGGAATATTTTCCAATTCAAGTTATTTCCAG
Source organism: Xenopus borealis (assembly GCA_024363595.1). NCBI lineage: Eukaryota > Metazoa > Chordata > Amphibia > Anura > Pipidae > Xenopus > Xenopus borealis. The sequence goes on from CM044445.1 coordinate 70,895,943, forward strand.
CTTCAGGGTATACTAAATCTCAAAAAATTTGTTTGTTTTAAAAAAAAAACAAAAAATAATCAAAATGCAAGCTTTTTTAATCTAAAATTTGAGTTTGGACGGAAAAATATCCGTAAAACTCATTTTTTTTGGATGAAAATCAAATCGACCTTTAATAAATAACCCCCAAATGTTGAAAATCTGTCATGGGGTTAGACATGTTGCTAGTTTCCTAAGTGCCCTCAGTTGTGTAACATGTCCTCGGATAAATTTATATGATAGATAAGTGAATAGCACTCAAAACAAGCAAGCCCAATTGCGACTCCTCCAGTTACATTGAGTAGGAGAAACAATAACTCATCCGAAAGCATTTCCAGCCATGGAAATGTTGTCTGTTTGTTAAAGCACAGAATCAGTCACAAAAAATAGATAAGGGACTGAAGGACAAACACAGTTTTATTGCTGAAGTGCAAATTTATTACAATCCACACAAGGGTGGGTAGTAGAGTGACCAAAGAAAATGGTAAAAAGTAGGAGTTTTCCTTTGATTGTTCCCCATTTTGAGATGTAGGCACCAGGAAGCGAGTTAATAAACAGAGAAAGGTTTCTCTGTTTAAAGACTTTTGTGGTCAGAGCTTGGAAGCTGGAGTATTCTGGATGGAACAGGAAAGCCAGGTACTCAGATCCAGTAGTCCAGCTCATGTATTGGAGCTCACTGTGGAAAATTATTTAATTCTAATGAGACTGTTTCTAAGGTCTCTCGTAGCAGGGCACAAAGCATGAGGGATACCTGCCTGTGTGAGGAACTCCCAGAGGGGCTGGAGGTGCTGCCTGTAACTGCAAGTTGCAGTGGGAGCCTTTGACCAAGTGAGACATTGAGGAAAAGTCAGGAGGCAAAGCAATTCCCCAAAGAATGATCTTGGGAACAGGGGTGACCCCAATACAAATGTTTTATTACTGGTAGTCAGGGCCAGGCCAAACTGACTGGACGCCTTAGGAAAGCAGTCGGCTAACTCCCCCTCCGTGTGTGTATAAATGCACTATAGGAGAGAGGATGCGTAAGGGTAGGTTCCGTAGGGTGCAGAAGGGTAGGATGTGGAAGTGCAGGATGCGGAAGGGATGTAGAAGGACAGGGGAGAGAGTCGAGAGGGACTAGGGGCAGGCAGAAGACACTTGCATAGGCACCTGCCCAGCACCCCTACATCGCTGCACCCCAGGCAGGTGCCTCTGCCTACCCCTATCCATAAGGGGCCTAGTAAAGTGAGGGAACTCAATTAATGTGTGACATTAGCTCCCAGTGGGCAGGATTAATTTTTAAGATTTGTGTTTTGTATCCTGAAATGGTCACCCCTATGTGTAAATAAACTGCCTTAAAGAGAAGAAACGTCTGTTGTGGATACCGCAAGCATACAGTGGATTGCAATAAATTTGCACTTCAGCAGTTAACCTGCATTTGTTTCAACCCTAGGTTTAATGCTTAGCCACTTGGGACTCCCCACTGACAAGTAAGATGGGAGGTTGTGGGAGGGTTTTTTTTAGTTTATTTTAGAATCCCTACTCTATCTTCTTGGATGGGAATCTAGTTATATTTGGTATAACACATTGATCTGTGTCATTGGCTGTTTACGAAAGCAATGAGCAGGGTCTTAGCAGACAGGAAATCTTAAAATGAGTATGGATTAGTAAATAACATTGAAAACTGTTAATAGGCATATGGTAGGGGAACAAGAGATCTAATGAACCATCCAGCTCAGCACCTTTCAACCACTTGTAACTATATTATTTAAATTGAGACTGTTTATGTTTATATGTCAAGGAACGTTTAGGAATTTGGTACATTTTTATCTGTGCAATGCAATGCCATTATGATGTTAAAGGGGTTGTCTATTCAGTGTTGCATTTTCTTTTTTCCCTTTATGATCTGCTTACCATGTGGGTAGGGTTAAAAAAATGTATATAAAAGTAATCCTCTAATAACAACCATTTTGTCATTGTCTGTTTTAAGGCAGCTGATTCAGGCCACAGATAACATGTGGTATCCTCACAGATTTTGAATCATGGGGATGAATACAGAAATCCAGTGGGGAAAAAATGGAGGTTAGTGGTACAAGGGATTTCTCACTAAAACAAACTGTCCCAAAAAAGTACCTTATAAACATATTACAGTTACAAAATATCCAAGATAATGGCTTACTTTAGACAATTTCAAATTCCCATCTTCCACAATGCCAGAGAAATCTGCCTGGTCACTAAACATATTGTTCATTCCCATGTCACTGAAGATCTCTTTCAGTTTAAGAGAAGAGCTGATTGAGAACTTGGGCATGTAGAGGCGCAGAAATCTATAAAGATGGAAACAACATAATCTGCATCATTTGAGTAAAATGAAAGGTTGTTTTGCACAGTTATAAACATTGCCTTTCTTAAAGAAATATTGTAAATAGATTCATGAATTGTCTAAATTATCTGAACTTTCTATGAGAGAGAAATTTGCTAGGGATTTGAAATCTAACACTTACTTTTTAGATGTTGAATTTCTCCATCTTAATATGGTGTCCTTAGACAATGCTGCTTCTACATCTTGGACTTTTCCCAGTTTTGGCATAATTAGGAGCATTAAAGCATCATCTGTATATGGCAGTTTGAGGACAGTACAGGGAACCTCATTATCCAGGTATATATCATAACGACCCATACGAGACATCATTTTCACCTCCACTTTAGTGTTATTGTCAATGGAGAACATACTTAAACGTGTAAAATCTGGGCTGAAAGGGTACTCCCATTCGCCTATAAAATAAATGGGGAAAAAATCATCATAGCTTTGAAAGTTAAACAAATATATCAGCTTTTTTTTCCTGCTTTCTGCAGTGTAAAGCAGTGGCAAAGCCTTTGTCATGACAATATTTAAAGCATTCTTGTCTTGAAACATTTGAGAAACTCATTGGGTCAAAATGTTTATGAGCGACAATTTTTGTCATATGTCTGCTTTTTTTGTCCAAATACATTAAATTAATGGGCTGTTTTTTCTTATGGCTACTTTGTCCAAATGCATTGAGTCAACGGGCTTTTGTTCTCTGCAACCTTTTTGTCATGGCATACTGTTCTGCTGTGAAATTTTTGCAACAGTTTCATGAAAAAATTTGGAGATTGTAAAATGCTGAATCCTTGGCAGGCAAAAAAAATTTGCCCATCACTACTTATCACCCATGCGTGATACCAATGAATTACCTCCAGCTTGGACATGACGATAGTTTGAGTGTTTCAAACTCCGAATTGGACATGACCACTGTAAAAATGTTTACAGCAAATTATGCACAGTTTATGAAAAGTACATTATTTATTCACTTACATTGTAAACTATATGGGAGCGTTACCCCCTTCCTCTTGTCTCTTAATGGAGAACTAAACCCTAAAATGCCATATTTCATATACTGAACTTATTGAACCAGCCTAAAGTTTCAGCTTGTCAATAGCAACAATGATCCAGGACTTCAAACTTGTCACAGGGGGTCACCATCTTGGAAAGTGACACACACGTGTTGAAAAGCTTAGTTAGTGGTCATAGCTAATTATCAAGCAGGAAATGAGGTTTGCCTGTGATATAAGCTGATGCTATAAGGCTAATTATAAAATTCTGGTGCTAGTTGCGCTGGTGTCTGTCTATTCATTATCTATAATCACTAATCAGCCTTATATTGTGATATTTAAATTCTCTGTGTACTGTATATTTTGAGTCTGTCACTAAGCTTAGTAACTGACATCAGCACAGAGCATGTGAATCAGTGAATCAGCAGAAAAGAAGATGGGAGATACTGGGACATTTTTATGGGCACAGATCTTCACTGCTAAAGGGCTGTGGTTGCCTTGGGCTGGTACAGAAGCCCAAAAACACTATGCACAGCATTTCTACCCTACTTCTTTAGTTATCCATTAATACGTAAGACTCATATCTGCTGTGTTTTATTGCTTTAATGTACAGCACTGCCTACAAAAGTAATGCTATTTCAATCTTTACATACTTAAAGATAAATGGCATTAGCCCTCCTAGAGTTCATTTCATTACCTTTAAACAGGATGTAGTTCACCAGTAGAAGCTTTGTTTCTGTACTTGGATCTCTGACCAGTTCCTTTATTTTCCCATTTGTTTTGTTCTTAACATAATTATTGATCTGTCTCTCAGCCTCCTTCTGATTCTTGAAATTAGTGGGAAAAACATCTGCTTGGTAATAACTTTCTGCTTCATTAGCAAAACTCTTAAGGATATTTAGCTCATCTTCAACAAATGCAGCATTGCCAATTGTAATTTTCAGATCTTTCTTTGGTTTATTCAGTACCTTGAGGAAATTCCCAAAAGCATTATGTATTTTGTCATCTTGACTGTGTGTCTCTTTTGGTGCTAAACTATTTAGAATTTGATGGCGAGTTTCAGCTTTTGCTCCTAGAGCTAACATGGCTAAGGAAGTGGCAATGCTTACAGGAGAAAAAAATATGTTTTTTGGCTGTGATTTCTTCTCTGTTAGGGCTGAGGAAGCCACCTGCTTATAGATATTGACAGCAAAATTCATATTTGATTGTAGAAGTAATCCTTTGAGCTCTTCTTCACTGAGCTCCTTGTTAGCTTCACTAATTCCATCATCAGGATAGTCTGATTCTACAATAACAGCGATAAGCAGAACAAGGCAAATACCCCTCATATCTTCTTGTTAAGGATATACCTGTATATTACAATGATTATAAGTCAAGCAGGATGCAAATAAAACATATGTTGATCCCTATGACTGATGCAGCACAACACAACATTTTACAGCATTCACTTCAATGACAGAATGTGTGATTATCTATGGGGGTGACAAGGTAAGGCATGGTGAGGTTAAGATAACCTTTGATTAATATGTGGTTGAACTGACCCAATAACATTGTTCTTTCTCTCCCCATGTGGCTTAAGAAAAGCTGTTGCATTTCCAAACACTTGACACACATACTGGGCTGGCCCCTAATTAACAGTAGCGTGTTTGATGTGATGCCACCACAAATGAAAGCATATCATTTTAATGTGCATATCAATATACAATATATCAAACAAGACTTTCTCAAAGATGTCTGTGATAAAAAAATGATAATGATTTCCATTATACCATTATACCAATGGCTTATACCATTTCAAGGCAGGCATATTGTTTTCATTGAAAAGAAAAACAGGAGAACATAGAATGCAGTTAAAAACATTTTTGTGTGTAGCTTGTTTTTACATGAAGAAAAATATTTGTGCTACCTCAAAACCTATAACAATGTTAGCAGAGAGGCCCAAATGCAGCAACTGGGAAATATTTGTATTCAAGATGCAAATGGTGGCATTCACAAATATCTATGAAAATAAATATATATTATAATACACAAAAGCCGTGAATATCTTGTAAATGATATCCTTATAATTATATATATATCCTTATAAACGGTGAGTTCTGATGTCATCAGTTATAAACGGTGAGTTCTGATGTCATTTCACATGACTCACTAAAACTTGTGTATTACATATTCACTGCTTTTGTGTATTATATAGTGAATAAAGTACCCCTAGTTGCAAAATATGAGGATATTAGAAGTTACCTCAAAATTCCATGACCTGTATAAAAACACTGGACCTTCGGCCTCGTGTTTTTATATGTTCATGAAACTCCTCAGTAACTTATAATATCCTTATAATTTACAAGAGGGGGTACTTTATTCACTATATAATACACAAAAGCCGTGAATATCTTGTAAATTATATCCTTATAAACGGTGAGATCTGATGTCATCTGTTATAAATGGTGAGTTCTGATGTCATTTACTGAAACTTGTGTATAATAAATAAAATATACCCCTAGTTGCAAAATATGAGAATATTAGAAGTGACCTCGGAGTTACATGACCTTTATAAAAACATATATGGTCATGAAACTAACTTATAATATCCTCATAATTTACATGAGAATGTACTTTATTCACTATATATATAATAAAAAAGAAATTACAAATGTAAGAAAAACATATAAATGTTAGAAAAGTATGACAAAACAGTATGGCTATTCATGTTAGACTCACATACATACTGAACTAAGTATCTTGCTGCTCAGTATATAAATATAATTATTTTCTTCCGGTAAATATGTAAATGTTTTCTTCTTAAAGGAGAAGGACAGGTAAAATCACAGGAGTGCCAAGCTGTCATGTACTGCACAGTGATTTGAGTCATTTACTTGTTACCTGGCTGGCATTTGTCTGCTGAATGCCAGTACACCATCTTTTTTCATTCTCCCAGATGTCCCCTGCACCAATTCTAGTAGGCACATGTGCAGTATAGAAATTATGGAAAAAGTTTCATACTGCGCATGCACCTGCCAAAGCCTGATGGGACATCTGGAAGAAGATGACGTAGCAAACAGTTCCCTGGGCTGGGGCATTTTGTGTAGACGAGATATTCCAGCCCATGGTAAAAGGTAAGGGAGTAATGGTGCATAACAACTCTGAACCACCCCCAGTGACTTTACTTTTAACTCACCTTCTCCTTTAAATATGCCACCATTATTATTTACTTAGGGACAGATATTTAAAAGACACAAATATTTATACTTTTATATCTTTTCTGTGTTACTAAAGAGAAGTTGAGTGGCAAGAAAAGTCCTCATTTATTTGGGTTTTATAGTTGCTACAGCTAATGTAAAACACACCTTTAGAAAGAACTGAATTCAACTATTTATAATTCACAGCAGTAGAGCAAAAAGCTGTCTCTTTCCTTTATAGTTTGGCTTTTCACTTTACTGCTCATGCACACAGCAGCCTAAGGGATCACTGGGCAGCATAAAACGGGGACGTGGCAGTCCTGCAGAAGTACCCTGGGCTGCGGCAATTTTCAGTGAGCAGGAACACTTGCCCAGGATCTTAGGTAATTTGTTATGATCACTGGGGTGTACCTAACAAATTGGCATCCCCTATGATTATACATTATCCTTCTATTTTAAAGAAATCTTTTTGAGTCTAATGAAAAATTTGAAATTTCAATAGCACACTTTCCTGGCATTTTGAAAATTGTTAATAAATATGATGAATAGCAGCATAAAGTGCTGGGAATCCTTAGGACTTCCCAGTTTTAATTTTTATAAATCTGCAGTCATTCATATTCGTTAAACTTGTACATTACAGATGAATTCCTCTGATTAGATAATAAATTATTTGATTTTGATGGGAATTTGCCATTACCCACTAAATATGTTTTGTGCAAGGTCAAATACAATAAATTTAAAATAGTGGGTATTAATTAAAACTCCTACTGACTGTCACCGTTTCCTGCAGTCCCTTCCCTTGTGTAGCTGTAGCCTGCATGCACTACACATACAAATCAGCCTGTGATGTGGTGCAATAATCTGACTGAGCCTATACATCTGCACAACGTTACTGGTGCAAACACTGATAAAGAAAACATACATACATGAATAGTGAGTGATAATATTAGTGTGTGCTGTGGATGTTGCACTGAATTGAGGGCAATGAGAGTGAACCTGCATGAGAGAGAGAGAGTCAGAATAAAGAGGGTGCAATGCATGCAAAAGAAGAGAAGAATACCGTCACTTGTAAAAGATCCTCCACTGCAGCTGGTGCCTTATTATTCATAGGGTGTCTCTTTGTATCTATTGTGTTTTTAAAATGAATAAACTACTAAATCATTTTCCTCACAAAGCAAACAAAGATTTATCAAACCCTGGAATGAAAGGCATATTTACTTCTCGTGTTTTCCTCTGTGTTACATTTGCCAAGTTGTAAATAATTTACTCTGTTCTGTCAAATATGCCCTTCCTGTTATTGAAATGCAGGATTATCCAAAAGAAACGCTGCATATGTAAGGCTTTGTGTGTACATGTGTGTTATATTTATATAAAATGGTTATTGTTAGTGATTGTGCTGAAGCGCGTGGCTATGAGTATGTAAGACACAACAGTTAGAAAGTGTACCACAGAATTAAACATAGAAGAGACAATAAAAGGAAACATACAAAGGCACACTGGCTATAGCCAAAACATGGTCACATGGTCATCACAGGGCTTTTGCATTGGTTTGAGTTATATGAATTATGTACTCTGGTATTGTGCAATTTTAGTTTTAGCAATCAGATTATAACTGCTTAACAGTTGGAAATTAATTCCTAGCAAATCTTTGACTACAACCAGATATACAGTATAATATATTCAATGCAGTTATAAATACCCTTTATAATTGATTATAGTGTGTGACAAGTATTCAAAATAAGGTTTCTTCCAGTGAATGGAAAGTTTTGTATTTGTTGAATTAACTAATGGAATATTGGTTGTAATACTTGTACTGTAGGTCAATCTGTTTCCTTATATAATGAAAACGTATTTTAGAGCATGCATTGCTGAATATATCTTGGTGTGCAAAATGAAGAAATGAGAATTAAATAGTGGAATGTGGATCAATCCATTAACCATGTCTCTGTATGTGTGCCTGTTATTTAGATACCTCTCTTTGCAGTCCCCTCTGCTATTGTCCTCTCTGAATTTAAGGGGCAAATTTACTATTATTCACCCAAAATCCTACAAATTAATTTGAATCGAATCGTTCAATTTCCCGAAAGAATCGTGAAATTTCCTTTGAGCCTCCGAAAAATTTGTACGATTCAATCGTACCAATGGTATTCGACCAGGACTTAGCCAAAGTCGCCTGGCAACTAATCGTCTCTTCTGTGGGGCAACAATCCCCCCGAACTGCCTTCTGTCTGCTTGAATGAAGAATCGCCTGCACTAATGCACTCGTGGCTCTTCGATGCCTCAGGAGGAAACTCAGGCGAGTTCAGAGATTGAAGTGCACGAGTGCATTAGTGCAGGTGATTCTTCATTCAAGTAGACAGAAGTCAGGAAGAAGGCAATTCGGGGAGATTGTCGCCTCAAAGAAGAGGCGATTAGTCACCAGGCGACTAAATCTCCCAGAATCTGCCCGTCTGCCCCAACCCTAAAGGGCAACTAAAATTTAACATAGAATAATAATAACAAATTATTTATGCTTTCAAAGTTGGCACAGGGGACTGTCATCAAGTCAAATAATATCTGTCATAGAAGCCATTACAGCAATACTGATTAATAATACAGAATACAACAGTACCCTCATAAACAAACAAAAACTGAACTGATCATCTAACCAACCCTGAAGATGCCTGCAGTTGGTAGTTCATAATTCCTCCTCAGGAGTCAACCAGGTTTTTCAGAGAAAATGTTTGAAAATTGGAGACCTTTCAATATAATAAGTACTTTTAATATTTAACATTTTTAACATAATATTTAATTTATCTATATTTTTTTCTATATAGAATTGAATAAGTAACTTAACAAACAGCTATTTTATAGTGCAATATGTAATACACTTTTGGATCCATAGTAAACTGCAAGTTTTATGTCAACATCAAACTCCAGGGCAAGCCTAGTACTGATAGCCTTATCTGGTGTTGCAACAACTGCTTCTGGCCTTGTTTCAGTAATGCGCTAGAAGAAGTGTAAATAATAACAGGAAATAAATGATTTACTTCTTATTTTCAATCTTTTGTGTGATTTGTTTCTAAAGTATTTTAACTTTAATGTCAATGTACATCATTTATGCAATAAACTGTACAATGCCAAATTAAATTAATGAAAGGTCAAAGATTGGGAGAGCTGGGAGGTTTTTTATAACCCATAAAACATTCTCATAGTCCAGCCAATGAAAAGTGTTCTTTACTCCAACCTAGAATACAAGTTGTGTGTGAACATGTTTGTTGCAATCATCTGTAAAATGTATCACCACATAACCACCGCCTTCTTTAAATGAAACATCAACGGTTTCTTGTGTGCTTTAAGAAAAATGAGTGCAAATGTAATGCAAGGGGAAGGAAAGATTTGGTGTAGGTGCTTTGCTACAGAGAGTAGGCCTTTATACTAACTTGTTTGCATTATACAGGTTTCATACTGTTCGTTTCATCAGTCTTAATGCAAACTATATATATACCCATTTACACATCCCACTGTAGGGATGAGTGACAGTTAATACAAAACACACCCAAAAAGATGAATAACAAATATAAATATGTTTTCTTGGGAAAAAAAAGGTTGTCAGCCCGCAGAAACCTAACAAAGTTTAAAATTCTCTTGACTACTGAAAACTAGTTTTCCTGATACCTGGTCCTTTTTAATGATGCCTTTTCTGTCTCCTAAATGTCTCATTTGCTATAACTTTCAACAAAAGGAGCATGAGTGTCTATATGATTGTATCTATAATTTGAATTTGGAATGGCAGCTACTTCACCTACAGCAACTCTTATGGTAAGAATAGATACTACAGTGCAAATAAGTAATTCATTTTGACTTTTTTTATTTAACACACCATGCATGTTATAACCCAACTATAAAAATAATATTGAAGGTCCGCCTATCATGTCTGAATGTGTGTAAGCCAGGTTATGTGACAGACAGACAGACAGGGTGCTGACCACCACTGTTTTCTGATTGATGACAACAGCAAAACATCCATTGTGTTATAAGCCTTAAAGCTGCATTTACAGTGAACTAAACCCTAAAAATGAATATGGCTAAAAATGCCATGTTTTATATACTGAACTTATTGCACCAGCCTAAAGTTTCAGCTTGTCAATAGCTGCAAACTTGTCACAGGGGGTCACCATCTTGGAAAGTGTCCATGACACTCACATGCTCAGTGGGCTCTGAGCAGTTGTTGAGAAGTTAAGTTTAGGGGTTGTCACAAATTATCCAGCAGAAAATGAGGTTGGTCTGTAATATAAGATGATGCTACAGGGCTGATTATTAAAGTCTGATGCTAGCCTGTCAATTAAAGTTTCTAATGCTATGGACTACTGCTGCACAAGTATGGCAGCCACCTCATAGACGAATATGGAGAGAAGGTAATGTAAAAGCATAAGTAGCATGCAAAGCCAATATTATGATAGATATAGAAAAGGTATAATTTCTGATGTCAGTATCTCTATAAGCAGTCCTTAATGCTGCAGTATATGTGTACTGTATTCTTTAATATAGTGAGACATCAAAGCCAAATATGTCTTTAGATCATAGGTTTCCAAAGCATAGGGTATTCCCCTTTTCTAATGAGATCCAAAGTAATAGTCAGGACAACTTTTTTTTAACCTTTTTCTGACCTTTCTGTCTGTATCTACTTTCCGTCTGTTCTCTCTTTTTACAGGATTTAGATAAACAGGTTGGATTTGATGGACATTTTTTTCATTGTCTTAGTAGACTGGATCCTTCATTCATACTAACAAAGCTTTCATGGGAAGGCCGAGGAAGCATAGGGGGGCCCACAAGGCCCTAAATACTGAGCAGTTTTAATATATATTGGTAAATAAATGACAATCTCTGAATATGTTGATGCCCCCCTAATTTGCTGTGGGGCCAGTAACATTTAATTACCTACAAAATTCCATCTTGCCACTTGCAGATAGTAATTAAAGAGCATTATATAGGCATTAGTATCCTGTCTTTTAGCATACTGTTGAAAAATTTGTTTTGGTCATGTATTTATTAACTAGGACAGCATATAAAGGGATCCATGGGTGTAACATTTGCTTGAGGCAGGTGAAAATTCCAGGGTTCATTGGCATCCATCAACCTTTGAACTTTTTCCATTGTGCTTTATAGATTTACTAAAAAAATTATTCTCAGTTGGAGATAGCTTATGCATTTTATTACAAACAAATATCTATTTCTAAAGCCAGAGTCAGCTCTGAAATATTCCTTTGTCAGTACAACTAACAATTCAAGAAGTCAATTTCAGTAGTAATCTGTCTTCCATGCAGGATTAGTGACACGTGCAGGGTTAAACAACTGAAAGAAGTCTGAGAAGACACACAGCTTGATATTAAAACTGTACAGGTGACTCCAGTCCCCCACTATAATGGATGAAGCCTGTTTATTTTGTATAATACTTGTCACAGCAGCACCCATGTATAATACATTAGATAATAGGGCCTCTTATGTGGGCAAATATTACAGTCAGATTTGATTAATTGCCAGATTTTATGAATTCAAATTAAAGGGATGGCTTAATGTTTAAATGATACTAACTCTAAAAAGTATTATTCAAAATATGAATGTACATCAAAAGTTAACTATAGCTCATGTTGTTTGTTTAAAACTGTTAAAGCTGCTTTTGTAAGTAATTAGTGATGGGCAAATCTGGGGTGTTTTTGCTTCACCGAATTTTCGCCAGGTGAATTTTCTCAGGCGTTTTGCTAATTTTTTCGCAGATGGCAAATTGTGGGAATTTGCAGTGAATTTGAGCCAGATGAATAAATTCGCCCATCACTAATTGTCACTTGAAGTTCCTAAACCTGACTGTTTTGCTAACCTGACTGTCCCTTCTCAACATGTCAGTTAGAGTTTCTAATGCTAACAGACAACTGAATTTCAAATATGGCAGCCCCCCTCCTAGAGGAACATGGGGGATCAGATAATGTAAAAACATCTGTAAATACTGTAATGGCAAAGTTATAGATTTCATGCAAAGATAATAAAAAGGTTTAATTTCTGTTATTCGTATCTCTTTAAGTTAACTTTTAGTTCTTCTAAGTTACATTGCAAGCAATTGGTCTTCAATTCTTCATGTTTTTATAGTTTTTTAAAATTATTTTCCTTTCCAGCTTTCAAATAACGATCAAAGAGGGTCATTTATAAACACTTGGCAAATTTGCATTTGGGCAGTAACCGATGACAACCAATCAGATATTTGCTTTCATTGTTCAACCTGCTGCTGACTGAAAAAGCTAATTACTGATTGGTTGCTATGGGTTACTATCCAGGTCCAAATTTGCCCAGTGTTTATAAATGAGCCACACTGATCCAATTTAAAAACAAATGCTCTGCAAACCTACAAATTTATTGTTATTGTTACTTTTTATTAGTCATCTTTCTATTATGGCCCTCTCCTCTTCATAGTCCAGTCTCTTTCATAAATCAGTGCATGGTTGATAGGGTAATTTGGACCCTAGCAACCAGATTGGTGAAACTGCAAATTGGAGAATGCTGAATAAAAAGCTAAATAACTCAAAATACACATATATTAAAAAAATGAAAACCAACTGCAAACTGTCTTAGAACACTCTCTCCATTATACTAGAATTTAATTCCCAGGTGACCAACTCCTTTAAGGGAACTATTTTTCAAGATGTGGCAATACAGCATTTAAATACACCCCACAACTCTATCTGACATATATTTCAACTGCTTTGCTGACAATTATGTATGTCTTCACCATTTTAACACAGTTTCTTATGCTGGAAGTTTGTTTAATCTTTCATATTGACTTGAATGGATTGCGTTATGTTGTTGAAATAGAAAATTAGAGGATGTAAAAGAAAACCTTTATAAGTACTGTGACTAGTTATGTTTAATGAATTATTTTAGGGATTACAATGCATTTAATCAATCAGATATAACAGGCCTGAATCATTTTACACACCTACATACGTTTTGTTAATAGGTCAACAATAGATTCTCCCCAGTAGTTAGTGGAGGGCAACACACATTTGTACCAATTCCCATCACTGTGGAATGCTGATTTAAAAAAATCATATACAGTTGTAGAGGGTTTGGAAAATTTTGGAAGAATTATGATATCATTCCAAATGCAAATAATGTTTCATAGAATTTGATCAGTCACATCAATGAAGATGTCAGTTTTTTTTTTGCATGGTATTATGGGGCACTCATAACTTCCACAAGTTCACACACATCCTGTGAAAATTAATCTTTTCTGTATTTTTCTTTTACAGATAAAAGCATATGTTCATAAACATTGCAAAGAATGCAAAAGCTTCCGAATATGGTATACTCCAGTTAATGACCAACATATTTTATTTGTCACCAATGTTTATTCAAAAAAAAAAATGTCAACAGAGACATCCAGCATGATTTAGTCAGCTTTAATATTGAAATGGTTCACATCCTTCAAGATGATCTGTTTTGAAAACAGTTAACACAATACAGCATTTAGTGTAGATTTATTTGGGTGACATAAAAGTCTTAGTTTTGTATCATTGTGCATTAGTTGGGTCCATAACTTTGCCCATAAAGAGTTGACTGCCTAGAGTCCTGCTATAGATCATCACTAGGAAAGGACGATCTATAAGAAATGGTGGAAAGAGTTTAGTAGGGCTAGCTTGGGCTGATGTTGCTCCAACTGCTTCTGTTCCAAATTCATTGACATTCAGTACAGCATTGTGAGAAGCCTTTATAAAAGCAAAAACAATAAAGAATTAATTTAGATTGGAGGGGATTTTTTCTTCATTTTGTTTCAAACTAATCATTTTATTAGGATATTTTTCACAAAACAGTTGTAACATTGTTCTAGCAAACAATGGCTTGTGCCACACACATGCAACGCTCATTATTTTTTCAAAGAATTAGTAAAAGCTCTGGGTATAAAACCTCTTAGTTGTTAAAGGCTATTTTAAAACGTTGACTCTATGAAGCATCTGTTCTAGAAATCTGTTATCTTGACAGATGAGGGACACAGAAATCAGAGTTCAAAGTGGGGCAGCAGAACACCTTGAAACTTATCACTGCCAAATATAATGACAGGTCTATCAAGCTGTCTTTCCAGACCCTCTGCCCTGTTGCAATCGTTTGTACAATAGCTGGTTCACCTTACAAAACCTTCATATGGCATCAAGGAATCTATTTACAAATTTACTAAGGGAATGGGGTGCAATTATGTTGCATTATGTTTTACATTGAATAACTAAGTAAAAAATTAATTATCCCACATAGTTACATAATTAAATTGGGTTGAAAAAAAAGACAAAGTCGATATATATATATATATATCTATATATATATAGATATAGATATAGAGATATATATATATATATATATATAGAGAGAGAGATAGATAGATAGATAGATAGATAGACCCATGTCTATAATAACTATAGAGAGAAATATAAGCACATAACATTATGCATTAGTGTCCTCAATTTCCTTTTTACCTCATTAGGTCAAGAAGTATAGTAGATCCAAAAATGTATAGTTCTTATGAACAAAATTAATGGAATATGAGTTATTGAACATTTACTGGTGCATACTGTGACTATAGACTCTGCTAATAAATAGGGTATATTTTCCCTTAACTCTCAGTACCAAAGCTCTTCAGTGTGGGCCCCCCATGATATATGTAGCCAAGTTCTACATGTGACCCTGTTTATGAGCCTTGAAAAGTTTCAAATCCTACTCTTGCTAATATTCTGCTTCTTGTATCAAAGATGACATACATTTGTAGCCTACCTGGGGCTGGTTTATCAAAACAGTAACAATAGTTAACACTCAGTTATCCATTACTGGCTTTAACCACTGATTTGTTATAATTGTCTGTGTTTCAAATCAGTTAGCCAGGATTTGCGCAGGTGATGGTGCTAGGTTCTGCTTTTGACCAAATATGGCAGTCGACTGCTCATCATCATGATTTATTTATATGACACCAGTAGTTATGAATCGCTTTAGAATAATTTAACAAAAAAAGATTACCAGGTAAAAAAATAGGATCAGTGGGCCATACTTGCAAGAGATTACGAACCTAAGTATTCAGACACATTTGGAACATAAGGAATAAGAAACAATTGGTAATTTGTGAATCTGTGTGTCTGATTAATTAAGCTACACCAAATATGCTTCCCTAAACAGGTGGAAGTAGGGAGATTGGAAGATAGTTGGTGGGAGAGCTGGGATGATTTTTTTAAGATGTTAGCATCTTAGCACTTGTTGATGTGAAGGAAAAACACCAGCAGAATGTGAAAGGGTAAATAGGTGGATAAATGCAGGGCAGATATGTATCAAAAATTGGGTGATGGATGATTGGTTTATGGGGTCAAGGGAGCAGGTTGTGGGGTTGGAGCAGATCAGAAGTTTGCTAACTTCATCTAATGTTGCAGGGGTGAAATAGTGTAAAGTTTAAGGCTGGGGACAGACAGGGAGAAGGAAATTCAGATGATTGAAAAGAGATTAAAGAAGAGAAGTATAGCTGCTTATCTGCAAAATTTAGCATTTCACCATCAATGGATTTTTTTGTGAAAATCTGATAAATAAGTGATTTCCCTGATACACAGCAAGGTGGTCACGTGGATAAGCAAATAACTAATTTAAAGATTTAAGGCACTTTTAGTTATGGTTATCTGTTGAAGAACAGTGATCAAGCAATTAACAGAACTGAGACAGATGTGGCAATAGAATGGACATACCAGTCCCACAGTCAAGCAAGTAAGCAAAGCTGCTAGATACAATGAATAGCAAGGCAGCATACTGCACAACTGAATAACTGCCAATGGTATTAAAATATTAAAGGATGGAAAGTTAAAATCACCGTATTTCTAGGGTAGGTGCCAAATAGTAGTCCATTAGGATATGGCCATTGGTTCCACAGCTGCAAACTGCCTCTGTAATGTGTCCAAAATATATTATCTCTTTGGCTCACAGCAGCTTCAGTCAGTCTCTCGCAGCACAGGATATCTAATGTGGGAGCTCACCTTCTTTTGCCAAACTACATGTACGCACACAAACCCCCAGACAGTGTGCTGGTGTATGTGCTTGCTCATCTCAAACACAAATTCATTTTTATTATAACAGTCTCAATGCCAATATTTCACAAGCACGCATATTGTGTAAAATGCAATAGCCCCAACATTCTTGTAATATCAAACAGCACAAAACACTTACCATGGAGACCTTCAGTTTAATTTGTTCAGAAATCCCAGTTAAATCTGCTTTATCAGTGAATATATCTGATATTCCCATCTTGTGGAGGGTATCTTTGAGGGCAATTTTACCGCTGATAGAAAATTTTGGCATATAAAGATCCACAATGCTTTGGAAAATAAAAAACAGAAGGAATATATTTACTGTACAGTACAACAAAATGAATACTCTAGAAATAAAGATTTATTTTGTGCCTATGTGAATCTGTTTCTCTATTGAAGATGAATAAATTCCAAAGTGATTCACTGAAAGGAATAGAAATCATTGTACCCTTTTAGCTACAGAATGCTCAGGACCTGGGGTTTGCCAGATAACAGATCATTCCGTAATTTGGATCTTCATACCTTCTGCTAGAAAATCATGTAAACATTAAATAAACCCAATAGACTGGTTTTGCTTCCAATAAGGATTAATTATATCTTAGTTGGGATCAAGTATAAGCTACTCTATTATTATTACAGAGAAAAAGGAAATCATTTTTCAAAATTTGGATTATTTCATTATAATGGAGTCTATGGGAGACAGCAATTCCGTATTTTGGAGCATTCTGGATAATGGGTTTCTGGATAAGGGATCCATTACCTGTATATGGAAGAACAAATCTAAATTGAAAAATCTTAATAAAGCTCTTTATTTACTACAGAATTGTAGCTAGTGTTCTTTGGCTCTCTCCAACTTCCCTCACAACCTGGCTCCCATGTTTTTTTTGCATGTTTGCTTTCATGTGAGATAAACCTTCATTCTTCTATTTTAATGTGTGTGAAATCCATAAAAATAAAACTTGGTCCACTTATGGCTGGTGGGTTTCTGTCAACTGAATTTTGTTCTTGCAATAAACCTTTACATCGCCTGGCAGCCAATCAGTGGAAACCAAGAAAGCTGCAAAGCAGGAAGTAGTGTTCTGTCATGTTAGACATCAGTTACTCCAGCCTGTATACATTACATTTTTGGCTACCAATATTAGAAACATGTTTTATTGTGCAATGCCTAGCTATTTACCCAGTTTTTATTGTTACACTGAACAATTACATGTTAAGGCAGTGTCAGTACAACCAGCTTAAGGATCTGAAAATGGACTAAGTAACTTCATGTTCCCTAGACCATTACTGGAACTGTAAGAAGCTTGTTAAGAGAAAGTAGGTTGAGGGCCTTTACAGCCTTCAGGGTGAATTAGAATTTTCTAGGGAAGATATACTAGAGGCTGTGAAGTCCTACTATACTTTTACTTTTACAAATAATGTAAGATTAAAGCTTTCCTGGAAGTAACCCAGTTTCAAACATTGCCAGTTTTTCTTCTTTGATACCAGAGATAACAGAGGAAGAAGTACTGCAGGTGATTAAGAAACAGCAGAAAAGGAAGGCCCCTGGGCCAGATGGTTTCACTGCAAAGTTTTACAGCATGTTTAAGGAAGAGTTGGTTCAGGTTCTTACTGAAGTCTTTAATGACTGTCTGGCCAAGTGATGCCTTCCTCCATCTATGCAGTCCTCCTCTCTAGTTCTGATATCACAGGGGAAGGGTTCAAGGCACATTGAGAATTGGAGGTTGATTGCCATTCTCAATTGTGATAGGAAGATTTTGGCTAAAATTCGCTCACAAAGGTTGGATGCTGTGGCTGGGCTGGGTCTCTTCTCTCTGACTCTTATTTCTGTTCAATGGAGGGAAGATATATTTGTTCTTTCTCTGAGAGAAGCACTGGAGAGGTGCAAGGCTTGGCAGTGGGACAAATACTCAATCATGAGTATTTATGGGCTGTTTGCAAAGATACTGCATTCTGGATGAATTCATTAGATGGCTTAGGGGTTTGTCCCATTGATCAATTGTTGGAAAGGTGAAGATTTTTTGGTGAGAGCTGGTGTGAGACAGGAATGTCTTTTGAGC
Organism: Xenopus borealis; assembly: GCA_024363595.1. Classification (NCBI taxonomy): domain Eukaryota; kingdom Metazoa; phylum Chordata; class Amphibia; order Anura; family Pipidae; genus Xenopus; species Xenopus borealis. Next base: position 70,914,600 of record CM044445.1, read on the forward strand.
CCACTCCTGTATATTTTCTCATTAGATACCTTCTTGAGGAGAGATCAGGATTGTGGGCTTGAGGGCATTCCATTTCCTTTGGGTTGATCCATATCTTATGCATATGATGTCAAAACCTGAGGAGGAGGGAAGGGTTTTGGAGTTCATCGAAAGTTACTCTGAGGAGAATTCAGAATCTTTTTGGACTCTTGAGAGGGAACCAAGCTTCAGGCTTGAGAAATTCCCAGTGGCAGTGGTATACTACCAGGGATGCCAGGGTTGCTAATGCACCCGGGCTCCACCACCTTGAGGCCCACCGGAGCCGCAATAACAGTTATCATGGGCAGCTGGGAAGGGGAAGGTTTTACAGCATACACGCCAGTAGCACTCTATTCATAGGGGGCCCAATAAGGGGGCCCCATGGCCATCCCGTACCAGGGCCTGCTAGTGAGTAGTTACACCACTGCCCAGTGGCCCTAGGTTTAGTTAGAAAAATGGGGATTACATTTAGAAAGGGTGATCTGGTGCAGGTCTGGCAAAGGTTCAGTGGTGGAAAGCATGGAAGCTGACCTATAGAGAAAGGAATGACATTATTAAGATTTTCCTGGTTCTGCTTTTTCTCTTTGTTTTGCATGTTTTTCTGTTGCCAGAATCTCTCTCTCTATCTCTTCCAATGCTTTGGGTTAGTAGGCTCAACCCAGTAAAAAGAGGTAACACCTTCCTGCAAATGAAAAGTGGAAGGTTGGACATGTTGTGTCCAGTGGTTTTCTTCTGTACCCTGCCTAGGGAACCATTCGCCTGTGCCTTAGGCATCGGACGATCGGACCTACGCACGCCCCTACTTTGAGTGCAATTATTTAGCTCGCCAGCACAATGACATCACGTGCCGCCAGTTTCGCATCTTTCCATGGCCCCCCTACCCCTCACCCCCTCAGCTCCGTCACAAAATTTGTGGCGGAGGGTGGGGAGGGTTTTTTCTTCAAAAACAAATAATGAAAAAATAGGCACTGCCCCCAAAACCATTCCTCCCTAGGTACAGGCCCTCTGTGGGATCTCTGTGGGATCTCTGTGGGCAGGCCCAGATTTGTGGAAAGGCCACCTAGGCCCAGGCCTAAGGTGAAAGGATTTTAGGGGGCGGCATGCTGCCCAGCCACACCCACATTGGTTCAGAAGCACTGGGGATGTGTTGGAGATGCAATCATTTTTTAAAATTTCCCATGCAGTGGGCCTAGGGGCTCCCAGTATGTAAATCCAGCCATGTCTGTGGGAAATCAGTGACTGGGCATTGCTTTTATTAGAGATTGGTTACTTGGCGGCAGGGTGAAAGAGGTCCAGTTAAGTGGTGGCAAGTGATTAAAATCTTAAAGAAATTGAATATTAGCACAGAAGATATACATATTTCCCTTCATAGGAAAAAAATTTATTGAAAAGCGTTGGAGTTTCATTTTATTCACCCATATGTATGAAAGACTATCCTGGGAAAATTCAAGAGGAAAGTATTCCCTTCCTCACAAGTAAAACATTACCCATGAGACATTGTTTGGCTGTCCATAAGGCATAGAGAGACCTTGGGGTGTGGGGTGGGGAAGATACAGCAGCAGTTTCTGATATAATGCCCAACATCATCCTCTTTAAGTGAAAGTGTGGCGGGGTGTTTGAATCTGAGTATTATAAAAAAAAAATCTTGATTTTTCTGAATTTTCATATAGAGTGGTGGAGGGAAACAGGGCTGAAGGGAGAGACTATGTCACATAATTATTGCAGTTTTGAGGTACCATCTATGGCACATGGGATACCAACTAACCACAAGTTGACTTCATCTGTTAGTAGAGAATGTTACAAATGCAATCTGTCAGGACATTGTAAATATCAAAACCAAATATATAGCTTTTTCTGATGTGAGCAAAATAATGGGGAATGGTTTTAATGTTTCTTTCTGTTGATGCTTAATGTTTGATATTTGACTGGGAATGTATTTTTCTGTGTTTTAATTTGGTTTGTATCATTGCATTTCTTTTAAATATTTTAAATAAAATTCCTATTTCTAGATATTTCCTGGGTGAAAGACCTGACCAAGACCCAACATTTGGGGTTGCTGCCACCTACAGTCTAAAATAGAAGCTACAGTCACCTATACTAATTAAAATAAAATATTATTCACCTCCTTATAAGCATATCAATTTCAAAAAAATTGCGCTGAAATACATCTGGGCTCAAACTCAAGGGTACAACAGGCAGCATTTTGATGGAATCAAAGGCTTATGTGTGCTGCATTTTAAATGCACAAAAATAAACAGCAGCTACTTGCATATGTTAAAACAGCAGTGAGAACATGCTTGTGATAATTACTTCTTGTGCCTATGGTCAATACACCTGTTGTCCTTAGTGCTGTGAATTTCCAACCGGTCTTTTCACCTACATATTGGAATTTAAACTGTTACAAAGCTGCTAAGGCCCTCTTACTCTAGCAGCAAGGTATAACCACCTTGAATTACAGACTGATGGATAGAAAAAGGCTTGAATAGTTAGGTTTCAATTTCTGTGTCATTAATGTAAAGCCCATTTTTTGAAAAATGCTTTGATTTGATTCTTCGTTCGATGCAAACACAGAGGCGGCAGCTGTAAATGATCTCAGGTGTGATGCACAATTTTCTAGGTGTGGAAAAAGCCACTGGCCAAAGTGCTGTATAATAACTCTAAAGTGAACAACCCCTTTGATAAAGAAAAATGGGATCTCGAAACAGAGGCAAGAAGTGAGAGCACAAAGGAATAGATGAAAATGAAAAAAAAAGCCGATTTTTCCAGGGCCATCATATTGATTTTATAAATGTCTAGTAGCTGTGCTTAGAATTTTCTGTTGGTAATGCTATGGAATGGGATACTCACATAGTTAGAGAATGGGGTACTCACCTAGTTGCTAAAGACTCATACCAGTGGTTTAGTAATTTTGATGTCAAAATCAGTTCCTGGATTTTTCCCAGTTGAGGAACGACAAGTAGCATTGCTGTATCATTCTTATAGGCCAGTTCTATAATTTTGCAATTGTCATCTTGGTAGGTTCTATAAAGACCCAGACGATTCATCATTTGAACTGTAACATTTGTGTTTTTATCAACTGAGAAAAGACTCTTCTGAGTAAGACTTGGATTAAAGTTATTAGCCCATTCTCCTGAAAATATAAGAGAACTTTAGTCAGAACACCTGAATTTCTCTTTTCTTTTACAAATGCACCAAATATATTATTTACCAGTACACACAAGGAATATTGTCTAACCCAGGTCTATATAAGTACATTGAGGATGAAGATTTATCAAAATTTGAGATCAAATTCTAAAAATCCTATAGCGATGAATAGAAAGTGTGTGAGTTTTTCTGTGATAAATGCTAATCTCACATTATGATAAACCTTCCACTAAGTATATATTTCATTCATAATAAAATATCTTAAACCTACTATAATTATATCTTACTATAAATATTATCAATAATTATATGAAGGCTCCATAGACGCCCTTATAAACAAATATTTCAAATATTTAAAATTAATTCCTTTTTTCTGTACTAATAAAACAGTACTTTGTACTTGATTCCAACTAAGATATTCATATTGGTAGCAAAACATTCCTATTGGGTCTATTAAATGCTAAATTATTTTTTAGCAGATGTAAGGTATGATGATTCAAATTACAGAAAGATCCCCAGTTCCTAAGCATTCCAGATAACAGGTCCCATACCTGTATGACTAAGTGCACTGAAACTTCTCATGGACCATAATCATAGGATGACATAAACTGCCATATGTATCTTGGGCACCCACCTGCAATTATTTCATGTTAACACATATTGCCTTTGTATATGGAATGCAGCATTGTATGGGACTTGTTATCAAGAATGCTAGGGTTTTACTGATAAGGGATATTTTCATAATTTGTATCTTCATACCTTAAGTCTGCTATAAAATCATTAAAAACATTAAATAAACCCAACAGGGTTGGTTTTGCCTGCAATAAGGATTAATGGTATATTAGTTGGGATCAAGTACAAGGTACTGTTTTATTATTACAGAGAAAGAGGAAATCATTTTTAAAAAATGTTATTATTAGGGTAAAATGGAGTCTATGGGAGAGGACTTTCGCATAATTTGGAGCTTTCTGGATAACGGATTCTACACTTTACTTTCTGTTCATAAAACATCTGTCTGCTGCCTATATTAGGGCAAATGATGGGGCAGTCCAAAATTATGAAAATTTAGTCTGCCCCATCATTTGCCCTAATATAACAGGAATTCTGACCAATGAAATTGTGCCATTGCATTGTCACAGAGAAAAACTCAGCAACACATTTGTGACTAAGAACAAAGCAAGTCCCTTGGATTTTTTAAAACTATTGAGCTTCAATCTACCTCCCATCTCAGCAGCTATTCAGCAGTGTAGTTTTGCAACAGTGAAATCTTTTTACCTTTTCTGCCACTAACTGGGCAGAATAGGCCACTATAAATGTTTTGGATGTAAGGTGTTCATATAGTTGGGGAGATTAAACAGCATTTAGATTATGACTGAATGGACTATTGCACCCCTTTTCAAGGACTGAATAAAAATTATTAAGGCTCATTTAGAAATTGTTAGAAAGGTGAAAAAAGTTTTATGTCCTCAAGCTTCAAGTTGTTCTCCCCATGAGCTCTAAGGTGATTAATGCCATTATAATCTATGGCCAAAACAGTTGCCAGAAATTGACTTTCAAGCACCTGTGGTGGCACTTCTAAAGTCAAAATACGTGTATTTGCATATTTAAAGCAATACAATGCAGCAATCATTTACAATCTTTAGGATAAATCTGCAAAAGAGATTAGCGTGCATATTTACTGAAAAAAACTCACCTTTTTTTTCTTGGTGATAACTTTGTTGCAATTTTTCACTTTTTTCAACCTAATGTGAGGTGGGATAAAACCCTTCGAATTCTGCAATGTTACTTTAAATCAAAATAAGAATTTAAATACCTTTGTAGAGGACATAGTTCACCAAAACCATCTCGGTGTTTGAATCAAGTTCACGGATCATTTCTTGTATGGCTCCATGTGTTTTATCTTTCACATAGTTATTAAGCTGTTTCTTTGCATTCTCTGGGTCCTTGAAATTCATAGGGAAGACCCCTGCTTGGTAGTAATGCTTCACATTTTCTTCAAAACCTTTCAAAACATTCACGGTCTGCTCTACAAAAAGAGCATTTCCAATGGTGAACTGATGATCCTTCATTGGATTATTTAATTCCTCAATAAGACGCTTAAATGCTTCGTGCACTTGACTTTCACTAAGTTTCTTTTTGTTAAAGCTCAGGCCTTTTAGAATTTGTTGGTGAGTTTCAGATTTGGCACCCAAGGCTAACATATAAAAAGCTGCTGATATGCTTATGGGTGAGAAAAATATGTTTTGTCTAGGAGACCGTTTACCCTCAGTAGAAAGTTGATTGAAAAGATTAACAGAAAAATCTGTATTTTCCTCTGACAGTGTCTTCTGCTCTTTTGTCAGCTTCCCTTCATCATTCTTAATTTGTTCTTGTTGCTGTTTATCTTTTTGGTGGCCATGTTTGGGACTGTCATGATGGCCTTGTTGTTCATGTTTGTGTTTGTGCTTATTATCCAGAGAAATATCAGTGACCGATGCAAGTGCCAGAGCAAAGAATAGCGAGAGATAAACCAAAAGATTCATTTCTTCTTAGAGTGATTTACCCTATAAATAATTAATAGCAAATAACTGTGAATTAATGCACTAGGAATAGGAGGGTTGGCTACAGCAAACAATTTAATAAAAGTATTTTATCCATCTACTAAAAGTTAAGTGCTTTGGGGCTATGTACCTTTTAGCTGTGAAATAAAGAGATTTTTTACATGTAAATAACAGTTCATGTTTCAGATGAAGGCAACAAGGTATTGAGATGCTTCCATGGCCTTCTGCAAGTAGAACTGGTGCTCAACTATTCATTGTTACAGTGTTGACAATTGTAGTGTTGTTAGCACCCAGCCTAACAATGGACACCATAAATGTCTTTGTAAGACATTTTTGGGGGAATGTATGAAATCTGGTAAGGGTAAAAATAGTCCCAGTATGAAAATGCATGCCTGCATGAACAAATATTCATTTGGGAAAATGTAATATAGCTTTTGCAAACTTTTTAGTGACCACTTTTGACAGTGGAAGAAAGATTGTGCATTTTATATTGTGCAGTGTATGTAATAAAACTTCTTACTGAAAAAGTTATGTTTGCACCGAAAGATTATGCCACAGTCAAGTACATCTTATAAGTACAATGAAATAGAATATTACCTTGCAAAATACTATTGTTTTATTTAATTTTTTTGTTTGTGTTAACTTTGCAAATTCTATTACATCCCCTCCCCTTTATTTAAATATGTCCCTTAAATAAAGGATACATTGCATATTCATATCAATACACAGAAAATGAACAGAGCAAAATTGCCAAACATGGAATAAACTGAAACTGGAGAAGTAAAATTATCATTCCAGAACACCACTTTAGAGAAATGGGAGTAAAACTTACACCAATTTGAAGATGGTGTAATTTTTCTGGAATTATTGAATACATTGTGCAGAAGGTAATAACATCAAATTCAGAAATAGGGGTTTAAAACAAAGAAATAGCTTTACTCCAACTTTTTGACATTAAAAAAGTATGTAGAATGTGGAAAACGGCTTTCAGAGAATCATTTGTCATTTAATTTTCTGGCTAAACATTTTTAACTACAAATTTAGAAGTTATCTAGGAAACACATATAAGCCATCTTTAAAATGATACTGGATACATGTAAGAACAATGTGAACATAATACAGTTATGATATAATAATAATGTTGAAGAATGATAGGCTTAATAAACTTTCAGCCTATACATGCAATAAACCTAACTCAGTTGAGTGAGCTTTCCTGTACTGCACCAGACATCAGTCTTTCTTCACTGATGCTCTGGAAGTATATTACTGGGGAAAGCCACTTTTGCCCAGCACTGGCACACAAAATTCATCTAATGCATTGGGAAATGAAAGTGATGGGTTTTATACCATGACATATTAGGAGTTCTTGACTTTATGGCTTTAATGGATGTTTACTTTTTGACCAAGAAAACTTTGTAAATATACCCAATACCTCTATTATAGCTAACATGGTTGAATAGCAATGGTTGAACGGCAATTATTTAGATCAGTGATACCAAACAGGCAGACTATATATGCTGAGCTATTGTCCCTATACTGGAGGCCCCCATAGGAAGCATTTGCCTGCACATATTTTATGGGTTACTCATATAAGTCTGTATGCATGCACATAATGTAAAAAATATAGACAATGCCACATTTGATTAAAGTTCTCTCCAGTGTTGCTTTGCATAGTAATTGCTTAGACATGTTACAATCTTGCCTGAAAGCTAAAATTGTATTACAATGTAAGTAGAATGTGTAACATTTTGCATTGACTTAGACTTTAGTAATACAGTTGAATATATTTTAGTTGAATTAGAGCTCTGCTCCCATGTTGTTAAGCAGGCAGATGACAAAAAATTTATATCAATAATATCACATACATGATCTGAGCCAAACCATGGAATGTTATTTGCAAGACCAGGTGGTAAAATATAGTTCAGTATAACTAGGGCAGGAAGCCCTTATCTTCATCCAAATTGTGCCTATAAATACATACATTTTAGAAAGTAAAAGAGCAAGAACCACTTAAATATGAAATCTGAATTTCTTGTTCCTGGTTCACTGCACAAAAGTGAGAATTGGTCATTTGAGTTTGCATAAAAATGACATTTCTCTCAGTACATAACTTCATGGCATATGGTTCAGATGCATGTTTTATGTCTGATAATTTAATGATAAGGATAACACAGAAATAAAAACATAAAAACAAACTTGTTTAAGTGAAAACAATATAGACAAAAGTACCTTAAGGTTGGTAAAAATCCTTTGGCTGGCAAGCAATACTTTCTTCTTGGGATAAACGCTTTATATCTTCTGACAGACAGTTACATAAACCTATTTATCAATGTGTCATCATGACCTGACCTTGCAGAACTAACTCGATGCCACAAATGACACTGAATAAATCACCAGGATGAGATAAAAATAAAAATAAATACAGGATAAACTACATTTAACATGTCCATCTATCTATCTATCTATCTATCTATCTATCTATCTATCTATCTATCTATCTATCTATCTATATATCTATCATCTATCTATTATATATTTATAATCTATCTATCTATCTATCATTTATTTATCTATCTATCTATCTATCTATCTATCTATCTATCTATCTATCCATCTATCTATCATCTATCTATCATCTATCTATCTATCTATCTATCTATCCATCCATCTATCATCTATCTATCTATCTATCTATCTATCTATCTATCTATCTATCTATCTATCTATCTATCTATCTTCTATCATCTATATATTATCTATTTATCATCTATCTATCTATCTATCTATCTATCATCTATTATCTATTTATCATCTATCTATCTATCAGTCATGCACAGTAGCTATCTGTCTGTCTGTCTGTCTTTCTAATCAGCCTCTTTTTATTTCTTTTTTTAACATTTCACAAGGCAAAGAAGAGGAACATTTTAATACAAGCTATAGCCAACCCCTGGCTCTCCAGATGCTGTGAATGTACAGTGTAAGGCTGAACATGCTTAGTGGACATAAGTAACATCCTAATACTGAGCATGTTGATGAGAGAACATTGTATTGAGGAGTATATATATATATTTGGCCTTCAAAGGCGTAGTTGTTGCTGTTGGCTTGTCAATTGTAAATAGTGGTGAAAATCCAACACTAATCTAATGGATTCATATAGCTATTTGTATTTTTAAATGTCCCTGTCTGTCTTAACTATTTGAAGCGGGCTGGGTATTTTAATAAGCAGGTTCTTGAATAGAGCTTGTACAAACCGTGCTAAAGTTTCCACCATTCCATGATAGTTGGATATGCATTAGTTAGTTATGCAGCATATCTTAGCAAAATTATTCTGCAAGCAGTTCTTCAAACCATTGCGAAGGCTCCTATGCCTGCACAGTCATCTGCTACTACTATTGATCTGAAATTATAGAACCCCTTGAATTCTATGCCAAGAGTAACAAATAACATGTTTGCTTTGGTTGCAATGGGTTACTGCTCCTGGGAAAACTTTGTACTTTTTATTACCTAACCCTATGCCACAGATCACAGAATCCATGATCTGTGGATAAAAGGACTGCAGTGATTCTCTTATCTGCTGGAAGATCATTGACATTTAGGGGCCTATTTATGAAACCTCTATTTTTTCTGGTCAAGTTTGAAAAGGAGAAAAATAAATTTTTTAGTGGAATTTTTTTTTATAGAAATGTAGTATACCCCAAAGCTGCTGAAAACCCGAATCTGAAAATACTCCATCTATAAACCTGTCAAGTTCATGTAGAAGTCAATGGTAGATGTCCTTGAAGTTGTTTCATGACATTGTGATCTGCGCTGGATAATTTTATAAAAACTGGGTTTATGGGCACCAACTCTAAAAGAAATTTGATTTGGGTGAAAATTCATGCAATTCGAATTGTCACACAACTTTATTGTGGCTTTGTCCCGTGCCGACTCCGAGCTGAATTCTTGATAAATTAGATACATTTGGGAGTTAGGTTGACGATGCGCTTCTGCTCTATTTCTTTGCAAACATGTCATATAAAATTGCAGTTTATTGAAATATTTTTGATAGGCAACATGTGGGCAAGATCGACAGACATCTTAAATGCAGTGCCAGGAAACATTTCTCTGCCATAAAATGGAAATGGACTACTCTGTGGGAAGGTATTTTGTAGAATAAAATGGGACTAATACAATACAAGGGATAACTTTAGGGTTAAGGGATCAAAATCAGAATTGAAGTGGGTCTCCTTGTAAAAATGCTAGAAATATTTTATGGGTTTAAATGGATTTTGGTTTTATGGATTTGTTATAAGATATCATTTATTTTATTTTTTACAGGGTTTTTTGTGAATTTGGGTTGTAAAAAGACAAAAGTCCATCAGGTTCAAAGTCTCCAAATGAACCCCAGAGCATATAAATACATACATACATATACCTACCTATCAATACATTCACATATATAAAATATACACATACCTATGGTAAACTAACTTGACATCCCTATTGCTTCGGATAATATGCTTGTCCAGAAGTCATCCAAGTCACTCAGCAGAACATTCCACAAGCTCACTGTCTTAAATGTGAAGAAACATTTGTGCTGCTTAACATGAAGGTTCGGTGCATCAAGCCTAAAGTACTTGTAATGTCCCCTCGCATGTGTCTTTTTTTCCCCAGAGAAAACCCCCCAAAAATTTACTTTTTTTATACCCTTTAAATCTTCATTCCCTTTAACCAGTTTAGTTGCATTCTCTACAGCTTATTTATATCCTTCTTAAGGACTGGAGCCCAGACAACTATCTTATCCTTTAAATTAGCACTTTGATATTTGTGTGTGATCTGTACCTTTGCTTACTATTTAATCAGTGGGTGGCTCATGAAAGCAGTCGAAAACTAAACAAAGAATTATAGACATGTTACATCATAACTTTTTGGACTTTTTGGACAATAAAATACATTGGAAATGCATGGACCACTTGATCCTGATGATAAAAACATTTTGAATTGATCATTGCACACCTTGGCCTTGCTTGCAGCATTTTTTGTTATTGAGTTGAGTTTTGTGTTTTTGAGTTTTGTTAGACCAGAGGGTAATGCTTGTCATGTATTTGCTCACTTTCCAAAACATCCGATACATTTATGAATTCACTTGAGTATCTTCAGTACATGTATGATGCACTCCTCAAAATAATTCATTATAGTAGCAGCTTTACAGTACCAATATCATTGTTTTTTTAAAAGAAGCTTCCTTGTTGCTCCGTACAACCAGCTGCCCAGAGAGAACAGCAAGCAGTGTCCCTTTTTACCAAATCATTGTATTGTCACAGAAAAATTGCTACTATTATGAAAACAGGGGCTAGTTCACCTAAATTAACTTTTGGCATGATGTAGAGAGTGATATTCTGAGACAATTTGCAATTGGTTTTCATTTTTTATTATTTGTTTTTATTCAGCAGCTCTCCTGTTTGCAGTTCCAGCAATCTGGTTGCTAGGTTCTAAATCATCCTAGAATCCATGCGTTTGTTTGAAAAAGAGACTGGAATATGAATAGGAGAGGGCCTGTATGGAAAAATGCTTAATAAACGTAGCAATCACAAACACTTGTTGTCTACAGAGTATTTGTTTTCAATGGCCCCGTTTGAAAGCTGAAATGAGTCAGAAGAAGAAAGCTAATAATTCAGCAACTATAAAAAATAAATAATGAATACCAATTGTTGCTTAAAACTGGCCATTTTATAACAGATTATTTGAGGAAGAAGGAACCTGTAATATAACTTGTGGATTGAGACCTATATTGGGGTCTGATTAGGTCAGTGTATAGAAGTATATAGAAAACAGAAAAGAACAAAAAAAAAGATTGGAGCCTTCCCCGAGGTGGACATTGTTTCTAGCATAGCGAAACGAGCATCAGCAGAAGGATATTTTGAAATCTATTTTACCTAATTTTATTTATTGCAATGATTTCTCCACTCTATAGTTTTTTTTAACTATTTAAGCACTAAAGGGTCTCTTCTCCACTTTACAGGTTCATGACGCTTGATCATTCGGTGGTACTGCCACTGAACCCTGTTTGGTATAGAAGTCATTACTTTCTTTCTCCTTGCCTATGACCGAGTTTGGCGAAAAAAATTCGCAAAACGAGTCGTGGCACGGTTTTTGACGCGCATCGTGTCAACTTCGACGCGTCGTTTTCACCACGCGCGGCGTGTCTTTTTCGTTGCGTCACGTCAAAAATGACAAGTGACTGTTTTTTTTTGCGAATTTTCGCCAGGCGAATTTTTGCTGGCATTTCGCGAATTTATTCGCCAGCGGCGAATCACAGGAATTGCCCGCAAATTCGCCCCTGGCGAATAAATTCGCCCATCACTGGCACTAAGCACTTTATTCATCATGTTTATGAAGGAACAATAATACCTTATATTAGAATAATTTTTAAGTATATGTGGTGATTACATAATTAATGAAATTGGTTCATTGATTGGGAGTTAATTAATTGGTCTATCTCTAAAATATTAATCGAGGTTTACACTTAAACCCCAATTAGGGAATATACAGGGTTCTTTTTTCTTTTATGTTTTCTATATCATTCTATAACATACTAAGGGGCAGATTTACCAATGGTCGAATTTCGAAGTGAAATTCGACCATCTAATTTTTTTAGATAAAAAAAATCGTTCGAATTGTTCAATCGCATCGTTCAAATCGAACGATTCAAACAATTTTGCGCAAAATCCTTCGAATTCCTAGGACGGGTTCTAGGAGGTCCCCCATAGGATAAAATGGCAATTTGTCCTGCTTTAAGGTGGCAAATAGTCGAATTCGAAGGATTTTTAAAGGACCAGTACTTTGAAATTTGAAAATTTTAATTTTTTTTAAAATTTAATCAAATTTTGGGCTATTCGATAGTGGAAGTAGAATAACCTTACCTCAAAATGTAAATTTTTTAAATCCAAATTTTTATTGAATATTCACCTCAACCCTTAGTAAATGTGCCCCTAAAAGTTGACTTAAAGGTGAACCACCCCTTTAATATAAATTGTGGAAGAGAACTTTGAGTAACATTACATGACATTGTTGGGTGAATAAATGATCCCATGAGTGAAGAGGAATATATGTAAAATATGCAGTGTTATGACTATAACTCAGGAATTAAAATAATACGATAAAACAGTTCTTCTAAATGATTCATGTGTGGTTTATTTGATGTGCCACATATACGACCCATTAAAAAGGAGTCAAATGTGAAAGGGCAATGTAGGTCGGGCATTCTGTAGTGGAACATCTGCACTGGAAATGGATGAAGGATTCAGGCTTGTAATTAGCAATGTAATTCTCAGCAAGTCCAGTTGTTTTAGAATTAAAATCTTCATAGTCATATAGCAATGTATATAATAACTATGTATTTGTTAATGAACCTTGAATGGTTCTTATGCTTTTCATTGTGCTGAATGTATCTGCTGAATAGATAATACATCAATTATTATTATTATTATATGTATTAACTTATTAAGAGTATTACACACAATATGTTTTGACTGTAACATCTTTATTTGTTTGCTATGATGACTGGGTAAACTGGATGCTGCTTTTGTTATTTCGCTGTGGGATCCATAACCCTGCTCATAAAGAGTATGGAGTATGGTTCTTCACTGTAGATCAAGGTGATAAATGGCCGGTCAACATCAAATCTCTCCATTAATGATGTCAGAACTCCTTCAACTGCTGAGGCTGCTGCTGCTTCTGTACCTTTTTCATCAACATCAAGTACAGCCTTGTGGACAACCTAGAGTTAATACACAAGCAGAGGTGTGTCTTAGATCTCAGTGAGTATTGTTAACATGTTTGTCATGTCTCCTGCATGCAAATTGTGATATATTAGGATAACAAATCAGAACCAAGTAGCAATTGTGCATTTTAACATATAGGCCACAATGCAACTTGCAACTCTGATTATGCTGGAAGTGTGGGGAAAAGCTGCATTGTGGGTACAAAAATGGTGATTGCAACTGAAAGTTCTCTATGCACAGGGCACTTGTAGGTCATAAATGACCATATAGTGTCAGTGATAAAGAAAGTCATGATTAGAAAATTAAATATACAGTGTTACAATAGAATACAGTACAGGGTCTGTTTTCCAGAATGCTTGGGCCCAGGGCCGGCCATACCAAGTGTGGGGCCCAATTGGAACCATTTTGGTGGGGCCCCCTAGAAGGAACTTTGCTGTCTGCTGCAGGGTCACAGAGCTGGATGGGCAAATAGTGCCTGCTTTCCCCTCTGTCCAAGTGACGGCTGCCAGTTGGGGATGGAGGTAGGCTGGGCAACTGGGGAATTAAGGGAATAGGAATCAGAGCTCGCACTGGAGCGGGGCCCCCATAAGTGCGGGGCCCAATTGGGCCAAATTGGTCCAATGTGCTTAAAACCGGCCCTGCTTGGGCCGGCCGGTTTTCTGGATGATTAAAATAATTTAAACGTGAAATAAACCCAGTAGGATTGTCATGACTCCAATAAGAAATAATTAAATGTTAGTTGGAATCAAGTACAAGGTATTGTCTAAATATTACAGAGAAAAAGGTAATCATTTTTAAAAATGTGAATTATTTGCTACCTATAATTCGAACCTTTCTGGATAAAGGGTCCTATACATTAAAAACTCAGTTAAACAAGATGCTAGACCTTGTTTGACCAACACTATACTTTAGCCTATAAATATGAATGACATCGGGGCATTTCAATTGATATATGTTAGCATTAAGCAGCTAGGAATGTAACTAAAGCCATAACTTACTTTGGATATTTTCAAACGGCTTATTTCTGAAATCCCAGAGAAATCTGCCGAATCGGTGAAAATAATTCCCATTCCCATGTCAGTGAGGATGTCTTTCAGTTTGAGAGAGGAGCTGATTGAAAACTTGGGCAAGTGAATTTCAAAGAATCTGAGACACAGAGGAAGTTGAGGTTAAATGGCATATCTGGTACTTGTGGATTTAAACAACTGCATGAGTTCTACTTACAAATGTGACTGAGCATCAGATGCCTGACAGCACGTATAAAATTAGCAGGTGTTACAAAAAAAATGTTGGAGGCTAATTAGTAGACTGTGCCATAACCTGAAAAAGTCTTGGTTACTGTTTTCACGGGCATAACTCAAACAATGTTACATTTCTCAGTTACCTCTGTCAACCTACTATTATGATTTGGCAAACAAAGAAATCTATGTTTCTTTGCTTCTCTATCCTTGTTTTTTCTTCTTGCTCAAAATAGTATGAGACATTGTTGCTAGGTGAGCCCAGGGGAGTATCCTCAAGGAAAGGTTCTCAACATTTATTTTTTCTTATGATTGTCATAGCCACCTGCTATGCCTCTGTCATATAACATATTACTAATTACAGTTAGACTTACAGGTTCTACCTACATTACTCTTTTTTGCAGAGTAGATTCAAACTTATTTGTAATTGAAATGTAATTTATGTATGGTACAAGGCCTCAACAGATTGCAATTAAGTCAGGCTGGTCTTACTTTTGAGAAATTATGTCCTGCATCTCTAATGTTGTAGATCTGCAGCTAGACATGGGTGAAATATAGGCAAAATATAGGCACTGCTACTTTACTGTAATACAATGTGCTTTCAAAAATGTTCAAAAATAATTGTTAATTAATACTTTTTTCCATGGCCTTCATTACACCTTCTCAGATGGGATAGTAAAGATGAATATTTTAGAAATGTTCTTATTTCAGTGTGAAGAAAGCTTATATTACAGTTTCAATTTTGTGATAGCTCCCCTTTAAGCATTTGTGCACAGACACTGCATCAGTTTGATGCTTGCACAACCAGATTACTCGTTGACCATATGCAGTGTCTTTCCCCCATATGTAATAAAAGGCACTACAGTTGCCCAGCTGCAGTAACACATTTCAACCAATAAGATATTTGCTTTTAATCAGGTGACCACTAGACGCTACCAACTGATTGGTTGCCATGAGTTACTGTACCTGGTCATACTATATATTTGAATGAAAATTCAAATAAAATTCCAATTTTTAAAATTCGAATATCGAAGTAATGTTGATTGGAATTTAAAAAATTTGATTGGAATTGAAAAAATTGAAAATTCTAATTTTCAAATTTTGAAGTCCTTTGACTTCGACAATTTGCCAGCTTAAAGCTGTCGAATTGCCATTTTAGCCTATGGGGGACCTCATAGGACCTGTCCTGAAAATTTTTCTAAGTTCCAAGAATTCAAAGGATTTTGCGGAGAATTGTTCGAGTCGATTCAAACTGTTTTCTGTTTGATTGAAAATTGACCTATTCGATCTAAATAGGTCCATTTTCGGTTGAAAAAGCCCTATTAAAAAACTTTGAATTATGAAGTTTTTTACTTCTAAAATTCGGCCCTTAGTAAATCTGCCCCTTTGAGCCTTTTATAACATAACCCCATGTATCTATGAGAAGATCTTAAGTCCATTAACAGAAAGACAAAGGGAGAGTTGAATATCATTACATAAAGAAGGTATGGGTCTGGTATCATTATATTGTGACCCACAACTGATAGATCTGCTAGCATGCCAAACTGCTCCGACATCTGAAAATCCTACCCATAAAACCAAAATGCCATGTTTATACGTTTTCAGTTCTTCGAAAGGAAGTCTGTCATAGTTTCAGGATTAATTAACAGATTTGGCTACTACTAACCTTTTCTCTGTTGAACTTTTCCATCGTTTTAATGTTTCTACAGACAGGGCCTCTTCTACGTCATGGATTTTTCCCAGTTCAGGTACAATGAGAAGCATAGATGCATTATTTTTATATGGCAACCTAAGAACTGAACATGGAATCTTTTCATCTTTGAAAAATATATATTCGTCAATTTTAGACATCATTTGAACCTCCACAGTGGTATTGCCGTCCACAGAGAATTTTCCTGAATGTGTGGAAAACGAACTGAAAGGATTCTCCCATTCAGCTGCAAATACAAAAAAACCCAAACAATTTTATTTTTCCTATGTTGCTAGAAAGAATATTTTCTACATAAAAATAGACAAAATAATCAAGTCAAACAGTACAATGTTGCCACCTTTAAGAAAGAATACTGCAATTACTCATGTATTACTCTATTTCCTTCTCTTAATAAATGGTTAAATCTACTTCACCTAGTGTCTTGTCTGCTTGTATCTCACTCACAGCTTTACGTATGTTTAATATTTAAATGAGTTCACCTTAAAATTCATTTTTAGTCTTTGTTTTTGATTTTTTTTGTGGTTTTATTCTGCAGCTCACAGTTTTGAAATTTGAACTTTACCTGGTTGTTAAAGTTTAATAACCATAGCAACTTGGTAGCAGTATGGATGTGAGAATGAGATATTGATAGAAAATACTTTCAGTTCCAGGCTTGAAACAATGAGAACTGCAATATTGTACAATCCATGCAGAATAAGTAATGAAGGCCATCTTAAAACATTCATAGAATTAGTTATTTTAAGCTGAACATTAATACACACTTGGAGAACTGGGGTAGTAATAGTTAACCTTTTATGTTTTCAGTAATTATTGTGCTTTGGGAACCAGTTCACTAACCTTTAAAGAGAATGTAGTTGATCAGAAGCAGCTTAGTTTCTTCACTCAAGTCTTTAACCAGCTCCTGTATTTTCCCATCTGTTTTGTTACTTACATAGTCATTGATCTGCTTCTCAGCCTCTGCTGGATTCTTGAAATGCGAGGGGAAAATCTCTGCATGGTAATGATGTTCTATTTCTTGAGTGAAACTGTCTAAGATTTTCAGTGCATCTTCTACAAAGACAGCATTCCCAATTTTGACTTGGAGATCACCCTTTGGTCTATTTAAGACCTGTAGAAGGCGTTCAAATGCTTCATGCATGTCTTCCTCTGGGACCTGTGTTTGGTTCAAGCTTAGGCCGTTTAAGATCTGTTGGTGAGATTCAAATTTGGCTCCCAATAGAAGCATAGAAAATGCTGATAAAATGCTAATAGGAGAGAAAATTAGGTTTTTTGGTGTGGATTTTTCTTCTGCTTGTGTTTCAGCAACAAGGTGTTTGTAAAGATTTAATGCAAAATCTATATTAACTGGCTCCATTGCTTCTTGGGCTTTTGCAATCTTGTCTTCATCTTGGTGTGAATCATGCAAGACCTCACTGTGTGATGCAATTATACAGGTAATAAAGAACACAAGGTAAGGAAGAAGTCTCATCTCTTCTCACTTGAAGAATACTCAGTTGTGATACACCTGTTGAATAAATGACAGAGATTATCAATGCATAATATATTATTATATGTATTTAAAAATAAACATATTCAACTAATCAATATTTTTCCATTAAGTATTTGGTTGCCATGCATACAATGATGTTTAGAAAGGAAACATGAGAATAGAAATCATGTTTCTGGTTCTTATTATAGTCGTCTTTATAAACTTTATTGTAGTATTGATGCCTAGGCAGCATTTTAAAAGATGTTTATAAAGAGTGGTACTTGCCCATATGCCTAAATCTAGATGGCAAAGGAAGCAGACACCAGTATTTGTAGGATGGTTAATATTGGAAAACTACAACATTTTAAATTGTAAGGTAATTTGATACTTCTATTTTCTGAAAGCACAATAACCCGTTGCATTTTATTGCCAGCCAGCAGATGACAAGTGCATAAAAAACATTTATGATTCCTTTGCTTTTTTAATTAATCCCATAATTTAACAATTACGTAAATGTTGTGTTCATTACTTTGGAAAGATGTCTTATTTGTCAAAATGCACATGGTATCTGTGATATATTTCAAAACAATTAACATTGGTATTAACAAAATAGTCATAGTAAAGCCTTATATACCGTTAGGAGACAAAGATCCTCTTTGGGCTGCTAGGCATGTTTTAACCCAATAGAGGCTATTTATATGTTTTTTTATGTGGATTATTTCCCAACCATAAATGCTAACATGAAAAAGCAGATTATTTAGGTAGATGAAACTGAGTACTGTAGGTGACCAAACATTTTTTTTTAAATCCAGTGTTGAAAATCTATGTACTTAATAAAATTACCCAATGCAACATTTGCCCATTTGTAAATGATTTACTTGGATTTCTGCAGTTCTTTATCCATTTGCACTCTGAAGGCTAATGTACGCAAATGGTCACCTACAGGATGAGGGCACCGTAGTAGGTAGTGATTAATATGTGGCATTTTGAATGTAATCTTTTTC
The DNA here is from genome assembly GCA_024363595.1 of Xenopus borealis. NCBI lineage: Eukaryota > Metazoa > Chordata > Amphibia > Anura > Pipidae > Xenopus > Xenopus borealis. The sequence continues at coordinate 70,933,486 of CM044445.1, forward strand.
AAGATAAACCTTCTAAAAAAAGAATCCTTATTAAAAGAAACCTTTTTATTCAAAGCAATATTGATAAGCTGAAAACAACAATTAGAATCAAATATAATGGCATCATGACCAAAGCAAGGCTTAACATGAGGCCTATAAAAAGCACACATGGAAAAGGATGCCAGTCGTAGTGATCTGTCCAATCATTCAAAACATATATCTTAATTGTAAACATGGTTATATACTTACACATTGAAAAACACAACTCTTATTTGAGATTCTCCTTCAACAGACCCATTTGCATATTACTTGTTGAGTATGCAGGGCAACTGCCTTTGGCCCTTTATACCTTAAAGAGGATTTAATAGTCAAACAGCCATGCCAATATTCCATTCGCACAGCTTCATCTTACAGATTTTATTTCATGAACACAAGACCTTCTGCCTTTTTCCAATCTACAGGGAAAGACCCCCATGGAAAGATTTAAATACAGTATGTCACCCCTTGTACCAATAATTGGATGATGGCAGGATTTTACTTCAGAATTGCTTTAATCCCTCTGTAGCAGTGACCTAAAATGACATTTTAGGGCTTCAGAAATATTTTTGTGAAAAGAAGCCATTGCAAGACTGGAGCTTTTCCAGAGCACTGTTAACCTATTGAACCTTTAGAAATATTCTCTCTTAAATGTCATATGGGTTACCCAAGCTTCAGCCTGCTAGCCAACCAATAGCTGACTTTGCCCCCACCCAAGGACAGACTGGATAAATCATTCAACTGTTCAGTTATTATAGTGTTACAAAACAGTCAGTATTTCAAAAAACAAGATATAGCTAATTTTGGAGAAGGTTTTTTTTAATAATTAAATAAAAGGAGTAGAAAGTGGGGCTCTTCTTTGTTTGTCTAAACAAAAAACTAACCCTGGGATTTGTGAGTTAAATGCATCATGTCTCAGGGTTAATTGAAGAAACTGTGTTATCTAAAGTTATCTTAACTCATTTAATGCATTTAACCATTTCATTAGCATACCAAAGCCCCATTGTTTTCAATGGTGAACTCTTTAATTGGATGGGATGCTGTGACACAATATGCTGTGCTAAGTGGGATAAATGGGATAGATGAGTTAAGTTTTTATGTGTCAAATGCACAATCCAAAGTGGCTTCATCTGTATGTAATAAAAGGCACTAAACTTGCAGAGGAGGATTAAAGGTAATGTAAAGACCAAAAAATAAAATCCCATTATTACTTTCTTTAATGCGCTTTGGGTCCTACGGGAGAAAAGCGCTTTACAAATGTTGTTTGTTGTTGTTGTTGTTGTAATGAAAAAGAAATCGATCTCCAATATACTTTAATTAAAAAATGTCTAATGTTTTTATAAAAAATCCGACTGTATGCAGTGAAATCCCTTCTTCGTTTTACTTGCTCTGACTGCTGCAGATAAGAAATTTTAGATGGTCCCTAACTGCTCTGCAGGGAAATGATCATACTTTCAAACGGCAGGGGAAAGCCCCCCACCTTACTTCCCAGAACCCGAGCAGCTTTTGGTGCAGTAAGTTTATGTTTAAACTTAGTATACAAAATACAGCATTTCTAGCATTATTCTATTTTAAACTTAATTTCCCTTTAACCAATTACAACCAATAAGATGTTTGCTTTTAAACAGGTGACCAGCGAGGCAGCCATTGGGGGGGACAGGGGTGAGAATTGTACCGGGCCTGGCCAGCCGCACTTACTTGATTAGCCATCCCCCCTGCCTTCTGAAAGCTGCTGACTTTGGAAGGGAGGGCGGGAGCACGGGGGAAGCAGCTTCTGTCCATTCCTTTCCTTTATTGGTCACAGAGTATAATTTCCGGTTTACAAGGCCAGATCTCCTTTATTGGCGCCCCATGGCTCCCTGGGTCCTAGTGCCCGCCCCTAGACCTCCTGCGAGCGCATGAGCTGGCCAGGTCCGAGGCTGGCGGTGAACACATTCACATCCTTCCCTTGCGAGGGTGCGGGTACAGGAGCACCTGCGGTTCTCAGTGCTACTGTAGATTCGGCTTGGCGGCATGCTGCCCCTCAAATTTTCTTGCCCTAGGCCCAGACCTTTGTGACCTCACCACAAATCTGGGCTGGGATATCCACAAATAGGGATTGGATATCTGAGGTTTGAACTTCCCCTCCAGCTCAACCAGTCACCATGCAGCTTTAACAGGACTTCAAATTTTGTAACCAATAAGAGAAAAAAATGCTGTCACTGGAAGAAGATGCAGCCACCTCCCCTCCTCCCTGAAGTTGGCAGCTCACTGACAGCAGGTGGGCCCTGCTAATCAAGTAAGTGCAACATGGCAGGCCCTCCCAAATGGTAATCCTTTGTAGTCCCTGTTATTGTATTGGGGGGGGACCCTGGCTGCCAATTTTTTTTTTTAAACTTCTGGGGGAGCAATTGTTTTTTACATGGACGTTTAAGGGGTGCCACCAAATTTTAGACATCAATTAGACACCAATATTTTTTAATGGGGGCACTGAACACAAATGTTTTTTATGGGGGCCCTGACCACCAATTTTTTATTATTAACATGTGGGGACCCTAGCCATCAATGTTTTTTTTTTTACTGTGGGGTGGGGGGCGGACCTGTGGGTGGAGCTTGCAGTGGGCGCAGCTCAAGAAATTTTGTTGTATGGGGCTCTGTGATTCTTGGAGGCAGCCCTGGTGACCATGAATGCTTCCTGATGATTGGTTGTATTGGTTACTGTACCTCGACAAACTTAGGAGTTATTTACTAAAACTCATATTTTAATTAAACGAAATGTTGAAAATGAAAAAAAAAAAATCTTACAAAAACCAATATAATACCAATTTTCCAAATTTCACACCTGATACGCAAAATTTTTAGGGTTATCACCCAAAAACCCTGAATTGTTTGGATTATCAGACAAACCCCAGTGCAGATCACAATATATTCAAATTCTAAAAATAACCAAATGACTTACAAATTACTTTAACAGGTTTGAGATGGTGGAATTTCTGAATTCGGACTTTTAGCAGCTTTGGGAATATTACATTTTGAAAAATGTGACTATTTTTCCCTCTAAAAATGCTATCTTTTTGCCCTAAAAACTTTGACCAGAAAAAAACGAGTTTAGTAAATAATCCCTGTAGCGTCTTTCATTACATAACCCCTAAAATGTGCTTTGGGTACAGCAAATATTTTGGTTACATCCAGAAATTAAATTAGGCCAGCCAAAGAGAGAATTTAAGAGCATAAATCTGCTATTAAAAATCTTCAGATACCCTGGTTGCTAGACACGTTGTACACTCATTCGAAATAGAAAAACAAAATTGGTGTATATTAGAAGTGGTAAAACCACCATTCCGAGGAGGGGATAAAAAGTGAAAAAAAAAGTGAAGCTAAATGCATTTAGTTACTGGGTACAGTTTTTCGTTTTTTTTTTTTTACAGATACAATTCTAATATGAATTTCTTTCTGTTTTTATGTACCAGTAACTCTGGGTGATTATAAATATCATGGACATACGCCTCACCACACAGTATGGATTCCTTCAGTTCCATACCTCCTAACATTTTGGAAACAAAAAGAGGGACAAAAAAAGTTGCTGTGCATATTGAATTTTGGGACCACGCCCATTTTTGTAGTCACCCCCCCTAATTACCATGTTCATTTTACAAAATTTGCCAGGTTATGAAAGTTTGAACATATTTCTGTGATTTTTTTCAGTTATTACAGTTTTGCTATTGAAGGTGAATTATCCTTTTAACTGTGAGTCTAACATTTCCCAAGGGACCTGTTATCTTATCTTAAATAGAGAGAAAAGAGAACCCCCCTTGATATCTATAGAGTAAACCGTGATTTTAAGTAAAACAGTTTAAGTCAATGGTCCTTCCAGACCAGTCATTAAATATAAAGTGCTAGTGCCAAATAATTTTCATTAATTTACTTCCTATTGGATGAATTGTTGAGTGCTAAGTGCCAATATAATTTATATATAATTGTGAACCAAATAGTAAAAATTATTAAATTCTAATTTCATTTAAATTAATAAAGAATTCATTTCCGAAAATTCATCATTAAAATTCCAATTAATTATTCTAAATTATTATAATTTACGTAGCTCCTTATTATAAATTAATTATTGAAGTAATTGGTTAACCTGGATTATAGTATAAATGAAAAGGAAATTAATAGAGTGGTGGAGAAGTCCCGTAAGAGCTATCTATTATTTGGCTATCTCTGGGACCCCACAAGAGAGAGAAGGCCGCTTCACAGGGACTGTGGTCTCGATTATTAACTGTCACTAGATTGAAGAGGACTAAACTAAAAAACCACAAATCCCTATGTGCATGGAGAGAAAACAGATTCAGGAAGGAAAGTAATGAGAACCAGGTGGATCGTAGACTTAACACGATCGTTATTTTTTTAAAAAGAAGAAAAACACTTCCCCCGATTGTAGTTCTATATATATCGCCCATCAGTGCCACCCATAGCAGAATATGGTGCCCTCGCCCTACTCACAAAGGCACATACTGTGTCAGTAGAAATAAAGATGGATCGCTAAATGCTTTGTTCATACATGAAACAACAAAACCAGTATTTTTAAAGCGTACACTTCAGTTTGTTGACAAAACAAAATTGATGAAATTCAGAGATGCTAGTTTATTTATAAGGAAACATTTTTTAAACTAATTCTTAGGGTTCATAACTCTTCCCATGAAATAGTTGCTTCTTGTCTGCTGATCATAAATTATAATCAGGAAGGGTGTATTAAATTCAATGCGACGAGGAACCATCATGGGCATAAGTTCCATGACTGTAACTGCTGCAGCTTCTGTTCCTGTTTCATCAATGCTTAATAGAGCCTTATGCACTGCCTAAAGAAGGAGGATAAATTTAGTGCATCAATAACAATATTTGCAATAACAGTTAAAAACCCTGTTGAGGAATATGTTTTTGGCATTTCAGTATAATACATGCAATTCAATACAGAATACAGGTGCAGTACACTTTAAGTAGTGCACCAATGGACTGGCTTGTTCTGCTCTGAGCATTTGCCATTCATTTTCCTTGTTTAATTGAAGAGGTACCAAACCCTTTGTTTCCACATGTACAGAGCATTGCTTCAAAACCAGATTATATAAAGTAGGTAGAACCACCACTCTGGTTTATTGTTTTCATTTCCTAACTAAACGTATCAAAAGTAATTTTTGATTGGTTGCTATCTGTAACCTTAATGGTGCACCTACAGTATGTTTGTAAATCAGCCCTTATATCTGTAAACCTGTAATGAGCAAATGGTGTTCCTGTCTAAATGATGGACAGGCATGGATTTCGCCAACATTCTGCCTCTGATTACATTGTAAATGCGCATTTTTCAATGTACTGTCTTATAAAGGTATAATATTATATAATATGTGTTCAGACAGGAAGAGATGGTTATATCTTAAAGGGGGAAATGAAAATTTTCTAAGAGCTTCATCACACCTATAGGAGCATACTTATACCAATTGAATATTATATATAAGATACTTGCTGGTTCATGAAACTCTCACCTTGGACACCTTCAGTGGAGGTGCTTCTGAAATCCCAGAAAGATTAGAATCATCAGAAAATACATCAGTCACCCCCAGTTTAGTCAATTCTTTAACAAGGTCAAGCGTTGCAGACATTGAGAATTTTGGGAGTGCAAGGTGTACTGATCTGTGAGGAAAAAGGGATGTAAAAAAAAAGATTTGTCAGTATCAGTTGGGCTACTGATTCAAAGGTAGAGGCACAAATAATAACGTAAGCAAGCAACAGATTTAGAAAGGAAGAAAGAAAGAGCTAGATCAGTGATTTTCAACCTTGTGCCTCCAGCTGTTAAGGAACTACAAGTCCTACAATGCAATGAAGGAGTCTGCCAGCCACAGTCAGGCAAATGCATTGTGGGACTTGTAGTTTCTTAACAGCTGGAGGCACAAGGTTGAAAATCACTGAGCTAGATTGTAAACCCATATAAATAAATATGATCCTATTTGAAAAAACATATACAGACTTACTTTTTTAATACACAAATAATTTGAATGAATTATGTCATTTACGTGTCATACATACAGGTATGGCACTTGTTATCCAGAATACTTGATCTTTCCATAATTTGGATATTCATACCTTAATATGAATATCCAAATAGAATATTAAATAAACCCAATAGGCTGGTTCTGCTTCCAATAAAGATTAAATTATTACTTAGTTGAGACCAAGTACAAGGTACTGTATTATTATTACAGAGAAAAAAGGAAATAATTTTTAAAAATGTGGCTTATTTGGATAAAATGGAGTGCATGGGAGATGGCCAACCCGTAATTTGTGGCTTTCTGGATAATGGGTTTCTGGATAATGGATCCCATTACCTGCATCACTAAACACCAGTTATAACCTCATTTCACAGGTTATATTCATCAGTCTTCTTAACAAAAGAATGCGAGAGCCACTCAGACAAATAGCTAGATAGATAGATAGATAAAGGAATAGATAGATAGATAGATAGATAGATAGATAGATAGATAGGACAAATAGATAGACAGACAGGCAGACAGACAAACCAATTTATAGACATATTCTTCTGTTTCCCAAACATAGATAATAAAATGTATGTGATATTTTTCTTACAAGCGTCTAAATAATTTTCTCCATGACTTTACAACTGGCTTTTCTAGAGCTTCTTCCACTTGTCTGAGCTTTCCTTCATCTGGTAAAATAAAGAGTGCTGTTGCATTCCCTTTGTATGGCATCTGTACCACAGTGCAGCCAAGTTGTTCATCATATGCCACATTGTACATGCCATTTCTGTGCATCATTGGCACTGTCACAACTGTATCTTTATCCACATGAAACTCTCCATCCATTGTGTTTTCCTTCTCAAAAGGCTTCTCCCATTGTCCTTATTACATAAAAAGATAAATGTATTAGAATAATCTGGTTGATCAGTGCATTCCATTTTAAAAATGTTATTTTAAAGTGTCAAACATGAACTAAGTAAGATCAATAGGAGAATGTACATTTTACAGCACTCCTGAAAGAAATCTTTACCTGCACAATGGGGTTATGGCCTTATAAAAAAAAAAATATATATATATATATATACAATATTAAAAACACGGGAAAGTGGGGGTGCAATGAGGCTATAGTATATATATATATATATATATATATATATAGATAGATAGATAATATTATTGTGATTTATTTGCATTCAAATATTGGTTAAAAAAATATAATAATAATAATATTATTATTATAATAACTGCAACTTTTTGGTACAGGGCATAGGCAAGGAGGGTATAGCACCCAATACTGATTTGTGCTACAGATAAAACACTATAGTGTGAAACTGAATCACATTTCTACAAATTATCTCCCTGAAATACTAGTTTACAAGATAAAGAAAAAAGCTCTATAACAGTTTTGATGAATAAAATGATCATTATCTATTTATTTGTGTCCATTCTATACCACTTACCTCTGAAATAAATGTAGTTAATAAGAACTAGAAGAGCTTTCTCATCTACAGTGCTGAGCAATTCAGTAATTTTTCCATTGGTTTTTTTCTCTGCATAACTGTTAATCTGCTTTGTTGCTTCCTCTGTATTATGGAAATCAGTAGAAATGGGTTCAGCTTCATAGAACTGTTTGGCATCTTCAACAAATTTCTGGATTATTTGGAAGTCTTTGTCTATAAAGAGGGCATTTCCACTGTTTAGCTGCACTTCACTGTTTGGGTCATTCAGCATGTGAAGGAGATGCTGGAATCCTTTATGGATCTCCTCTTCTGATATTTCAGTTTTATTAAAGCTCAGTCCTTCTGTTATCTGCTTTAAAGTTTGGCCTCTGGCACCAAGGGAGAGCATGGCAAAAGCAGTGGAAATACTCACTGGGGATAAAAATATGTTTTCTGTTGGATGGTCTGCGGCAATCTTTCTGTAAAGGTTGAAACTAAAGTGAGCATTGTATGGTGCAATTTTAAGGCAGGGCATAGATTCATCTGAATGGTGATGGTCTTTATGATCATGTTTTTCATCAGAATGATGATGGACTTTTTCTTGATCTCCATTTTCTTTGTGATCATTGCCATTATGTTTCGAATGATGATCACCAAAGGCAATGGCACATAGCAAAGATATGCTCACAAACAAAAAGAAAACCCTCATTATGGCAATAATCCTGCAAAACAATTGGGTGATATCTTTAACATAAGCACTTTCCATAATTTAATAACAGTAATATTAAATAGAAGACTGCATGCACTAAAATTAGAGTTAGAAAGAAATGCAAACTTTTGTCATGTTGATTCAAATCAGACATTCATTTGGTTAATCTCTTTAGGCAGGATTATGTATAACTGTACGCAATGGGATTGCTACAGCATATTATCCTATGTAAAACCAAGTTTTCCTTTAACAGATTACAAAGAACAGTGTTAGAAAAGACTGAAATAAAAAAGGGATAAGAGGCAGTCATTAACACATTAATACATTCATCAACTGAACAACTTGCTAGAGTATACAGACTGTCAAAATTGCAATTAAGTTACTTTACATTCTTAGATACAAACATTCCTGTTTGGCTAGAAATTACAAGAACATTCTAGGACATTGTAAAAAAAATGGCTTCTTTGAGTTTTGGTAAGTGGCAGATAACCTGGATATGCTATAGCTGGAGGTGCACTACAGTAAACAACTAAAGTTTGCTTGTAGGTTACTTCTGTTAAGCTTGTGAAGTTCGTGTACTTACTGGTTATACCCTGAGGACCCCCATTCTATCCCAAAACCAAGTTTTCTTTTATAGGAGAAGATTTTCACAGTATTATGAAAGATCAGACACTTCTAAACATTAACCAGATAACCTTTCAGTTATCAGTTGATCAAAAGAAGATTAAATAATGTTGAAATCATAATGTCCTCATTTATTAAATGCAGCATTATTTGCTTTGGTCAGAAGCAGTGACTTGGCTCTCTTTGCTCTCTGCACATATTTACTTGGACCTGTTTTTTCTGTCCTGTCAGATAGACTAGAGTTGAAGGCAACACTCAGTAAAGACCTAACTTGTGGGTGTTACATCAATTACCTTAGAAGCCCTCAAGTCTAATAGTTGTAGTTTTAAATGCACATTAACTCCATCTTGACATCTACTATATGTCCAATTTCCTATTATATGTTCAGGAAGCAGATTGTTCCATAGTTACATGAAAATAGATGAGGTGCAAACTGTGTCGGAATAGTCAATACAGTTGAAATAATGTAAAAAAAAATCATATACTATATACTGTATATATATATATATATAGAGAGAGAGAGGGAGATAAAGGATTGGGTTTTAGATTATATCGTAAACCCACGGATAGAAACACTTTATTGTATTCAACTAGTTTCCATCCACCTAGTTCTAAGAAGTCGGTCCCATTTTCACAATTTCTTCGCACAATGCGAAATAATTCTTATGGGAAAACATGCGAGATTCAGTTACAAGAAACATTTGAATGCTTTAAGTAAAGAGTTTATGATCATTCTGCATTACTTACATCTCTTGCTAAAGCACGTGAATATATGACACATGACAAGATCTTGTCTCATAAAGAAACATTGTCGACAAATAATCGTTTTATACTGACCTCACGCTATACCACTGGTTCCCCTATAGTTAAAACTATTGTGGATAATCATTGGCCAACTATACAGAGTGAGAAGAATTTGTCAAAATATTTGACTGGGAAACCGATGTGGGGTTTTAAGCGTGGCCCTAACTTGAGGGATTTGCTAATGAAGACAGGCCGCATTAAATGCTATGAATCACAAAACAGTGTTTTATGTAAACTTAAGAAGGGTTGTTATAAGTGTGCAGGTTGTATTACCTGTAGATACAAGACATCTGGTAAATCATTTTGTCATCCACATTCTGGTAAAGAGATACATATTAAACATAGGATTACCTGTACAACAACACATGTTATTTATATCATAACCTGTCCATGTGGTCTAACCTATGTTGGTAAAACTCAAAATACATTAGGAGAAAGGATGGGAAACCATAGGTCTTCTATCAAACGAGCATTGGAAACTGGTAAATCAGATCTACCCCTACCTAAACATTTTTTATTGAAGGGTCATAGACTCCCAACTTTGAAATTTATGGGTATTGATATAGTACCGGAACCAAGTAGGGGTGGAGACTGGGACCGCATGTTACTTAAAAAATAAGTTTATTGGATTAAAATGTTGGACACTTTTGCCCCACGTGGATTAAATGAATATTGCTCTTTTACTCCCTTTTTAAATAATAGATGAAAATTATTGGCTCTTTATTTAATGTAACTTTGTTGCCCAAGGTCTACCGAAACAGATAATCTTTATTACCATTGTTATTTCTTAATATGTATATAGAGTGTTTTAAGTGTTTTTAAACATTATCATCATATAATATTATATATTTCTATGGTATATAGCACTTAAATGCGTTTACACTATATTTTGTACTTCTTATGTTTGTCTTTCAGACCAAGGTTTTGGAGATCGCACATCAGTTGATTTAATGTTCACTTATTGATTAATATGCACACCTGTTTAAAAAAAGGGTTGTGACTAGGTGATGGTTGATTTGTGGGTGAGTCTATAAATTGTATTCACTTGTCTTTTCAACCCCTCCAAATTAAAACCCAGCATACACACACACACACACCCCTCCACTTTCACACAAACCATATATGCCCATAGCTATACTAACTGTAGAGTTTAGTATCAAAATAGCCTTTGATATTATGTCTGTCCCATTGCCCATTGCTAGGGTCACACTAGATTCACACACTACAGTGCTGATAGGGCCACATGCAAGAGTGGAAGTACACAGAGGAGGGTTTCCCCCCAAAAAATACTGGTGGGGATCCTGGATCCATGAATGATGTCCCTGGGAGAAAAACAGCACCCCTTTGGACCCATTCACAGAGCACTTGTGTGGAATCTGCTGTGATATGCACTCTTGCACCTGATCAAAACAAATTTGGCACATGGTGCTCCATTTTGTGAGTACAAAGTACAGAGGTTGTAGGGGAGAACGAAAGGCTAATATGACTGAGTGGGTGAACAGACATCCTGAATAAACATGGACAAAGGCAACACGTTTATGTGGGTGAAATTAAGAGTAGTGTGACCATTGGGGTGAAGGGACAATTTCTTTAACAATTTTCATCTGCATGTTTTCCTTAACTGAACCAAAGTTACTAGCTGTTAAAACATAGGCACAGTACTGATAATTGTTATTCTCATTATAATTTATTTCTGTTGTTGTTAATCTAATATTATTCTATACTGCTGTCTCCTTGTCTGATCCCTACTGGTTACATTGAATAGTTGGATAGGTGGCCATGTACTGGAGTGATCCCTAGAGCTCTAGGGGCTTGTAAGGTACTAGGGAGAGCACAGAGGTTCAAATAAGAGGAGATATGAGCTATTTACAGGAGCCCCCGACCCCCCCCTACATATATTCATTCTAAACATCATATAATAATTTAAGACAAGTCATTCTTTACCACATTTCTGAGCAGAAGCAAGACAGGGAATTTGACCTTCCCTGATTTCGCATGGAGATAACCACAATAGTCCTTATTCTGATCAAGTTGAGCAGAGCATCAGAAATCCTGGAATGCATTCCATGTTCCAAATGTCTTCTTAATGTCTCCTTATTTACACATGAAGGAAGTTGCAGTTTACCTAAACTGCAACTTGTTGACAAACATGTTCATGGATGTGATGGGTGAATCGGCTGCGTTTTACTTTGCCGAATTTTTTGCGAATTTCTAAAAAATTCACTGGATCTTCACAAATTTATTTGCCTGCAACGAATCACAGAAATTCGACGCAAATTCGCTACAGGTGAATAAATTCACCCATCCCTATGTATGAATTTTGCTCCACGCTTTATCAAATAAAAGTTGTATTTAGGAGTATTAGAACGAGTGTAAAACTTTGAGCAACTACAGTGTACATTATGGAGTGCTGACCCTTGTACTCTTTAGAGGAACTGTGGAACCATCTTGCCTGCTCTACCAAGTAACATAGTAACATAGTAAGTTAGGCTGAAAAAAGACACACGTCCATCAAGTTCAAACTTTTAACTTTTTTTAACCTGCCTAACTGCTAGTTGATCCAGAGGATGTTAAAAAAAGCCTCTCCAATTTGCCTCAGACGGGGAAAAAAATTCTTCTTGACTCCAAAATGGCAATCGGACTAGTTACATAGTTACATAGTTAAATTGGGTTGAAAAAAGACAAAGGCCATCAAGTTCAACCCCTCCAAATTAAAACCCTGCATACACACACACACGACCCTCCACTTTTTCTAGTCCATGGATCAACTTGTACTATGAGCTATCTTCCATAACTGTGTATTCTCTCTCTTGCTAAAAAGCCATCCAACCCCTTCTTAAAGCTATCTAATTTATCAGCCTGTACAACTGATTCAGGGAGAGAATTCCACATCTTCACAGCTCTCACTGTAAAAAAACACTGCTGACTGGCATTGCTTGCTACAGCCAAGTTTATCATCTACAAGGACTCCAAGGTCCTTTTCCATAATGGAAATAATGACTAGTGCAGTCCCATTAAGGGTATAAGTGGCTTTGATATTTTTACATCCCAGGTGCATGACTTTACATTTATCAACATTGAATCTCATTTGCTACTTAGCTGCCCATATTGCTAGTTTGCAAAGATGCCACATCCTGGATGGAATTAATTGGGCTGGATAGTTTTGTGTCATCTGCAAATACATTACTTACAACACCCTGCCTTAAGTCATTAATGAACAAGTTAAATAAAAGTGGACCCAATACCGAGCTCCCTAACACAAGATAACAGCTGCCTGGTAGATCTAAGAACAGCACTCAATAGTAAAAACCCATGTCCCACTGTGTACTATTCAGTTACATTGAGAAGGAAAAACAACAGCCTGCCAGAAAGCAGGTCCCTCCTAAAGTGCTAGCACAAGTCACATGACCGGGGCAGCTGGGAAATTCACAAAATGGCTAGCCCCATGTCAGATTTCAAAACTGAATATAAAAAAATCTGTTTGCTCTTTTCAGAAATGGATTTCAGTGCAGAAGTCTACTGGAGCAGCACTATTAACTGATGCGTTTAAAAAAAAAATGTTTTCCCATGACAGTTTCCCTTTAACTGCCCAGTCATGCGACTCATTCAGCCATGTTTCGGCCACACCAATCACATCATATTTTCCCTCCAGCACCAGCACCTCCAGTTCTCCCATTTTACCTCCATTTGACTCCTTGCATTTGCAAACATACATTTAATACTGGTACCATATTGAACATATAACATGTGGTCCTCCCCCATTTCCCTTCCTTTGCCCGCTATCTCATCTAACCTGTCTTCCCCTGAATCTTTTACTGAACCCTCCCCCCCATGCCTAGTTTAAAATCTCCTCCAACCATCTAGCCATCTTCTCCCCCAAAACAGCTGCACCATTATCATTGAGGTGCAGCCCGTCCCTTTCTGCACCTCAATGATGATGGTGTCCAATGCAGTGTTGCCATCCTAGTGTATGTGCATTATATTATTTCTTCACCTTGGGAGAACAAACAAGAGGGTACTTTTGTGCCAGGTTCCAAACCATCACTGGGTGTCAACTGTTGCTTGCCATTTCATAGAAACTTATATTGAGTTTTAATAACACGATTTTCCATTTCCCAGGGCTTGTGGCAAAACAGTGTAAATTCCAGTGTAAATGGGACCACAAAAGGCCTCAAACCCTGACCTCAATTCCAGCTACTTGAAATCAGGGGTCTACTGTATTTTCTTTAACCTCAAAATTAGGACATGCCCCTAATACTTTTGCCAATCAGTGTATGTAAAAACATGGAATGTTAACATTTTTATATACAGTATTAAAATATTAGATTTGTTTTTCCACTAACATCTATTGAAATACTTGAGTGTATTTAGGCATAGAGTTCCTCTTCACCATGTTGTTAAGAAGAAAGGGTTATTTGTAAAGGTATGGGGTCCGTTATCGGGAAACCCACTAACCAGAAAGATCTGAATTACGGAATGGTCATCTCCCATAGACTCCATTATAATGAAACAATCCAACAATCATTTACATGATTTTCTAGTGGGTATGAAGATCCAAATGACAGAAAGATCCATTATCCATTATCCAGGTCTTGTGCATTCTGGATAACAAGTCCCATGCCTGTATAGAGACTATAACACAGCTATTTGCACAATTTATGTTAATGGTCCTCAACCAGTGGCTCACAAGTAACATGTTCTCTGACTCCTTGGATGTTGCTTCCAGTGGCCTCAAAGCTGGTGTTTATTTTTGAATTCCTGGCTTAAAGGTAAGCTTTAATTGCATAAAAACAATGTGTACTACCAAACAGAACCTCTTTGTGGTGTTTATACAAATGACCGTGTAGAGATCACTGTGCACATGAGTTATGCACTATACTGTTTAAAATCAATAGAGCTCAAGTTACTGCTGTTGTGTAATGGCTGCATGAAGCTGCTAATAAAGCACTGTTATACCTACGCATTCTCGGCTACCAAAGCACAACACTCTTGTCAGCTGCAAGTCCACATAGGGGCTACCAATGACCAATCACAGTCCATATTTGGCACCCCCAGCTAGTGTTACTCCCCAAACCTTTTTACATCTGAATGTAGCTCGCAGGCAAAATAAAGTTGGGAATCCCTGCTCTATGTGAACAGCAACCACAGTTACAACATTATGCAAATGGTGCAACACTTGCAGGGTTTAGACAAGTACAGTAACTAATTTAATACAAAATATCTTTATGGGAGGAAAGTTCAAACCATAAGTGCAGGCAAATTAGATGAGTTCTCAAGGCTCTGTTAAACTGAACCTCACCAACAATAAATAACAGGTCTGTGGCATAAGAATCTAGTCTTTATTCCGTAATTATAGAATTTATTATTAAGCAATGTATAGTGCAATACTTTGTAAAGGACACCTGTTATCCAGAAAGCTGCAGTTTATGGGAAGGCCATATCCCATATCCTCCATTTTAATTATATTACTCAGATTTTTTTTTCTAAAGTACCTTGTACTTGATCCTAACTAAGATATAATTATTTTTTATTGTTAGTAAAACAAGCCACTGGGTTTAAATTGTTTTTAAAGGGGTTGTTAACTTTTGAGATAACTTTTAGTATGATGTAGAGGGTGATATTCCCAGACAATTTGCTGTTGGTTTTCATTTTTTATTGTTTAAGGGGTTTGAGTTATTTAAATTTTTATTCATCAGCTTTTCAATTTGTATTTTAAGCAGTCTGGTAATTAGGGTCCAAATTACCCTAGCAACCATACATTGGTTGAATAGGATACTGGAATATGAATAGGAGTGGGGCTGAATAGAAAGATGAGTATGACAATTAGCAATAAAAATACATTTGTAGCCTTACAGAGCATTTGTTTTTTTAAATCGGGTCAGTGATGCCCATTTGAAAGCTGGAAAGAGTCAGAAGCAAAAGGCAAATACAAAAGTGTAAAAAAATAAATAGTGAAGACCAATTGAAAAGTTGCTTAGAATTGGCCATTCTATAACATACTAAAAGTTACCTTAAAGGTGAACCACCCCTTCAAATAATTTTTTGAAGACAGATTTGGAGATCCAAATTATGGTAAAAAAAACCTTATCCATAAATCCTCAAGTGCCAAACTTTATGGATAACAGGTCGCATACCTGTACCTGCACCATCATTTGCTGCAAAACAGTTCACTGAGCTGCCAATACCTACCTGGTAAATTGATGCTTCTGCCCTCACCTCTTATGAACATGTTTTTAAAAAAATTTCTTCCACTTGATCCCAGGGCAGTAAGCAGTATCATAAATACTCATATATTGCAAAGAACTCCCTTAGCAGATGTGTAGGCCTGTAGTAAACATACTCCTGACAAATGATGCTTTCTGTCTAAGACTTATAAGAATGACAGACAAATTCAAGAACAATTGTATTTTATTGTACAAACATGGAATGGACCCTAACTAATTCTTGGGGTTTGTAATTCTTCCAAAAAAGAGGGTGTGTTTTGTCTCAAGATCATAAATAGTCACCAGGAAAGGCTTATTGAATTGAATGTTTGGTGGGAGCATCATGGGCATAATCTCAAAAGCTGTAGCTGCTGCAGCCTCTGTTCCTCTCTCATCAATACTCAACAAAGCCTTATGAACTGCCTGTGGGAAGAAATTCAAAGAATAGAATGTCTGTGTTAATTTTTATTTGATTAAATTTCTTGATTTATTATAAATGTGTATTTTTAAATGTAAGATTATTATTGCACTCAGTATTTAATAATGAGTAAACGTATATATCTAAGTGATGGTATGCAATTAGTAGTCATTATTAAGTCAGTTCAAGTTCAATCTATTTGTCTTTGACAAATGTAAGAAGTAGCTGTATGGACATGGTTTTGCAAAATGCCAGACAGTAATGTCTCAGCCTATGAGTAATCAATTTAGGACTAGGGAAGATATTTCACACTATTTACCCCTAGGTAGCAAAGCTTTTACACTAGTAATAGCCTACCACAAGGAATTGTGGGTGATACAAGGTAAAGTACATTTTCAAACATGACAACAGAATGCAAAACTGTGAAACAAAAAGGCAAGGATGTCTATCTTTATTCAGAGGAAAGACACAATATTTTGATTTCATTTTATTCAAAGAAACTGTCACACTTAGCAAATATTGTCAAAGTATACCCGATCATTTCCAATAGCAAAAATCTTTAATTAGCTTTATTGTACTTCAAAATTACAACTGATTAATAGGTATGAGTAACTTCACTGGTGTATTATACATGACATATATTACACTAATCCTAATTCTTACTGGACTCTGCGGATTTCAGTTCCCCATTTGATCCCCCAAATGCAAGTAATTGCCAATATATCCATCAAATATGGATTTATAAATGTGCAGCCTAGGTTCTCATTTCAAAGAATACCCCTTAGTGTCATGTATTGCACTAAGGGGTATTCTTTGAATACCCCTTAGTGCAATACTTATGCACAGGATGTGTTCTACCTGTTTTTTAACCAAGTGATAAGTACCAAGTAGTTTTAATGTTCTGTGTGTTTACCCTTTTGCAGTGGGGCTATAACCTGCCATTACTGAAGTAGTGTTTGCTAAATGCCTTTCATGCAGTTTTCATGAATGTTTGCATTATGCAAAAAAAAGCCCTGGCCTTTATGTTCAAGCTTTTATTTAGGGAAAACACAATTAAAAAAAAAACTCTTTTTAATAAATGGAATATGTAGGCTGCCTTAAAGACACTAAGTAGAAATCAGAATAGGCAGCAGCTGGGACTTTTGCAAGCCGTAGGAGTATATTTTTCCTAATATTACATAAGTGAGGTGAAATCTGTAATTAATTTTGTAATAATCCTCCAGTTGGGACAGAGTTGTTTGGGGAGCTGCACACACTGAACATGACTGATTTCTAATCTAGCATAGCATAGCTAGTTACAATAACATCAAAACATTTATTATCCAGCCTACAGGGTCCGACTGGGCCGGTGGGACACCGGGAAAAAAACAGCTGGGCCCCAGCTCTTTTGGGCCCTGCTGGCCCAGCCCTTCCTTCCCTGAACTTGGTTGCGGTAAAGTGCTGCAAAGAGGTACGTGTGTGCATGCAATCCGCCGGGGGGGGGG
>CM044445.1:70971080-70987558 GCA_024363595.1 Xenopus borealis
TAAAACATAAAAATACAGGGTTTAGCAAACAATCACAACCTAATCAATCAGAGGATTAGACATAATGCATCATTCTGTGGATGGATTTTCTACTTATATGCATTTGAAAACAAAAATTCTAATAATTTTGGACATGAACTGGCAAATTACCAAAGTGGCATACCTGGGCCATGCATATATTAAAAATGGCACCCACAGAAGACAATTTAGTCTTCACAATGAGGCATTTAAGTTATGTACAGTGCAGGACCTCATTTGTTGTACACATTGAACACATTTAAACATTGTAGATAAAAAGATTTGCCATCCGTTGTTATTCTGCATTATATCAGTTACAAAACATTACTTTTACAGAGGAGCTGCAAGAAGTACAAACACCAATGATTGTAACCCTAAATTACAAGCATGTAAACATTTTTTTACAGCAGTAATATACTCTGCAAACTGCCTACATTCATTTGGTAAGAAAAAAGTTGGAAAACTCTTGTTTCCTAGTTACGCGTTCCAGACTTATTTTGCATTGGAGACTGCATATGAGTCAATGGACTGAGAGTAATTCAGAGTGCTAGTGCATGTTTATGGTATATGGACCTGAATCCTGGACAGATAATTACACATTTGTGCTAAAGAGGAGGTGATTCAGCTGTTACAGCTCTCAGTCCAAAAGGTCTATATTAAAACTCAGTGATACGTGACTCTGAAAGATCATGGAGTTACCAATATAAAAGAAGACAGTTTAATTTTAAGAATAAAGGGGTATTGCATCTTTAAGTTTATAATGTTATAGAATGGCCAATTCTAAGCAACTTTTAATTGGTTTTATTTTTGTAATAGTTTTTTAATTATTTTCCTTTTTCTTCTGACTCTTTGCAGATTTCAAATAAGGGTCACTGACCTCATCTAAAAACAAATGTTCTGTAAGGCTATAAATGTGTTGTCATTAATATTTTTAATTACTCATCTTTCTATTCATAGTAAGTTAGGTTGAAAAAAGACAAACATCCATCAAGTTCAACTTTTTTTTTTACTTGCCTAACTGCTAGTTGATCCAGAGGAAGGCAAAAAAAAAACCTCCAATCCTCTCCAATTTGCCTCAGAGGGGGAAAAAAATAATTCCTGACTCCAAGATGGCAATTGGACTAGTCCCTGGATCAGCTTGTACTATGAGCTATCTTTCATAACCCTGTATATACTAACCTGCTAAAAAGCCATCCAACGGCTTCTTAAAGCCTTAAAAGCCTTCAAATAATTTGCCCACCACAGATGTCAAACTTACTGACATTGTAATCCCTTTGAGAGTTGCTGAATAAAAAGCTAAATAACTCAAAAAGCACAAATAAAAAATTGAAGATAATTGCAAATTGTCTCAGAATGTCACTCTCTGCTTATGCTAGAAGTTAACACAAATGTGAACAGCCCCTTTAAATTGTTAAAAATATATAAAGTTCTGGGAAGACTGAGTAGCTCTCAGTGTAATAATTTCTAATCCCATATTTGCATAAGTAAAAAATTAAATTATATGCAAATTTCTAATATACTTTAATTATAGCTTTTTAAAAAAAGTTTATAGTTATTTTACAATTACGAGTACATCAAATGCAGGTTTTGACTTTTAATACAATGTAGCAGAAACCAACTCTCCTCCAGCCAAAACTCCAGTTCCCACAATGCCTTGCTTTTACTTTTAACAGGTCTGCTAATGAGTTGGCTTTAAGAGTCAGAACCAAGGGACAAACACTGCTTACAGTAGCAATTACATTTACACTAGCAACTGTGTCACCTTGCTTACCTCTGAAGTAAATGTAGGTAATAAGAATTATAGCAGCGTAACTGTCGACACTGCTGAGCAAGTCAGTGATTTTGCGTTTTCTTCTTCACATAACTGTTAATCTTTTTTTTTTTTTGCTTCCTCTGTATTTTGGCAGTAGAAACAGCTTCTGAGCCATAGAAATTTTAACATCTTCTAAGAAAAACAAGGTTTTGATAGGGCCTCATGGGACATGACAACAAGATGGAAAAATAAAACATTGGCTGTGTTCATTGCTGTTTTTTATCATCATTACTGGGTTCTTTATCATTAACATTAACATTATCATGATCATTAACAATTTAGGAAACATAGAATATGTAAGCATATCTTTAGCTTGCAGGTTACTCTATGTTAGAAACATCTGTCTGTATACTTTACATCAGCATTTCCATTTCTACAAAAACAATAAATGATATAAGCAGGTTGTGGTGTCAGTATACTTACTGGCTGTATCCAAAAATCTACCCCAGATCAGAGTGTACCATTAGTGATGGGCCAATAAATTTGCCTGGCACAAATTTGCTAATTTTTGGACAAGCGTTCATTGACTTGAACGCCAGCATCAGCTTGGACGTGGGCGTCAATTTCTGATTTTCATGAAAATGAAAATTTTCACGTATTTTCAGGAAAAGTCAGATTTTCACAAATTTTCTGAGAAAATGTCAGATTTTTGCATGAAATTTTCACTGTTTTGTGAATTTCGGGAAATTCGCAAATTTTTCACCAAAGCGAAACGGGAGAAATTCGCCTATTACTATATATCATGGCTTAGATTTCTTTTATACAAAACATGCTTAAGATATTGTGAAAGAACAAACCCCCCTCGAAAGATTGAACTTGATGGACGCAAGTCTTTTTTTCAGCCTAACTTACTATGTTACTATGTTACTATGTTACTATGTTAATGGTTCTGGATGCAGACAAGGTAAGGAGCAGATTGCAGCATAAAACTTACCATAGACGCAAAGATCCGATCGTACAAATCCTCTATTCATATGATTTTTGGATCTTGTTTGGAGTGTCCCGACATTTGTTTTGCCATGCCCATTGGTCGATCAGTCAATCAGACAGGTTAGGAGGTTTATGTCGGCTGCAGATCATTTCTCTGCATGTATTGCTGATCTGACGATTTTCAGTGGGAGACTGTCACCAGCTTTGTCGGACATAAAGATTTGTACGATTGCTATCAGTGAATTGTGAAATTCATGAAAATTTTTGCCCACAAAGCACTTTTAGGGAAAATGTAATAATTATTGATGGGCAAATTTATTCACGGTGAATTCCCGCGACTCACGAAACGCCGGCAAAATTTGCCTGGTGAAAATTTGCCAGCGTCTGTTTTGGAGGTGGGCATCCGTTTTTTCAATGGACGCCCGCATCCAAAAATGGATGCCTGCATCGAGACGTGGCGGCGTTTTGCAGAATTTTCGCAGTTTTCGCAAAAGATTCAGCGAAGTGAAACGCCGCAGATTCGCCCATGACTAGTAATAACAAAATAAGTGTAAGAAATCCAAGCGGATTTGATCGGAGTTTGTAGCAGAAAATAATGAGATCAATTCAGACTTTGATAATCCCCTTAGTCCCATATGTAATATAAGGCACAAAATTTGCCCAGCAGCAGTAACACATGGCAAGCAATAAGATTCTTGTATTCAAACAGGTGACTAGTATATACTACCTGCTAGTACCTGGTTACTATTGCTACGCAATATGTTGGCGCTATAGAAATACATAATAATAATAATATGGATTACTGTGTCTGGGTAAACATAGTGCCTTTATTATCATGTAAATTATTTACTAAAATCTGATTTTTCTGATTATATAAATAAAAAAATCCGACCAATTGACTTATATACAATCTCGGCACGTCTGAGATGGAGCATTTTTGGATTCAGACTTTTGCAGCATCAGACTTAAATCCTGAAAAATTTATGTTTAAAAAAAACCTAAAAATTTTAGTTTTGCACCAAAAAGCCGACCTTTTGTAAATAGCCCCCTATGTAAGTCCTAGCAGCTATTGGGGTGAATGGGGTACATTCTAATTGCTAGCTGTGGTTGACGCAAAACTATCTCTGGGAATATAATATAATGTTTATACATATGTGAATGAGGTTACTGCATATTTTAGACGGTGGCACTGTCAATAGTCAAATGGTTACTCTCTGCTGGAGTTGTCAGAAACTTGACCTGCCTCTGATAGTAATGTTATCTATAGTGGTACAAAGATCCATTACTTTATGATAAATAAATAGACTTTTTGTTTGTGTTTAACAAATGCAAACATTGTATTTCCAAAGATCTAAAATTTGTTTGGCACAATATCTAATTTTCTCTTTGGTTGGCAAAATACCCTGGGAAGAGGAAGAAGGAAAATTGGAAGAAAATGCAAAAACAGAAGGGTAAATTAGGTGAAACAATCCTTGGGTGGGAAGGGGTAATGAAAAGCGAAAATGTCATAAGAGGATAAATCGTCTGAGGGACTATGAACAATAGAAGAGAGAGGTAAGAATTCAATATACAACGTCAGTGATGGTCATGTACTGTAGCTCACATCTTTGAAAGAAGGGGGGTTCAGACTGCAGCAGTACCAGTACATGGTTAAATTATAACGATCAAGCTGCCTATTAAGAAAATAACGCCTTAATGTGAGCATTAGCATATTTGTTGTTTGGTCAGTTATTACATTGCCAATGTTGTTTGTGCATAGGGCTGCTTTAAGGTGACATATTTTTGATGCATAATTAATTATTTTTTCAGCCATTGGCTCTAATACAAACACTGCATAGTATGAACCACCATTCATGATGAGGGAATCTGCCATGTTTTGTTTGTGGAAAAATGAGCGAATCCACTTTTTCCATGCATAAAACAGTCTTGGGGTGTTTTTTTCGAAACAACTTTTTGTTTGCGCAAAATATAATGGGGTTTTTTTTAAAGGCACATTTTGTCGCCAGAAAAAATGTTTTGCTGTAGTTTCACAAAAATATTCACAGCGAATACATACAGAATGTGGCAAAAACTCACTTGTCACTATACCACCATTTATAAAAATTGTTAAAGGAAAAAAATATGTGTAATAACCCCAAAAGTTTTTAACAACCCCATCTGCCCAGGGGCAATTCTATGCCTCTTTCTGCCTGAGGCAGCTACTGCCATGTTGGTTCTCCCCTTGCTCCTCAGTGCTTACATTTTTAGTGCAATTGGACTCTCTGCACTGGAAGAGTTGAATTTCCAGTTTAATGACTGGAAATTTAACTCTTAAAGTTACCAGGAACGGCATTTCCCAACTCAAATCACCCCTGTATCTGGCAGTAGGAGACTGCACATTTGCTGCCAAAAACTTGTCATATTTGTATGCAAGATGCCTACTCATATACAAATTAATTGCACTTATCAAATAAATTTATGTCTTTTATTTTGCCTCACAACCTAGAATCCCCTATCCATGCAGAATAACAGCTCAATGTCCAAAATCTGGTCCATGTAACTATTATAGGGGCAGATTCACTAAAGAACAAATTGTCGCCAGCAACCGCACCATTTCTCCAGGTGAAAATTTCCAGCAGACAGGATATGATGTAAGTGACATAAAATTGAGGAAGATCTTGATTCATTTTAGCAGTTCGCCTGGTCTGAGGTGGCAAAGTCAATTCTGGCGAAAGAGGTAACATTCAGTAAACTTAGCATTAGAATTTGCAGAGTAAGAACAGTTCACCAGGTCAAAAAATCGCCTGGTGATTAACTGCAAATGAACGCTAGCCACAGTCCCGTTCGCCTACACCTGTTAGTAAATTTGCGATGTTCCTTCCGGATGAGATTTCTGGCGAAAAGTCGCTAGCGTTAGCCACTTTGCCCTTAAGTAAATCTGCCCCATAGTCTCTATACAGGACTCTAGTAAAGGACTTTCTATTATTTTAAGAAATATCAGGTTTTCTTTTCACCTTGAGATTGGTATTAATCTTATAATTCTTATTTTAAATTAATTTGTATAGGGGTTGTGTTGCTCAAAACAACATTTCAACTCATTTTAATGCAGTTTAAAACAGTTTTTTTTTAAAGAAATATGCTTTCAGTTGAAATAGTTTCCAACTAACACTCTACAATGAACAACCACATGCACACTCATGGAATGGAAACCTTTGCACCTGACTGATAAGGATGTGGAGGACACTGACATAAGTGGTAGGAGTAACTGATATACAAAAACAATATTTATCATATCAGGTGATCTTATGTGATCCCTTTTGCTAAAACACTATTGGGAAATATGCTCAGCAGTCTACAGTCACCTGACTGTTAGAATAAATGTCGGCAAAAGCTTTTTTATGCATTACCTCTTCACCTCCTACAGGTTAGACAGCGCTTTAGGTGTCAACTTCATAAATGATTCTTATTGGTAGGGGGAGTTAGGTAGTGACTGGGGTTCCAGTACCTTCTGTGTAAATAATGTGCTGTTGATGCCAATGCCCACTGCCTCTCTCTGTAAGCAATGTGCTTGAGGGTCTAGAACCAACTTCCATTAACTGTATATAGAATTCCTGGGTGCTGGAACCCATGCCCTCGCTATTTATAATCTGACTGTGTTCTTGGCCTAACTGCATTGCTCTGCATAATGTGCATTAAGTGCCAGTACCTGTTGTGAACTCAGCCTTTACTTCCTTTAACTGTGCATCATGCACATTGAATAGCAGTATCTACTGCCTCTCTCAGTATATTGTTGTTTAGATGTCTGTGCCCCCTGCTTTCACAAAAATATGTGCTTGCGGGTGACAGTCCCTGCTGCTTCTTCTGTAATCTGACTGGAGTCCCAGTACCCTGGTTAACTTTTCTTATGGTATGTTATAGAAGGGCCAGCAACGTATCAATTGGTCTTCATTATTTTATAAATGCTTATGTTGTTATTATTATTATATTTATTTATAATTATTTGCCTCTTCCTTGGCTTTTTATTTAGCAGCTCTCCAGTTTGAAGTTCCAGCAATCTGGTTGCTAGGGTCCAAATTACCCAAGCAACCATGCACTGATTTGGATAAAAGATTATGAATAGAAGGGGCCTGAATAGAAAGATGAGTAAAACAAAGTACCAATAACAATAAATCTGTAGCTTTACAGAGCATTTGAATTTAGATGGGGCCAGTGACTGCCATTTGAAAGCTGGAAAGAGTCAGAAGAAAAAGGCAAATAATGAAAGAAAACTATAGAAAATAAATGACAAAGGCCAATTGAAAAGTTGCTTAGACTTGGCCATTCTATAAAATATTTAAAGTGAACTTAAAGGTGAGCCAACCCTTTAATGAACAGGGCCATTTCTACAGTGATTATACTGGCACAGCTAGGGTTAATATGCTAGTTAACAATTGTTTGTAGTAAATGTAGCATACTGTTAGATCTGTGGTTAATTTTCTGATTATCCATTTAATACTGACATGACTTAGTTATTTTTTTTTTAATGTTTGTGGTATTTAGGAGGTGTGGTCAAAAAGTTGGCATGGCTTCACCAAAATGTGGATGCACTACGCGTGCCAGGGGATTACAGGCCCACCACTTAACTTTTTGCCCAGGGCCCACCAAGGACTTAAAGGAGAAGTGAACCTATAATGCGCTAAACCCCATTGCCCCCTGCATCTGTAAGCCCCCCTCTCCCCGGCCTGCTTCCCCCCCCAGGCAAATGCCCCTAAGTTGCTACTTACCCCCTTAGTGCAGGTCCTGACCGTGGAGTCTGCAGGCGCCATCTTCTCCCCAGCCGTCTTCCTGGATTCTTTGTCGCTAGGCGGATTCGCAGTAGGAGCATTTGCCAGTTTAGCTCTACTGCGCATGCGCCGAAAGACACTATAAGTTTTCTGATTGAAACTTTGTGATTTCCGGCGAAACACAGATGGATCCTGGAAGAAGACTGCGCAAGAGTAGATGGCACCAGCAAACTCCACGGTCAGGACCTACGCTGAGGGGTTAAGTAGCAACTTAGCAGTGGCGTAACTACTCCCTGGTGGGCCCCGGTACAGGATGGGCACCTGGGCCCCCCTGTCAGGCCCTTACCTCTATAAATTGCATGCTGAAGTGTTGATGGCATGTGTGCTGTAAAATCTCCCCCTAGATAACCGCCTGCCATAACCATTTTTGTGGCTCCGATGGGCCCCAAGGGGGTGGGGGCCCTGGTGCAATTGCACCCCCTGCACTCCTGGTAGGGTGGGGGGGTGGAAGTAGGCCGGGAGGAGGGGGCATGGAGTTTAGGTTGACTTCGCCTTTAAAACGGTCCTGCTTTTGTATTATTCAAAGCTGGATGACTGTGATGACTACTGGTGCACTTTCCTGTCAAAGCCATATCATGTAAAATAACTGTGCCATCCTGCTATGAGCCATTGTGTTATGACTCCTGGGAGTATTTGTACATGTAATTGCCACTGCACCATCATGTTATGACTTCTGGGGGTGTTTGTGCCATACTAGTGCAATGGGTCGGGTACCCGTGGGCTACCCGCAAATTCCCGATGTACCATGCGGGTTGCACGTAGAATTTCTGGGTGCGGGTATAGAAGCAGGCTGGTGGTTCTGCAGGTTGGCAGGTTGAGGGTCGGGTCGCGGATCCTCCCATAGCGATTTTTACTCCTTTTTCTGAGCATGTCTACTTCCGATGATGTCACTTCCGGTTTACAATGACAGCACTTCCTGATTCTTGATGGTCAGCGGGTCGCGGGTCCGGGTTGCGGATCGCGGGTACAGTTTGGGTCCAAGTGTGTAAGAATGCGGGTCGTGGGTCCGGGTTGCAGATTGCGGGTTGCGGGTACAGGTCGGGTACGGGTCCCAAAAAATGAATCCGCGCAGGGCTCTACTGGGGGCATGCACTGACTAAATTGTTATTTTTTTAGCCACACCACTTCTGTACACTCTATAAGCTTCCCAAAAAGAGTCCAGATAACCTGTACAGTTTTCAGGAGTCTTTTCACCTACTGTATTACACTCATAAAAATGGAAAAAGTCTGGAGCCAATTACCAAATGTTCAAGGAATTAGCCACATCATCCACCGATCCTCATTTTCCTCTTTTATATGCCCATTGCCATTTCCCTACTTATGGATGCTAAACCTCTCTAGAGGCCATTGAAGCATATATAGACATACCTATTGGCTGAATCCAATATAGAAACTGCCTTCCCTCCCTCGTCCTTCTTTTATGCCTCATCCTTCTTTTGCTCTGTTACTGTCCCAAGGCTGTCCTGTTGCATAGTTGTGTGCTGTGCTGTCCAAGCTGTTGCACATGTTGGGGCACAACATCGGTGCTGACAGGGTTTTCTAGGGCTACCATCAGGCCCTGCTCACT
Organism: Xenopus borealis; assembly: GCA_024363595.1. NCBI lineage: Eukaryota > Metazoa > Chordata > Amphibia > Anura > Pipidae > Xenopus > Xenopus borealis. The sequence goes on from CM044445.1 coordinate 70,980,211, forward strand.
GAATCTGGTAATAAAGGTTACAGGATACAGGCAAGCGGGCAGGTCAACTGCTTCAAATCGTGTTTATTGGTACAACATGTTTCGAGCCTTCAAGGGCCCTTTGTCAAGTGAATCTGGCTCTGAATCTCACTGAATCTGGCTGGAGCAAACTCCACACTTTCAGCTTCTGACTGTTTGGAGAATGCTCTGCTGCTGCACCTACAGCGCCGGAGTGTCCCCCCAGTCATGTGTCCCTTGTGCAGTAAAATGCTGTGAGGGGGCTATACTTTGCTGTTATACAGATGCTGAACTTTAGGCTGGTATATAAAACATTAATAGTCATTCTGAAAGCCTCTAGCTTCAAGAGCAGTACGGAGTGCATGTGCTAAGTTAATGGTGCCCTTAATGCACTTGCGTTTGTCCTTATCCAAGCCTAAATGGTCTTTTCATGTTTCAGCTTGCTGTTTATAAGGTAGCCAAGATAACTTGTAAAAAAACAAGGATTGGCATATTTAAACAAGGAATTTTTTAAAATTTATGTGACAGTTTTGAAGTTTTGTCTGCTTGCTAGGCAGTGTTATGTTAATGAAGAGTTTCCAAACACAACTGGCAAAAGACAAAACACTGAAAGAGAATCAGTACCACAAGGTCCATGGGATTTATACCTGCACAATATTTTGGAAAAACTATTGCATTTGTAGGCACAAAGCTCATTTCATTGATGAACTGCAGCTACCAAGTAGTGACTTGTGTTAATTTCTAGATCACAAAAACACATTTTTCTTTTGGAATGGAATCAACTGAAAAAAACAACTTTAAGGGTGATGGCACACATGACAATTGCTATGGTACTCTGTGTGGGCTGTTGCTAGGGATTTAATGCTGTGTCTCTGGGCTTCTTAAAAACATAGGGGAGAAATGTAATATAATTTGAAAGAGGACATATTCGCTAATAAAAATGTGCATGTCCCAATGTAATGTTCTTCCTTAGGCTTTTATTGCATTGTGCATCTTTATTGCGCATTGTGAACTTTTGGCACCTGCTTGAAGGTGAAATAGACTTTTGGAGCAAAACTAACACATTTTTCATTAAGAGCACACCTATATATATACACCGATGCAAACTATACTATTCACAATCACTATTCTATTGTCGTGTAGAGGGTAAAGTGATAATTTTCCGCTATTTCAAGAATTTAGTGGGGAATTGCAAATTCCCCCATCACTAGTCCATTGTTTTCATAATGCCTAGATCATTCCACTTTAAGGGGGTTATTTATCAAGCTCTGAATTTTATCTGAGTTTTCCTTTACAAACTCTGAGCAAATCTGCACAGGTTTTTTAGGCTTATTCATTATAAAAAAATTTCCCTGAAAAATTTTGTTGCGAGTACAACTCCGATTTCAACAATTTTTTCAGATTTCTTTTCCGAAAACCACACATTTTTCATATTTTCCCCTAGAAAGCTCCAATAAAATCGTGAAATTGCACGAAACCCAGCTCACATCAAAAAAATCAATGGGACTTTTCCCATTGACCTATATGCAACCTCTGCAGGTTTGAGATGCCCGATTTTAATATTCAGAGTTTTTCATCCTCTGGGATTTTTAAAAAGGCCTATTTTAAAATAAAACACACATTTTTCAGATTTTCAGAATTCGGAGCTCGTTAAATATCCCCCCGAATGTGTAGAAATTGGCCTATTTAACATATTTAATGTGGTCAAAAGTTCCACTCATCATGGTGATTATCTTAAAGTATTTTTATTTGTGAAGAATAGTAATGCAAAGTATACATTCGTCTGCACAAACACTAAGGGGCATCCTATTGCACTTGTAAAATGCAGTTTCATTCTTAGTAACCCTAGAAATATGGGTAAATACGCCTTTTCCCTGCACAGCAAATACTTAGAAGTCGAGGCAATAGCACATTGCAATCAATTACCTGTCTGATGGTTTGTCCCTGTTTTTTGCCAGTTGCAGGTACAGTGACTGTGGTCATTGTAAATGACCCACTATATTAATTTGTTGAAGTTCAGAAAGTGGAGTGTAAGGCATTTTGCTTTTTTTGTATGTGGTGGATGGATTATTCCTTGTGTTGCTATGGCAAAGAAATCCAGTAAATAGTCCAAGAAGATGATCGTTAGTGGGACAAGACCCTCCAAGGCATATTTATGCTATGCATTAGTAGCTTTATAGACTTATAAATGTATTTTCATTTAATTTATATTTGACTTTAATGCTTTCTGTACACATTAGAGGGGTTATTTATGACCCACAACTGCAGTTGTTCAAAATGGCAGCTGTTGTTACACACGTGCAGTTGTGGCAAGAAAATGTCTTTCATTAGTTAGTCACACAGGTTTGAATTTTGTCTACACTGTATTTTTTTCTAATATTTCTATTCAGGTTTTCGGCCATTTAACTTCCATCCTGGCATTCAAACTGCTGCATGTTTGCTTGGGTTATTAATCACTAGCAATCAAGTAGAAGTTAAAGTGGCAAACTCTAGAAACAGTATTATTGGAAAGGGACACAGACCTTGAACAAAGGCCAAGATTAAAGTAGTTGCTCAAGCTCAGCAAACAGTTAATATTGGCTATAGCTCAGGCTGAACAAATTGTTAACCTATAAACTAAGCACCAACATGATCTTTTGTCCTTATGGTACAATTTAGTGAACAAACCTCTAGCATTTGGAATAGAGGCCTTAATAGGCTCTTATCACTGTACTGCCACTGAAACTAGAAAAGTAATTATAGATATCCATTTGCAGTAGAGCACCTATAGAACATCTTTTCTCTCAAATAAAAAACATTATACAAGCATGGTTTTCGCTATATGTGACCAAACCCAGTAGTAAAACCCACATTGCAGGGCTCCACCATCTGGGTTTTTCATAATGTTTTCTCTTAACCATTAAACTCTGCTTTTCCCCACATTAAAATGAACATTGAAGATTAAATTGCTAACAGTATCGTCTGAAATCTTATTTAGCACTAGTTAAGCTGCACAGCATCTGGCATCTGGGATGTGTGCTGATGAAGAGATAGTAAGACTTGTACATTGCAAATCACTTAAACCTTTATAATACTGGCGGAAGAATCCTGTGCTTGTCAGGTTGGGCAGTCCAGTGCCATCTTTTAGAGCTCTGTGGATATTGGGGTTCCATACTTGTATTTAAAATTCCTTGTGTTTTGCAGAGCTAAAGCTGAAGTCAGCGTAAAATCATGAATTTTTTTTCAACATCATGTCTATAAAAAACAGGTCGACATATGATAAATAATTCCCCGTCCCAAATTCTTTGTTTTGCTTCAAGTATAAGGCTCAGCTCTAAAGCATCTAATACCGTAGCAATTTGTTTTATTATTATTATTATGGCTACAGTCTCTAACAAGATCAAATCCACAGTTATTGAAAGAAGTCATCTGATACTTAAAAAAAAAAGGCTTTTACGATAATAGTAGAAGAACTTAAATATGTGGTTAGTACAAAAAGCTGTGGCTTAATTGCTCAAGAAAACTAGATGGAAAAAGCATAGGAAGGGCCCCAGACATTATTCATTTTGCAATAAAAACATCAAACATACATTCATGACTCATTATGTTAAAATACATATGGCTTGAAGACATCCCAGGTGTTTCCTTTATTTGTGTAGAAGGAAAGTTCATGTTCAGGAGAAATTAGAGGTTTAAAATGATTAAAGGCTAATGTGTGAATTATGGCATTTAATAAACTGCTAATGCTATTTAATCTATCCTATTTGTTTTGGTGACATTCAGCTTATCTCATGTGGCTAATCCTGTAGAAATGTATCAGTTCCTCCCAGTGCAGCAACCAGAGATATATATTTATCTGATGGCTATTGGGCTAAAATGCCAAATTGAATAGAAAATAAAGAATTAAATAAAATAAAGCTGTGAAAACAGATTTTACCACTATCTTATGCACAGGATCCAATAAACTGGCACGCTAAAGGCATACAGAAACTGATTTGTTGATTTGTACAAAAGAACATTGTTATACGGTCTTTAAAAAGACATCCAGTGCCAGCAGAAACAAATGGATCTCCAACTAGATCTCCAGAGCCTGGATAATGGTGAATAGACAACAATAATATGCTCAACTAATTTTATGTGCAGAAAGCTCCTTAAATTCTGGTTGTGCTACAATACTCCCTAGGTGCTATGTCTATGGCATCATTTAGTACTGTGGTATGAGAATGTAAAGCCCTATTTTAAGAGTCCTTAAAAGAGAAAAAAAAATTGGCTTTGACAAATAACATCTTACACATATGCTTTACAACAGTTTTTCCAGCTTATTGGTGTCCATATCTGAAAACGTGTCATTTCAGAGTACACTGAAGGGAAACTAATAAATCTGAGTCTCATCTAAACTATTGCTTATGTTAATATGTTTTTTCTCAACATTTAAAGAAATACAAAGTTTTAAGTGTAATGTAAAGTGTTTTGCACAGAAACATCATCAATCTTGAATGTGAAGTTTACCCAGAACTCATAGTAGGATGGCACAGTGGAAATTCCAGGTTTAATAGCCCCAGAACTAATCGCAGGATCGAATGTATAAATACCCCAGAACTAGTAACGGGATGGCACTGGGGCAATTCCATGTATAATATCCCTGAAATCATAGCAGATTGGCACAGTGGCAATTCCATGTATAATACTTTTGAACTCACAGCAGGATAACACAGTGGCAGTTCCATGTATAATACCCCTGAACTCACAACAGGAGGACACAGTGGCAATTCAGTGTATAATACCCCCAGAGAATACAATTCAGAATGGCTAATTAAGGTAAGTAAAGAGTTAAATATGTTAATTAATTAATTAATTAATTAGTGCATGAGAAACAGAAAGAACCAAATTGCTGCTTCAAGATAAGGGAAGTGGGAATACACCCCCAAGTAAATTAATAAAGCTGGAGTAATTATTCTTACCAGCACTTTCTGTCTGGCTCTTCTGCCAAATACATCATTCTGCTTGCTCTTCTGTGTCCTCTAGCTGTTAAAAAAATCAGTGTAGGCTCTGTTAATATTTCTGCATGAGCCACAGGGATTTTTGTTATTCTGGCAGATGGGGATGCTTCATGGGGCAATTCTCCTGAAATGAGGCCTGTCCCTGTGGAATGGGGCATATGGTCAACTTATCTTAGGGGCATACATTATATATTATGCAAATAATATGTAAAAGTATATATAAATAATATGTAAAATAACAGTATGCAAAAATCTATGTAAAATAAATTGTGAATTTATCAAGTTGTGTTTTATTTTATGCCATGCAAACAGTTATTTTAAATTGCTTCCTGCTGAAGTCACTCTAAGAAAAAACACATAAAACAGTCTGTGTTCTCCAGCCTTTTTTTACACCACATAATAAATATGCCCCTAAGTGACTCAGCTAAATTTGGTGGAATTTAAGGGGTTTTGAACCTCTGTCGGTTAAAAAGGGCATCTATTTTGAGAAGAGCAATCTTGAACCCCATCTAATGGGGCTAGTCATAGGTTAGGGGTAGTCTCTGGCAACGGGAATACTATTTTCAAATATCCAGTTTAACTAGTTTAGGATCTGATTCAGGATTATACTGCTTTTAGTTTCCTCTCTGAAGATGGATTTCTGGAAGGTGGTATGGCTCAGTATCTTTCAGGCATATAACCCTACATTGCTAGAGGAGCAAAATGGCCGGTGGTCTGGTACAATGATCATGCAATTATTTGGTCCCATTTCCAGGGAGTTAATTTATTATTAATGTTAATTTATGGTTGTCATTCAATGTCTGTTATTTATTTATCATGTTATTTATCATGTTATATTGCCTTCTTTACTTAATGTCACCAACAAAGCTGTGGCTATTATATTATTATTCCATCAGATTTTAAAGCAATAATGTTCAATTATGTTTAGGTTGTGGGATTGGTTGGGGCAGTCATGTGATGTGCTGGTGATAGTTAAATGGGCCTTGTGGTTTAAAGGTGAAGGTCAGTGGTTATTTGTAATTACAGTTGCAAGCAATTAAAATTAGAGATGCCCTTAAAAATGTTTCCATACAGATATGCCACACAGTACACACATGGTTAATACCAATGGGTAAAATGCATGACCATGTGTGCCAGATAAGTAAGCTTTGCTACATCTGTATAATTGCATGTATGTATGTATGTATGTATGTGTATATCTATAAAGCAAAAACCATAACAACTTGTAAAATAAATGTATATTTACAAATGGTTAGTTAGTAACTATGGTGTTCTTATTTGTCTCTTTTGAATTAAATAAAATTTAATTTTCTGCTTTCAAAGGTTATGGAACTCTTTTAGAGACTTCTATCCTATTTTTATTTTAGAGGGTAGACAAATAGCTAGAACTAGAATGGATGACGTGTTGCAGTGTAACCCTTACTAGGTGCAACATGTAATCATAGAAAATACCGTTTGTTTGCCATTTTACCCTAGACATATACTGTATCATTCCACTGTGTAGCATTTCCCCAGAATTCTAGAGTGCTACATCTGCTGCCACTGTGTCCGCTGCATATAAATGAACTCAACTGTGCCATTTTTACAAACTAGGCGTAAATATTTTGAGTGATGATTACATCACATTAGTTGAGCAGGGTTAAAACAGCATTAGCATGTGATTCTGCATTAAAACAGCATTATAATGACATTCTTTTGGTACAGGTCTATTACAGCTATTGACGCAACCTGCTGTGGGAATTCGGGAAATACAGTAATTTTTAGGCAGTAGCTCTTGGGTTCTCTAATGTTAATAGAGCAGACTGGACAGAAGTGCAAGGAGCATGTTTGGATATAGGGCATACATTTGTGTTACATTTGCATCCATTTTATTTCAATAGTGGCTGCTTTCAGAAATGAATCTTAAAGAGTGTTCTGATATTAGGATATGCTAAATAATTCACTTTGGATGCTAGCTGTTTCACTAAACAAATTTCTTTGGCTCCAATAAAGGAATTCTTTTGCTAATTCTGAATGTGAAAATGTTTTCTCTGTCTCAGTGATGGATGCGTGTGCTGCTCAATATGGTGTCTAAGGACAGAGCTACATTAAGCAGACACATTCTTAGCTAGTAGAAATGCCCTCTGAGCATTTTGCTGTTATTAAGGCAAGTATTGATTCAAGGGATGAGGACAGGGTAAGCAGAGCCAAAAAATGAACTCAGAAACAAAAGCTTACCACAGAAAATTGGAAAGTCCCAAAAAACTAAATTAAGATATAATTGTAGTTGAAAATATAATTCTGTAAAAAATTATTTAACACCTTATGCCATAAACCTGAAATGGTATCTTAATGGACTGGCTAATAGGACTAGTTTTAAAGTGGACCCTTCA
>CM044445.1:70997317-71007782 GCA_024363595.1 Xenopus borealis
ACTGAACTGAAAAGAATTGTTAGAAGGTTAAAACTCAATGTAATGCCTACTTATAAATGTTATCTATTGTGCCTTTACAACTCTACAATATGCTGCTAATTACATTTCAGTTACTGGACTCCAAGTGGATTTGATCAAGGAATTGGTTCTAGATCCTAAATTTTGGCACATTTGTATAATATAGATAGGCAATAATATAATAGCAATAAGGCCTCACAGTGAGTGCTGTAATTCAAGTTGTGGAAGTCCAAGATAACTTCTATAATTTAAAAAAAAAATAGAGATGTTTCAGTGAGTCAATATGCACTTTTTATAAGGCTATGTTATATATGTTATGTATTATTTTTATGTTTGTATATAGTTTATTATTATAGTTTGATACTTCCCTGAAGCTCTGGCAATTGTAAAATCATTGACAACCTTATTTCATGACATGGAAGTTTTACTTTCATTTTTGCTTGGAGCTGCTAGGAATATTTAACTTATGGTATATAAACAATTCCCTTTGAAAACGATCACTGAAAATAAATCTTTCTTCTTTGGGTATCTCAGAGTCATGCTTTTCATATGTGCACCAGATTTTATTAACCTTAGCGTGAGTGTGGAGAGTGCAACCCTCTATACAGCCCATGAGCTTGACATATGGACAGAGAAAATAAAATCAATGCTAGTAAATGTTCTAGCCACAGGCACACACTCAGTTGGCATTTAAAGATTTGCACAAAAACATTGGAGTTCTTTTTAGATTAAAACAAGAATAAAGGTATATAATCTATTATCTGAAATGTGTCAGACCTTGGGGTATCCCAGATAAGGGATCTTTCTGGAATCTGGACCACAACACCTAAGCCTAATAAATATAATAATGATAATAATAATAAGCCTGCTAATATAATATAAGAATAATAAATATAATAATTTATGCAGCTTAGTTAGGATCAAGTACAAAGTTCTAGTGGTGTAACTATAGAGGAAGCAGTCACAGGGGGGCCCGTGGGAACAGGAGGGGGACAGACTGTGGGGTCTGCTTCCTCTATAGCTAATTAATTAACTCTCCACCCCAGGCGTAGGTATGCAGGAATAGGCCGGGTTGGGCCAGGCAGTGGGTGGAGCAGAGGCGGGACATGGGCGGGTGGGGTGGAATGAGAAGTGGGCAGGAGGATGGGGATTGGATTGTCCCGGGCCCCTCTGAATATTTTTTTGCATGGGAGCCTGGCACACTCTAGTTACACCACTGCAAGGTACTTATGTAATATTACAGAGAAAAAGGAAATTATTTTTAAATATTAAAATTATTTGCATAAATTGGACTGCGAGATTGTCATAATTTGGAACTTTCTGGGTAATCAGTTTCCAGATAAGAGATCCTAAGGGATCAAGATACTCCATTAATTTCCAAAATCTCAGAACCACATGCACATATTCAAGAAAAGTTACAGCCAGCAACTGTCAATATAGATATTCCATGGATAGATGTAAAGCTTTTCAGAGTATGATATATATATCCAAATTAGTTACTGCTCCTCCCATTCCTTAGTATGTATTCTAGTTCTCTGGATATAATGCCATACCAAATGCCCTTTACCAGTTATGATATCAATTTGCTTAAAAAACAGCATGATCAAATGGTGAATTCAGGAATATAATATCTGGAGGGTGACATTCAGAGCAGTGAATACACCAAAAAGACTAAGGTGTTTTCTTTACAATAATTCATTAAAATATTCAGTTGCAAAATATCATATACATGAAAAGACTTCACAAATACTTATTTACCATATGCATAACCTATGGGCTTAATAGTTTCTAGTGTCCCCACGTTTGATGCGACGTGCGTCAAAAAACGACGCGCGACTCGTTTCGCTAATTTTTGCCCCAATTCGTGAATTTCTCTGGAAATTCGCTAATTTTTCGGCGAAGCGAAACGCGGGAGATTCGCCCATCACTATTGATAGATAGATAGATTGATTAATAGATAGATGATAGATAGATAGATAGATAGATAGATAGATAGATTGATTAATAGATAGATAGATAGATAGATAGATAGATTAATAAATATATGATGGAGAGAGATATATTATAAATATATACCAATACAAGAAAGAGGAGATGATAGATAGATAGATAGATAGATAGATTGATTAATAGATAGATAGATAGATAGATAGATAGATAGATTAATAAATATATGATGGAGAGAGATATATTATAAATATATACCAATACAAGAAAGAGGAGATGATAGATAGATAGATAGATAGATAGATAGCTGTTTTACAGATAGATAGATAGATAGATAGATAGATAGATAGATAGATAGATAGATTAATATATATATGATGGAGAGAGATACATGTATATTATAAATATATACCAATACAAGAAAGAGAAGATGATAGATAGATAGATAGATAGATAGATAGATAGATAGATAGCTGTTTTACAGATAGATGCCAGTCGGGCTGAGCTGGGCAGATTTCCCCTACTGTTTGCCATACAGAAGAGGGTGCTCTCATACTGGGCACACCTACAAAACAGCAGCCCCATGACCTACCACCATAAAGCCTGGCTGAAAAACCAGACCCAGGGCAAACCATGTGCCCTAAAACAACTCATCAGCACCCTGCCCACCCAAGACCCCCACCAATTGACAAAAGGCCACATAACACAAAAAATAAACAAATCCAAAGAACAATATGTCTGTGATTGGAGGAATGAAATATCAAACTCCAGGAAACTTTCCATTTACCAATCACTGGAGAGGGAATGCGGACTGGCCCCATATCTGGAATAGGGATGGCGCGAACATCCGCTGTTCGCGCTCGCAGAATATTCGCGAACGTCGCACGACGTTCGCCATTTTGGGTTCGCGCATAGTCGCCGCTTTTTTTTGCCCTCTCACCCCAGACCAGCAGATACATGGCAGCCAATCAGGAAGCTCTCCCTCCTGGACCACCCCCCACCCCCTGGACTACTCCCCTTCCATATATAAACTGAAGCCCTGCAGCATTTTTTCATTCTGTCTGTGTGTGCTGCTTGGAAGAGTTAGTGTAGGGAGAGAGCTGTTAGTGATTTCAGGGACAGTTGAAAGTTTGCTGGCTAGTAATCTGCTTGATACTGCTCTGTATTGGAGGGACAGAAGTCTGCAGGGATTTGAGGGACATTTTAGGTTAGGTAGCTTTGCTGGCTAGTAATCTACTGTTCTTCAAACAACTGCCATACATTGACCTGTATTTTTTCTGTGCTTCAGTGGCTGCGACTATTTTCAGCATTTATATGGCATATTTTTTCTGTTCTTCAGTGGCTGCGACTATTTTCAGCATTTATATGGCATATTTTTTCTGTGTTTCAGTGGCTGCGACTATTTTCAGCATTTATATGGCATATTTTTTCTGTGTTTCAGTGGCTGCGACTATTTTCTGCATTTATATGGCATATTTTTCTGTGCTTCAGTGGCTGCGACTATTGGATTTTTCAGATACATTTTTGCCCTTGATCCCCCTCTGGCATGCCACTGTCCAGGTCGTTGCACCCTTTAAACAACTTTAAAATAATTTTTCTGGCCAGAAATGTCTTTTTTAGCTTTTAAAGTTCGCCTTCCCATTGAAGTCTATGGGGTTCGCGACGTTCGCGAACCATTCGCGCGTTTTGTCGTTTTGAATATGTTCGCGAACATTTTTGCCGTGGTTCGCGCCATCCCTAATCTGGAAAGGATACAGAACCCCAAAGACAGACAGAACCTGAGTATGTACCGACTGAGTGCCCACAACTTGGAGATTGAACTGGGACGGCACAGACAGACCTACAGACCCAGAGAGAACAGACTGTGCCAGTGATGTGACCAGGAGGCAGTGGAGGTTGAGGCCCACTTCTTGCTACAGTGCCCCAAATACTCAGCACTGAGGGACACCAACTTCCAGAGATTCTCCAGTCACATCGCAGATTTCACATCCATAAAAGTAGAGCTGAAACTCCACAACCTACTGGAAGAAGAGGCAGTGGCAGTAACAATAGCTGCCCCCTAACCCCACCCATTTTACCCCTCTTCCTGCCTTGGCAATGCTAAATGTATTTGGTCCTGCCAGTAAAGCTCATTTGATCTGATAGATGATAGATAGATAGATAGATAGATAGATAGATAGATAGATAGATAGATGATAGATAGATAGATAGATAGATAGATAGATAGATAGATAGATAGATAGATAGATAGATGTTATACAGATAGATAGATAGATAGATAGATAGATAGATAGATAGATAGATAGATAGATAGATGTTATACAGATAGATAGATAGATAGATAGATAGATATTGAACATTGGTTTAAAAACAGAGCATGTCATTTCCCTGCAAGCTTTTTAGGGAGTAGAGGTTAATCCTCAGTGACCTTGTGTATACATCACAAAACCACCGCAGATTAAGAAAATTGTCACAACTGGAAATCTGATAATGCAATGCAAGGAAAAGTGGAGGTAAAATAGCAAATGTAATAGGGGAGAGAAAAAACACATGTGGATTTTGCTCTAATTATAGCCAAAATTGTGAGTACTTGGCATTCATAATCACAAGCCACTAACCCAGGCAATCACAAATAGCAGCAAGCGATACACAATAACAATACTCAGTCAGGTCTGATCAGCTCTGAAATAGCTTTACACTGTCCAGTGATCAGAAGTGCAAGGAACTCCCCTGCAATTACTTACACAACTGCAGACACACCAAGCAGCCAAAGCCTGATGTCATTCCTGGATCCCCCCAACAAAACATATATCCTTTTCAAAAAAAAAAAAAAAAAAGCCAGAACTAGAGCTTATCCGCATGCCTTAAATCAGCACATAGGAAAAGTGGATCTCTAATCATTTATTAAACTAGGACAGCAATCACTGGAAGTAGAAATTGCTCAGGTTACAGGAATGACTCATATTTCAGTTGAGAAAAGGGAATCAGAAGTTACACAGGAGATGTATCAAATGACTTTGGGGTGGCTTTACATGAAACATTCCGCGTCTGACACTAATGCCACACAATGCTCAACTTATTACAGCTTTGCTCACTTTAGAAAGCAGATTGTGTCTGTTTGTTTTCAGGTCTGGGTTCATTTCATTGGTATTTCTAATGCTGGGGAAATAGTTTAGAGAAAAAAAATCATTTCATCTATTTATCTCTCTGTTTGTCTATCTATCTATCTATCTATCTATCTATCTATCTATCTATCTATCTATCATTTATCTATCTATCTATCTATCATCTATCTATCTATCTATCTATCTATCTATCTATCTATCTATCTAGCTATCATTTATCTATCTATCTATCTATCTATCTATCATCTATCTATCTATCTATCTATCTATCTATCTATCATTTATCTATCTATCTATCTATCTATCTATCTATCTATCTATCTATCTATCTCTCTATCAATAATCTCATTATCTATGTATATCTTTGTATTTCTATTTAACATCTACAGTGGGGAAATTAGATAACATACTATTATCATACTGTAATAAAAAATTCATAAAACAGCAACAAATTGCATAAATAAGAAGAACAAAGTCCCAATTTCACAATTTCCTTATGAGACAGGTATTATATTGCAAATTTTAATTGCTCAAAGCTCACTTTTAAGGCCTGCTTAAAGAAGCTTTCTCTTTTTGCACCGAACGAAGGACTAATTAATTAAGTTTCATCACATACACACACCATAACTTTACACTGGTACAGAGGGTCACTTAATAGTTTATGGGTTTGCAAAAGCTATATTAAATTCACACAAAGAATACATAATTGCATTGTAAATGTAGGTAACGTGTGCCCATATTCTGTTTCATGACCTGCTTCTGTTGTTAAGATATGCTGAGAGCTATGGTTCATCCTTCATAGTGAAGAGAAATACACTGAGAATTTTTGCATGTTTGAGGATTTTCTATCTATGTAGCAGACTCTGTACCAGTGCAGAACAGCATATGCCATTACCTTATGGACCGATTCCCGAACTCCTGTATATGCACTGGGTAAACTTTTTTGCATGATACAAAATGAAAAAAAAAACAAAAAAAACTAACCTCCCCAAAACTGTTTCAAACAGGACTATCATATATTTTAGTCTGAAAAAGTAATGTATTTTACATATATTGGGAACTTATAATGCAGTTCTCCAATGGTATAAAGGTATTTGCTAGTAATGTTATTAGTATGTGCTAACAAAAATGCAGGTTTTATTATTTAGTATGGGTGGTACACTTTTTATTTACCTATTTATGGCAGGATTTGGTTTTCTTTGTATCTCCAATGAAGTAGCAACAGCCATGTATCCCCTCTTTTACATTAGAGCTGTGGTAGTGAATAGGATGAACTATTACCCAGTAGTCACACCTAGAATGAGCAACCCTCATCTCCACCAAGGATATAGTGAGAAGGTCTGCTAGATATGTGATACAGTAGAGTAGGAAGCACTATTCCGTAGTGTGAGTAGTCAGCATTCTTTATGTAGTTAGGGTGGGGAAAGTTTCTGGGCTTCTATGCAATGTATTTAGCAGCTTCGAAAATACATTGCAAATTCGAAAAAGTAGTACGGTTTTAGTAAATACAACCCCCTAATTTTGTTTATGCATTTTACTCTTTTGTGTAAGTCAGGTGAATAGCTCTCTGACATATCTCCAAATAAAAGAAAATTATACTCACTGCTTGCATACTGCATATATATGTTATTACACATAAAATAATATGGTATGGATCTAGTTTCTTGTGGTGATTTGGCAGCTGTAAGTTGCTGCTTTCTTGATACTGTTTTGGTCAATTCTGCTAATAAAGACTATATAAGTACTTAGATGTCCCTGAATCAGAGAGTCTGGAATTCTGATTAGGGCTGGGATTGGAGCATTCCCTGATGCCTAAATGATTCCCACAATAACTGCTAGTTAATAAGAAAGAAAAAGCACTGAAATGCCCTCAACTTTATTTTGAAAATCATTATACACAAAAGCCATTTTCCTACAGGGATCAGAGATATCCCGTTCATCAGCAGACATGATGCAATGGTAATCAAAAACACTCAAATTAAGCCATTACCAGAGAAGTAGCTTTCACTGTTGGAAAATCCTTGTGTCTCTTCTGATACATTTTAGAAATGCAATATTGTTCCAATGACAAACGCAGACTGCCAGTGCAATAACTCTATGACTCCATTTTTTTCTTGAAACTCTGCAGACTCTTAATTAACATGCTTTACAGGAAGCTTCTAAATGGCTCACCAGCTTTGAATTTGGCAGACGCTCACCCGCTCTCCAAGTGAAGTGTGTTTAAAAATGTTCTTTAGCATGGCTGCAAAGCAATATAGGGTCGTTCTTTTGGGACTGCTCTATTTAATAAGAAGCTGTCTGTTGTACTTGGAATGTATTAGTCGGCCATTCAAATTTACTGGTAGTAAAAAGACACATTTTCAAATTCATAAATCAAATACCTGTCTCTTTACTAATATGACACAGCTGTACATGTTTTTGCCCCTGTTAGCAAAAAAGAAAATTTAACTTGTGGCATCAAAATGTTCAGGTCATAGGAAAGTCTGGGGTTATTTTCTTTTAGAGAGAGGAATGTCCTTTTCATACCTGAAAGACCATGGTATCACATGGAAATTCATGTCTGTATGTGAGATCATTTTTGCTAATTTAGATGCTACATGCACTTATATGAACATACTAGTCCATAAACACAACTATTTACAACAATCTTTGTAAATAATCTAAAACGAATGCAGTATACATCCCAGATAGGTGAAGAGCAACTGAAGTTTTGGAAACCAACCCTTGATCCATGAATTGAAAAAAACTGCAGAGAAGACTAACGCCCATGGCCCCCACCCCCGTAGGCCCCCCCAGGCTATTGCCCCTAAGTTGCTACTTACCCCTCTGTGTAGGTCCCCTCCAGCAAAGTTCACGGGGGCCATCTTCTCTTCCATCGGCTTCTCCCTGGGCCATGTTCTCCTACTGGCATGTGCAGTAGGACGCTGATTCTACTGCGCATGCACACAAAGTTCACAAAGTTCAGTCGGTGAACTTTGTACACATGCGCAGTAGTACCAGGGTCCTACTGTGCATGCGCCGCCAAGCGCTGCCGGATCCAGGAAGAAACTGTTGGAAGAGAAGATGGCCACTGTGAACTTCACTGGAGGGGACCTACACTGTGGGGTAAGTAGCGTCTTAGGGGCAATAGCCCGGGGGAGAGGTAGGCTGGGATAAATAGGCTGTACAAAATAAAAAATATTTTTAAAATAGTTAGTTAGCCAAAAATGTAATGTATAAAGGCTGGAGTGACTGTATGTCTTACAGAACAGAACAGAGCCTCCTGCTTTTCAGCTCACTAACCCTGAGTCAGTGACTTGAAGGGGGGGCCACATGGGACATGACTGTTCAGTGAGTTTGTCATTGATCCTCAGCATTCAGCTCAGATTCAAAAGCAAAAGTTATGTCCCATGTACCCCCCCTCAAGTCAGTGTAAACCAAGAGAGCTGAAAAGCAGGAAGCAGTATTCTGTTTTGTTAGACATCCAGTCACTCCAGTCTTTATACATTACATTTCTGGCTAACTAACTATATTAGAAACATTTTTTATTTTGTACATCCTATCTATTTACACAGTTTTTACTTTTGCACTCACTTTGCAAGTGAGTGCAAAGTTTTTTCGTTTTATATTTTGGCTTATCTGCACAGTTGGAGAGCAGCAAGTTCACCAGAGACAATTTTTTTTAATGTTGCGAGTCTCAGGGAGTTACATGGATTAGTCTGGGATGTCAGGCAGGTTTTCGGCACTAATGACATTCAGCTCATATTACTGCTGCTCTGTTTAAAGCCAGACTTCCAGTCAAAGAATAGTAATATTTGTTCAATTTGACTTACAATATGACTTACAATTTTTAATATTATCAAGGGGCATACAACTTTGTTACAACATGCAACTGCATTCCAAGACAGGATCAGAAAGCCTTGCAAAGCTCATTGTTTCTGCCTTTGTTTTTCATGTTTCCTTCTCCTTGTGTCTCACTGCTTTGTTCATCAAATATCACTTCCCATCAATTTACCTATTCAGTCAGCACAAAAAACTTAAAAGAAGAAATCCATAAAACCAGACAAGTAAATGATACATATATTCAAATGATTATGACCCATATCCTAAGCCTGCACTGACCAAAAGTTTTGGTAGTGCACTTTTGTTTTTATGGGAGGCCCCATAATAAATATCTTTAAATATCTTATCTAAATATAAATATCTTTGCAGGTCAAAATAGGCCCTGTCATTTCAGGTACACAGAGGCCCAATCAGCCCAAACAGAGGCCCAAACAACCCCCACCAGCCCAATAAATACTGACTTTCTAAGGCACCTTATAGCAGCCCCTCTGGCAGAACCCACAGATTGCCAGTCTGGGCCTGTGTTCAACAGCCTCCTTTTGGTTGGTATTAAGAACTAAAATATACTCTATTTAATAATGTTTTTGCCAAACTTAACTAATGCTATTATTGATTGAAAAAAGCAGGGACACCACGTCTTTTGGTACAAAGTACACAGAGAGAGCCAAGACGATGCCTCCTGCAATCCCACTGTCTGCACTAGAACAATCAAAATGCTGATTTAAAATTGGAATTTCAGCTCTTTAAGTTACCAGGAGCAGCTTTTTGCCACCCCTCATAACTTGCTGGCCAGTGTACTTGCATACTTACCAAATAAATAGGCCGTTCTTCACTATGTCTTTGTCCCTACATTGTTAAATATATAAATACAATACTGCACCTGTGTATGCAGCTACAAAAGTCACTTTTTTTTTTTTAGGTGAGGCATTAAAGTAGGTTACAGCCTTCTCCAACTGCCCATGCAAGAGCTTCAAGTTGCTCTGTCTTAAATGTGTGTGTGTATAATACACAAAAAGCCATGAATATCCTGTAAATGATCAAAATGGGGATTAGAAGGCTCACACTCAAAGCGAGGTGCTAATCCAATAGGAGGCTGCCCATTAATTCTCCATTGTATACAAAGATGAAAAAAAAAATGAAAAATCGCACACTCCATAAATAAAAATCGTTTTATTGGCCAAAGTACTTTAACTATGTAACTTTTGACCAATAAAACGATTTTTAGCTATGGAGTGTGCAATCCCAATTTTAAATTTTTATCCTGTAAATTATATCCTTATAAATGGCTATTAGTGATGTCATCAGTTATAAACGGAGCTTAGTAATGTAATTTTTGTCACATGACTCACTATATAGATATAATACAACTATTCTATCTATGGGGCTGATTTACTAAGGGTCGAAGTGAAAATTCAAATTGAAAAAATTAGAATATTAAAATTTTCGAATTTGAAGTATAGGCCCTGTAAAAATCCTTCGACTATTCAGCAGCTTAAAGCTAGTGAATTGCCATTTTAGCCTATGGGGGACCTCATAGAACCTGTCCTGAAAAA
>CM044445.1:71015884-71030808 GCA_024363595.1 Xenopus borealis
ATAACAATTGCTGTTTAATATATTATTTTCTTTTTTGAAAATCAATAAAACACTTGAATGAAAAAAAAAAGAATATCCTGGTCCTACCTGCTTTTAAAAATTAAATTTTTCCTTGGGGTTGCCTGACAGCTGCTATTTTAGATTCTTTTTCAAGCTTGCTAAGCACTTACCTAGCACTAAAGTTCTTAACTTGTTAAGGGAGTACGATATATTTGCAGAATAGGAGACCCATTCTATTGGAAAATAAGACACATTCCTAACATTTCCCTAACTTAGCAGTGAAGCAACATGCAGGATGAGAGTGTGAGGCATGCTCCAAAACTGAATAAAGCCTAGTAGAACTAGATTATAAATTAAAATGTTGTAGGAACATATAATGTATATTGCTCTCTGTGATATAGAGGTCTCTGCATATACTGTACTTCTTCACAGTGTACTGGGGTATACAGGGTCCTCCAGGGATGCCACCTCGTCTGCCTTCCACCCCAGTAACGGAGTCCCCCAATGCACCCTCCCCAATCCGCACAGCTCCCTCCTCCCCAAGTCATACCTCTGAGTTGTAGCACTAACAACCTTGCCGCTGCCTGAGGCCTCCGCAATCAGATCTACCTGAAGTTGGTGGAGTCCCACAAGGTTTTCTCCTTGTACTCTGGCCACCCAGTCCAATGCTGCTTATGTTAAAGGAATAAGGTGTTTGGAATGTGTAATAAAGTCTTGTCTAAATAGCACATTGCTGATAGTTCTGTGTCCTGCAAAGAAGTATTAGTACAGGTATAGGACCTGTTATCCAGAATGCTTGGGACCTGGTGTTTTCCAGATAGTTTATGTTTCTGTAATTTGGTTCTTTATATCTTAAGTCTACAAGAAAGGCATATAAACATTTTAGGGGGTTATTTATCAAAGGTCAAGTTGTAGAGGTTTGTGAGGTTTTTTTTTCATACCTTGAATGAACTCACAGCTCGAATCTTTTCTGATTTGAGAAAAAACTTGAATGGAAAAACTAGAATCAGTGAATTCTGGGTGAGAAACCTGAAATCCTGAATTAAGTTTTTGGTGGAGAAAAAGAAAGCTCAAATCAATTGAATTTTCGAGTGCAACTGTCACTAGCGCCGGACGGCGCGTCTGTCTCCCTCGGCACTGCACCCAACACGGCAGCGCTCATGGACCACGTGGAGTGATGCAGACGTTACAACACCGGCGCAAAATTTTAATATTTCAGGACTTCCAGGTCACGGGTTCAATGCCCGATTATAGCGTTTGTTTGAGACATTCCTGGGTGTTTGAAATTTCCTGTTAACCTGGAATTCTGACCCTGCCTGTACTTGGACTGTTCTGTCTGCCTTTGAACTCTAGCCTGGACTTTGACCACAATTTTGACTTAACCCTTGCCCTAGGTCCTGACAACTCCCGCTGGGAGCTGATAGGCCCCCTCTGACAGCAACCCACCTGAAATATCAAGGCTACAAACATCTTAAATAGTTCAAGGGACCTCTGCCATTGATTTCTACATGACCCTGACAGGTTTTAGATGATGTATTTTCAGATTCAAACTATTTCCAGGTTTGGTGTATAATACATCTCTAAAAATTCTATTTTTTTATGAAAAATTCTATTTTTTTAACCCTAAAAATAGAGTTTGACTGAAAAATACCATTGAAAACTTGAATTTATGGTTTTGTACTGTTATATTATAATAAAAAGGAAATCATTTTTAAAAATTTGGATTATTTTGATAAGATGGAGCCTATGGGAGATGGACTTTCTGTAATTTGAAACTTCTGTATAATGGATTCCATACCTGTACCTAGACAAAATAATAGATTTAAATGAATAGTTAATGTAATCTTGCTGGCAGTAGTTTTAGGAAACATTCCAAGGACAGATATTCAAAAAATAGTGACTTTTGGACTTCAGAAAGTGCTGGGAAGGTGGGAAGATAATTTATTTTAGGTTCTGAATTAAATTGTTTGCAAAACTCTAAAGATGGAATTGCCATTTATCTTCAATAATCCCTCACAACAGTTTCTTATTGCTTACAGATCTGTTTGTGTGTGGCAGGTTCTTCTTATTGGATAACTTTAACCTGGAACCGTTTCTGCAGATTTCTTCTCTGTGGTGAAGGATTATGGAGATGATTCCAGGAAACAGGCTGTTCATCTGTTTGAACAAATACGTTGAACTTAAATGCTTTAAAAAAAAAAAAAAAAAGTGTTTGTTTTTTAACTTCTCAAACCAACCCCTGATTACACTAATGTTTATTCATCCAGTCCTCTCTCTCTAGAAATTGTTCTGGCACAGTCACTAACAAGCACTTTAGTAAGATGAGGAAAAGTAACAATACACTATTTGTTTGGATAATAGCTGCAAAATGCTATTGTGTTTTAAGCATAGTTACTTGCCAGTCACTAGTCTATTTGATGTGAGCAGTTTTCTGTGTAAGCACAAATAAATATATAAAGCATTTGGAGGGATCCAAGAGGGACAATTATATTTAGCCCCATAGAAATGTTTACTACTGCTTACTAAAAGTTTATTTAAAGATCCTGAGCCAACACCAACTTCAAAGAGAAAATGCAGAAATCATCTGTTGGACTAAAAGTTATTTTTAAAAGCAATAACCTCAGAAAATATTATATGCATTTTAAAACCCATCCCAATTAATTTAATTTTGTATACTATGTAACAATATTTTAACAGGGAATTGTCTCTTCTCTACAAGAAGGGTAATATTTGAGTAGCCCTGCTGCAAGAGCACTAAAGGGAGCAAAAGCGTGCTCCTTAATTCATTCATGTTGACCTTGGAGCCGGGTCAGGGTTCTTCTACGTACTTTGCACCAGACACCAGACAGAAAAGTGCAGAGTGCAGTGGTCGTACTGCCTGCCAAAGGTACTGGGTGGGAGGGGGACATCAATATGACTTTGCCCTTCTGCCGCTCAAAAAAATCACGATGCAAAATGCAGGCATAATTCATGGGGCAAACCCATTTCTTGTATTTAATAAATGACACCTTAAGTCTGGAACTTCACTTTAATCATTCGATCCATCCATAGTTTTGTATAGTTAGAATTTAAAGCAGTGCTGGATAGTGATGGGCGAATTTCTTCACCAGAGACGAATTTGCGGCGAATTCCCTCAATTCGCCGCTGGCGAATAAATTCGCGAAACGCCAGTGAAAATTTGGCAAAAAAAATTTGCCAAAAAAAACGAGTCGCGTGTCGAAAACGATGTGACGCGCATCGAAAACGACGTGACGAAAAGGGGGCAAGTATACAGAAGTAATATGTTTTGTCAGTGCAAAAAAATGCCAATAGCAACAATATTTGCCATCATTTTTGATGGATTAAATACCTTACTGATGTCCTCACAATGTTTGCGACCAAGTTTACAAGCATTCGTTGTGGATGTAATAAAAATTAGCAAAACCTTTTTTGCCACAAAATATTTAACAAAACTCCACAGCAGGTGTTAAAGGTTGCAATTAAGATTTGAAATGCAATAAAAGTTTAACAAAGAATATTAAATTGCGACGTATGAATTTTTATGTGCTCTTTGCAAATTGTATTAGATTTCCCCATAAATGTTCAAATTCTGTCTGCCAATAAAGGTTTGCATGTTACTGAATCGGTCGGCAGTGAAAGGTTTAAAGCATCTATGTTTTTTAGGTTTGCCAGTAGCAAGTAACAAGTGAAAATATGATACACTGTAGAAAACATTATAACTGATGTATGTGTGTCATTATGTTTGCTTGTGGTTATGAACCAAAAACAATGGTTTATGGGTCTAGAACTATATAGCTGACTGTCCATTGAGAACCATTTATTATTATGACTTATAATTAAAAGTTAATTTCGAATAAATCTATATATTATCAATTAGAGGTTTTAGACTTAAGAGATTTTACGTAGGCTTAAAAATATACTTGTGGTCCGAAAGTCTTAACCATATTTTGCAGCAGTAACAGTTTTAAGCTTTTAGTGGTAAGATTTACTCCAGTCTGTTAAGGTTAGTTGGATGATGCTTGTGTACCCCAATTTCAAAGTAATGTCTTGGTGTCTTTGTTGTATTAAGACCTGACAATTGAAGGAAAATTACTTTTTTGTTTTTAAACCACTCTGATGTTACCTTGGCCTTAGGTTTGGGATCATATTCTTGCTGAAAGATGAATTTCCCCCAAGCTTCCCCAAACTGGAAAAGGTCCTTTGCAGTATTTCCATATATTATGCCCCACATCATGATGTTGGCTCTATCAAACCATTGATTAGATTCAACCAAATAATTATTATTTTAAGTGCTTTAAAATGAAAATGTACATTTTGCCTATACTTTTCAGTAGTTTAATCTATATCTCTCTCTTTTTTCTTACTGCTACTGGAATGTCCTATTAACATTTTAAGTTTCCTGTTAAGCTGAGCTATACTGTCTTTATTTCTCTGTCTTTCCCGTGGCCTGCCCTCCTCCTATCTGTTGCTTTCTTATCCTAACCAAGCCTCTCTTAAACCATCTCATATTAAGCATATTCCCTTCTTTTAACCAAGATGCTGTGCAGAACGTTACTTTCCTGCCCAATCTCTAGCCCACACCCCTACTGATAACATAAGTGACATCATGGTTATCTGATTATGGCAGCCTGGGTTATGAGCAGTAAAAAAAAGTAATTTGTTTTGTTAATGCATGTCACATGTGTAAAAAATTGAGCAGTAAACATTAACTATGTTGGCAGCTTGAATGATTGCTCATGTATCAAACAACATAACACACTACTAGTTTAGGCATAGTTTTAATTGTAATGTGATTAATGATGTGTAGCAACATTTAGCAGACTGAAGGATCAAACTCCTAAAGCAAAACTATAGCTGATGTGTTCTGATAGCATTCTGTCAACAATATACTTCCGGCTGTCTCATTAGACTTTACATCATTAAATTCCCATTTGGAGCATCATCTGCTTTCACTTCATTTTAGCTGAAAGAAGAAAAAATAAGCAAAGGGCTCAGTTATTAGAATTGATTTTGTTCCATATGAATTTCATTTGCGTTTTAGTTTTTTTGGCCTATGTTAAAAAACTATAAATTGCATGTGTAGTCCTTTATTGACAGAGTTATGATTATCTTGTGGAATGTAGATCATTTTTAGTAGATTTGCGTAACTGCTTCACTAAACTACAGACATGGCTAATTTTTACTTAGGCTCCCAGATCAATGAACATACAGAGAGTCAGAGACTAAACTTTTAAGGATATTGGACAATCAACAAACAGAAAGAGTGATCAAATCTTAAAAATTGTAATATCTTCTCAGATTTTCAGTGGTTTAATGTTTACTATGGTGAATAGCCTAATGAGAATGTATCATTAAATTAAAACCTTGCCCCTAGGTTAGTACAATTTCATTTTGAATTGTTCACTTTGCAAAAGTTCCAGTGAAAGCTGAAGCATATGAGTCTTTAACTCTAATTTGTAGAACCTTCCCATGTATAGGTTTTAGTTTCCACCTATCAGATTTTCCCTGACATGAGCACACATAGTTTCAATCAATTGCCTGTTCCCTAATTAGGACATTATTCTATGCTGGAATGTCATGGCTGACTAGTGAGCAATTACATTCATAGGGACTTGGCCAAAACATTCACACCTTGTAGTAAAATAATTTATTACATTAGGGCACTTTATACAAACCTGTGATACAGATTTAATATTTTCAGCATATAATTAATACAAATGAGCAATATAAAATATTCTAAACACATTTACTATTAGTTGTGCTTTTACATGCAATTTGTAAAGCTTTCTGCTACCAAAGTACCCAGAAATATGTGTTGAAATAGGAGTGCAAGAAAACGAAAGCTTAATTCAGGTTCCCCTAAAAAAAAAAGTAACAATTACTACATGACCTAAACTAGACTTGAACTCTGGTCTCCAGGGATGGAAGATGAGGAGTGGACCAGTAGGGGCATCCAGTGTTTGTATAAGAACAAATATATGGAAAGGATGCATTTATTTCCTCTAATGAAATCAAAGTATTTTATTACATGTTTCAGATACTAAAGTTCACTGTTATTTGTCACAGAGCTAAACTAAAATGAGCTCTGACTGTTCTTGGGACTTTGTGCATCCTTAAAATATTACAGCATGTGGTGAGCAAGATAAGACAAACATATAGTTTTTCCTGTTTAAATGTCAAACTTTGGTCACTTGTGATCACTTGATGTTAAATTTTGCATGAAATATGACCTCAACTATTTTCATGCATTTCTTGATCTCATTGTTTTTATATATACAGTAAACATCCTGCTTGCCAAAATGAATTATACAGCTGAAGTTCATTAGTACCTGTAGGGCCAATATTTATCTAGTTGATATATTTCTGTATAAGCACCTGCATAGTGACTGGACATAGAGAGTATATCAATTTATTCATTTTTATTTTTTTAACCTCAGCTTCCAACAGACTTACCTTAAAAACACTTTGCTTTATCCTTCTGGATATTATCTTTAGTTTATGGTCAACAAGAAGTAGCTGATATTGTGGGGTTAAGATAAGTGATGAGGAAACTTTTTTCAACCAGTCATGGATTTCTATCGAAATAACGCACTTTGTCATCCATGAATTTCTTCACAAAAAATCTGCCACAAAAATTTTGCCACAACAAAAATGTCACCAAGACAAAATTGTCACCGAGACAAATAATTCACCACAAGAAAAAAATGTTCATTGACTTTAATGCAGTAAAAATAGATGCGCCTAATGACTTTCCAGGTGTTTTACACATTTTTCGCTATTTCACAAATTTTTTAGTTTTGCTCATTTCCTGGAGAAGCAGATTCACTCATCACTAGTTATTAATGAATAATCTTGCTAGTGCAATAGATTATTTGTTTCTAATTTACACTTTATTGTATGCAGGGCTGCCATGAGGGGGTACAGAGAGTACTGCTGCCAGGGGCCTCATGGGAGAGGGTGTGTGATTAGAGAGTTGTGAAAGGGTGGATTGGGGCATAATCATGCTCACAGTGTATTTATCTTTAATTTGGCCCCATTCTACTTGTTGGATGGTGACTCTTCCAAAAGAACCAAGTAGCCAGCTGGGGAGGGCCCTGCTAATGAAATAGAATGAGGCTTAGTTATTCCTGATTGCGGCCCTGAATCTGTGCTACGTCTCATATTCTTGACACCAAAGAGTTACAATTTAGTTTTTCAAAATTTGAGACTGCATTTTTTCTACAATTCACTGCAATTCTAAATAGATGCCATTCATGATTTACCAAGCCAAAAAAAACCTTTGAAACCTGCTATCCAAAAAGCTCCAAGTTATGGGAAGACCAACTCCCATAGACTTAATTTGAATCAAATTATTCACATTTTGAAACATGGTTTCCTTTTTCTCTGTAATAATAAAACAATATAATTAAGCCTTATTAGCACCAAAATAATCATATTGTGTCTAATTAACATTTAAATAATTATTTAGCAGAAAAAATGCAGGTCCAGAGCATTTTAGATAACAGGTACCATATATGTACTTTGCTTTTAACCACATGAACTACTTTCTTTATACAGTTATTTAAATAATACTTTTTTTAAAATGTATTTTGCAAACAAGCTGATGGAAAAAGAAAATGTGTTTAATGCTGTGGGGAAAGTGAATCACAAATTCCATCAAAATGTTCGTTGGATACCAAATTTGTTTGTCCAAGTAGAACAGAACCCCACAGAAAATGGGGTCAAAGTAATAATACCCTATAGAAAAGCAGAATGCTTCTACATACCCACTAATCTAGCAACACATATGCTCTACTAAAATGCAAATAGAAAGATTAATGGCCCCACTTTGACATCTAAGAACCTTTTGGATGCTTTTAGAATAAAAACACTTTATAAATCATTCTTAGTGCAAAGGTATTCCTCGAGTCCTATTTAATCACATAAATTACAATAGAATACTGACAATATTTCATGTAATTTAATGTGCTTTAAATAACTATTAGTTAGACAGTAAATCTCTCCATTCTTTCTACCAACAGTTTACCTTAAAGTTTCACTACAGACATATCATTTTAGTCCATAAAGGCTTATTCAACTTAATATGTTTTTTGTTACTTTGCAGTCTGATTTATATTTTTGAACAACAGTATTTATTAAATAGACAACAATCCAGTTGAAATAAAAGGCACTGTAATTCAGTAAATGTCAGATTGGAGATTGCACACTTATAAGAATAATCATTTATTTCTGTTTAGTGCTGACAGGATACACAGCTCACTAAAAGGAACTTACAGAATTTGGGAATCTGTCTTCTAAAAAGCTAGAATTCAGTTTTTTTTCTCTCCTCCAGATATATGGAGATTATTATATAATAAAAGGCACTAAGTTTGCGAAGGAACAGTAACATATATCCATTGGTTTCTATGGGCAGGGTCAGACTGGGGGGCATGGGGACCAATGGGGCTGCTGTTTCAGAAGGCCCCACAAACCCCCCAACCCTAACCACAAAGCCCCTTCAAGCCCCCCACAACCCCCGCTTTTCTCCTTCTCTCAGTCAAGATTGTGACTAGGGAGGGAATCTGGGGGCAGTATTGATAGCGGGTCACGTCCAGTGTGGCCCACCAGGTTTTTCCTTAGTGTCACACTGACCCAGTCCAATCCTGACTTTGGGTTACTGCCTCCGGGCAAATGTGATAATGTTTATTAAATATAAGGGGTAGGTCACTTCTTAATTATGATTACTAATTTAAGAATAGGTCAATCCTTTTGGACTTCTGAAGAACACTACATTCATAAGTATCATAGTGATCCAATTGTTTTTCCCCCAGGACCAAACAATCAGATCAACCTGGTATCACTCACCTCAAGGTGGTCTTTCAATAAGCCCCCTAATGATAGGCAATGGTTTGTGGACCTTTGCAATCATGAGTCAGGTCCTCCACACGCCGAACAACTACTGTTTGTATGTCTTTATCTACGTCTTTCTATTTCTTTACACTTTCTCTGACTACCTCTGGAGCTAGGAGATTTTTATGTTTTATATTTTCCCTATCATACTGGTAAACCAATGACATGTTCACCAAAACAAGCCTTTTTTTTGCATATGATACTGTATTCTTTGAATATTAAACTATGAGAAGAAATTAAAACTAGACAAAAGTTTTTTAAAGTACTTATATTATACTTTATGCTTAAGTCCTGCATTCCCTCAGTGTTAAAGTTTTAAAATAAAACACAACCAGGCACAGTGAACGGCAGAATATATCTCCTGCCAAAATGGATTCAATTAACAAAGGTTAGAGGTTCATGTCCTTAGACAATTTGGCTTAGACATTCTATGTGGTTTATACGATTTCAGGGGAAGCAGACTAAAAAGCTGTCCAATTACTGGTTAAAATATGGAGCTTTCTGTTGTTCACACCTAGCTTAATCTTTTATAGTTTTTTTTTACTTTGAGAGAAATTCCCTTTGGATTTAGTGATCGGCCTATAAACGTGACCACTCTTCAAATCATAAATGATCTTTTTTTGCTATTTTTGATAGGTTATAAGGAGCATGGCTTGTGTGACATGCAATTAAAGCAATTTCAGCATAGAATTTGCCATACAGCTTTTCCAGTGCACTTCATTAACTGGGATTGCCTTGTGCTTTTCATGAGCACAGATTGCTGAACTGTGCTGAATTGCCTTAAATTATGTGGTGATACTGTGATGTGGCCAGAACTCCACTATGGGCTGAATAAGACCACCTATTTCACGTCACATATTAGTTTTATTTTATAATCTAGTGATAGAAAAGTCAATATCTAATGTTTTGGATAGGAAGTGGCATTGCAGACTTGGCTTATTATGATTTTTTTTATTTAGGTCTGGTTCCACAAAACATTTGTGCTCCTATTTTTGCTGTGCAATTCCTGTGAATTTGTATCTATCATTTCTGCAGAAAAAGCAGATTTGAGGCTTAGAAGATCACACGCTTTAATTGCAGATTTTTGTGTCCTGCTCATATCTGACTGATAGATTAATACGTTTATCCTACATAAGGATACATGGAGCCACTGGGAGAAAATTCTCATTCTCTGAATAGTGTACATTTGGAAATTGATAATAAGCTAGTAGGTGATCTGTGAGAAACAAACTTTCTGGATGCTGTCTTTGAATAGGATGAACAGAGGTCTGTGACCTGGCTGCTTAATACAATCAGTTCCTGTATTTCAAGGTTTATTATTTGTGCAGTGTCAAGTTGTCATTTTCTTTAGTCTAAACTTTAACTTTTTTCATTGTTATATAATCCTCATGTAGCTGTTTTTTTAATCATCCCTAGTTACCATGTTTACTTATAAATACAAAATAAATATAAATATATAGCCACAGAACTCATAGCAGGTTGGCACAGTGGCAATTCCTTGTACAAATACCCTCTGAGCTCACAAAAGGATGGGAAAGTGTCAATTACATGTACAAAAAGCCCCAGAACTCTCAGCAGGATAACCCAGTAGCAATTCCATGTAGAAATACCCCCTGAATTCTCAGCAGGATGACACAGTGGCAATTCATTTGTATAATACCTGCAGAGGTTAAAATTCATAATGGATAATTAAAGCAAGAAAAGAGTTAATGGCATTAGTATGGGAGAAAATTGCTGCTGCAAGAGAAGGGAAGTGTGACTACATTAAAACCCCAAGTAAGTAGTAATAAACCTGGAGTAATTATTCTTACCAGCATTCTCTTTTTATCTTTATTGATAGTTCATGGGGGGGGGTAGAGTGGGGGAACTGCCAAGCTTTGAACCACCAGGATTTCTTACACAATGAGTGAGGAGCAAAGTGCTTTCTCTGATCTGAGCAAAAGGAGCCAGAATGGGGTGGGAAATTCAAACCATTCACCCACACACTCAATCTGTCCTCCTGTTGCAGCTCTTCAACTTCCTGGTCCCTTTCAGCTCTTTTGTCAAATACAGACTCCTACTTTCTCTTCTATGCCCCCGAGCTGTAAGAAAAATCAAGTGCAGGCTCTGATAATATTTCTGCATGGGCTACATGGGTTTTTTTTGTTTTTCTGTCAGACAAGGAAGCTTCATGGGACAATTTTATTCAGGGCCCAAAGTCCTGAAACTAAGCCTTTTCCTGTAGTATGGGGACAGATGTCAGCTTATTCTGGTAAGATAACCACAAGTAGGGTGACATGCCCTGGTAATGAACTCACACTGCTCCAGGTGAGGTTGAACAATTAATAATAGCAGCAGTTCAGAAAAGACAATGCTGTACATCAAAATCCAAAAAATCAGGAAAAAAGTGGCAGGTGTTGAGGGGCACTCCCTCTGGTTTTTTCCCAGTTGCTACTTGCTACCATCTCTGTGTCATTTCTGCTGTATGAGAAAGCTGCTGTTTTGTCACCCCCATATTTTCATTCATACTAACTATTATGTGGTTTGCTTTTAAAGAGTAGACCAGCCAATGCACTTTGCTCATTGGTTATAGGGGAATTAGAACAACCTATGCACTGCTGCAATGCAACAGTGCCTCAATTGCCCACATTATTATCACAATAGTAAAGTTTGTTATTTTACAATATAACTCCACAGACATAGAAGTATCAGTATCTTGTGCCCTGTCCACTATGTTCTTGCTTCACCACTGACACAGCCAGCTAGCGGTTTCCATATTTGCCAGCTGCAGGGAATTCCTGATGTATTTTTCTGCCCCGGATGCGCTAAGCTGTCAAACCAATTCTACTCTGTCAAGATCACACAAAGAATAAAATGAGATCTCTGAAATCAATCAGGAAAAACTTGGATTGCATCCAATGAACGTTGAAAGTGAAAAGCTATGAAATAGGTGAAATAATGAGCTTTGTAGAAAATACTGTTAATTATGAGACATAAATCATCTACAGTATGTAGAAAAACATTCCTCAAAGCCATTTCATATATCAAAAAATAGCAGGTTGTAATGATGTCTGAAGTAGGTTAACCAATATACTTGTAAAGTAAGAGTTGCAAACAGAAAGAACTAGCAGATAACATTGGATGCAGTTTTATTAGGGAAGTTGTTGTCTGTAATTGCACATGAAGAAAAATTTCATATTATGAATAATATATATCCTGCTGTTTAGATATCAGAAATTAGCAACACGTTCCATGACCAATTAAGTTACAAAGCTGCAGAGTGTTTGAAATATACCACAAACTTTAAAGAGTTAGTGTATTATTTCTTGGACACATTTAGCAAAATCTGAGCAATTTTTTTAAGCATGAGATTTCTCATTCTTAGTAACTGAATCCTTAGAAGCAGATCCACAAACACTCACTTTTTTTTTCCAAATTTCCTAATTAGTATATTTTTTCACTCATACTTTGTATGTGCTGGTCCATCTTTTGCTATATTACTTTTATTATTTATTATTATCAAACCATCACTCCTTGGACACTTTGTCCTCTCAGATATATATATATATATATATATAGGTATTTGGCCTGTTATCCAGAATGCTTGGGACCTAGGGTTTTCCGGATAACAGATCTTTCTGTAATTTGGATCTTCCCACCTTAAATCTACTAGAACATCATGTAAACTCATGTAAAATAAACCCAATAGGCTGGTTTTGCTTCTTATAAGGATTGCTTATATATTAGTTTGGATCAAGCAAAAACTTGATAGCTTAAAATTATGTAAAAAATATAAACATCAAACTAAAATCAAATGCAACCCTTCATTTTCATTGGGTCTTGCAGCTCATGAGGTTTTTCTTGAAAACTTGAATACTGAAATAGCTTGAATTTTGACTCCCTGGACTCCTTTGGAAATTTGACGACCTTTACATTAGATGCTTCTTTTTTATTGGTTGTTCAAGGCCCCAAGCAGGAGTTGAAATTTGGGTGAAATCATTGACGCATTTTAATAATTGAAACAATGAAGCATTTTAATTAACAGGTATAAAAGACTGGAGGCCAGATTTATTGTATGCATTATACCTTTTGGTTCTTGGCATCCAGGTTTAATGGAGCTCAGTGTTTTTTATATATACATACCATATATTTTTCTTTTTCAGAAAGTTCTTCTTCTGCTTACACAGTCCAAAACCTAGAAAATAATGGAATTAGAAGGATTACACAGTTACTCATTTGAATCTTTCAAGCTCAAATGTATGAATTATAAAATAATTACGTGACTATGGTCTATGCCCATACAAACCATAAAGAAATAGCTTAGGATAACATTTTAAAAAAACACAAGATGCAGTGGTTGGAATGTAACATTTTGCTTATCTGACCTAAGAGGTGAAAAATGATTCCTCAATTGTGTTGCTAGGGCTGCTTGAAGAATTCCCCTTTTACCTTGCTAAGTGAATGTTTTTATGACCTGGTGCTGCCAAGTTTAATCACAGTAAAATGGCCTATTCAGTTACCTTTAAATTGTACTGTCGAGTAAAACTGAGTGTTAAGAAAATACAGGGAGGGAACAGTGAGCTGTAATAATTAGCTAAAGAAATTACATTATAATTACACGATAAAGGTTACCAAAATATCAAGCTATAGTTTGTTTGAATTCACCATTGCTATTATTCAGAAATCAGAATGATGAATACACCTATTAATTCGAGTTTCCATTTCTCTTCAAAGAACATACCTGAGTTAATGTGATTAGTTTTTGTAAGACAATTCACTTGAAATTATGTATATACCCATTTTTTTGCTAGGTTATAACCTGAAATATTACACCATGTAGACATGTTCCAGAGGACTCTATATTTCAAGGGTAGTCTTGTTATGTCGAAGGCAGCAAAGAGGCAACCTGAATATTACTTTTCAATAAAGATATTTTGCATCGGTTATGCTATGTCAGGACTTGATTAGTCTTAGATCCATAAAAAATAAAGAATTACAGATATAAAATATGCAAAGAACCTAGCCTGGTTACGGTGAGAGGGTATAAAAGGAGCTAAAAAACATGCAGCATAAGGCCTTCTGAAAATAGAAGGTATTTACTTGCATTGTGCCATATACATAGAACTGCCTTAATACCAAAATTAGAGTCTCACATAAGAATTATGGACAGAGACATGCAAACCAATCCTTTAACTTCCATTTCTGGTATTAAGGCTGTTCTATGTATATGGCACAACACAATAAAATACCTTCTGTTTTCAGAAGGTCTTTTGTTGCACGATATAAAATATAAAATGTTATATAACTTTGCAATAAATAACAATAAAGTTTACTTTTTTTTGTTTTCAGTGTCTTCATTGAGTTTTCCAAAAACAAACAAGATTTACTTTCCACAGTACAAGTTGAGTATGATTAAGCTATTTACAATAAAGTTTCCATTTCAGTATGCTTTTTAACCAACCATTTGCATTACTGTTTCAATTTTTTCTTCACACTGTGGCAACCTTTTGATTTTGATCGATTGAAGTGAAATAAAATATTATATATTGCCATGATAAACATAGTAAGACAACTAATTTAAAGGTTGAACTTGATGGACGTGTGTCTTTTTTCAGCCTAACTTACTATGTAATTTAATTGTTTATAAATCAGCCTCTCTGTGTTATGCAGCAATTCATAGTATTTACTTTTTATTATCTAAGAAATTATGTTTACGCCTATGAAAGTGGATTATTCTCAAAATGTTTTAATGGCTCTCTCATAAATGATTTAAGGAATTGCAGCACATAAAAGGAAAATTGCCCTTCCATGACGTGAATAAAAAACTGAACATGCCATGTAATATTCAGAAGTAAAGGTAGCAGAGTGCCATTAGCCAGTGAGGGGGCCTCCTCTCCAATAAAACCTTTCCTCTTCTTTTCGGTAATGCACAGCATACAGTGTATAAGTTTCACTGCAGTACTTGTAGGTCCTCCAATTACCTGCTCCTAAACGATCCAGTCCCTACCTGGTGCACAATTGCCTGGGGTCATACCCAGGGCCGCCATTAGAAATCA
>CM044445.1:71061105-71085543 GCA_024363595.1 Xenopus borealis
AAAAAACTACTCCTGAAAAATAAACGATTTTCTTAGTGTGTAAATCTAAAGGCTTGTGAATAAATCCATTTATTACTGGTATATCAAGCTCCCATAAATAAACTCTGAGATGCTGATTGGGTGAATGTTCCCCCCCTAGAGCTAGACAGAGCAGGACCTGCTATGGGAACTGGAGCCAGACTTGTTCAATATGTTTATTTCCTGTGTGTTTTAGGTAGAGCTGGGACACACTTGGAAAACGGTCTAAATGAACTATATCATTTTAATCTGTTACTGTAGTAAAATACATATTTATTGTATGTGTCAGTGGGTCATATAGAAGCCTTGCATGATACACTGACTTCTTTGTGAGCTCCTAGAGGTCATTTTTGTGAATTCTAAAAGGCAATGCAGTGTACAGATGCATGGCCCCTGTGACAGATCAGCCTCAGTAAGGAACCGATTTTATTACAAGAGGGCAGTAGGGTATGGGAAGGGGTTAATCAATTCAGCTGCTTCTGTACCATTGCTGTTTGTTGAAATGACATTTGCTGGGCAGAGAATGGATGCTGTAATTGGCAGTTGTGGGTTGCACTTTCCTGTCACCTTTTCAACTTGATAGCTGTAGGTTTTATCAAGCCAAAGAGTTTTATACATTCAGCTTTTTTTTTTTTGTATTTTGTTATTAAAAGGGACACTTTGTAAAACTCACAGGAAACGTATCATAGCTTTCTTAACTCGATAAAAGTTGTATTCCTTCCACCAATGTTTTCCTACAGGTTTTACTATATTCTGATATAGCAGACTACAAGCTTCTGATAAAAAAAAATGCAATTAATAAAAATGGGGTCAGAACCGCAAAAACAAACAAAAAAAATACACCAAGAAACATGAAACTACTGAAAATAGAATTAGGGATGCACCAAATCCAGGATTCGGCCAAATCCTTGTGCATGGCTGAACTGAATTCTAATTTGCATATGTAAATTAGGTGTGGGAAGGGAAATGAGGAAGTAAAAACATTTTTCCTACCTTTTCCTTTCCCGTTCCTAATTTGCATAAGCAAATTTGGATTCGGATTTGGATCTGTATTCGGACCAATTTTTCACAAAGGATTCAGGGATTCGGCTGAATCCCAAAAAGTTGATTCGGTGCATCCCTCCATAGAATGCATGCACCTTTGAGTTAACTTTTAGTATGATGTAGCAAGAAATATTTTAAGATAATTTGCAGCTGGTTTTAATTTTTTATTATGTATGTTTTTTTTTTTAAATTATTTAACTTTATATTTGTCAGCTCTCCAGTTTCAGTTTCAGCAATCTGGTTGCTAGGGTCCAAATTACCCTAGCAACCAGACAATGATTTGAATATGGGACTGATAATGGCTGATTCTGATGCAGAATTATCTAACTTCTATGTTGACATGTAAATTTGAATTAATTACTGCACTGGTTAATATCATGAATATTATATATATCTACACTGTATATTATGAGATGGTTTCTACATCTAAATGATAGCAGCTCAGAGCAGGTGTAGTTCTTCAGAGGCAAAGATCTTCATTGCTGAAGGACAGTGGTGGCCATGATACAGAAATGTGTTGTATCTGCCGCACTCCCACAATTCAATTCAGCTGCAATGGTGGTGCTAGTTCTCTGCTGATCTGGAAAGATCCCTTAGCAACAGAGATTTTTGAAAACAGATCTGCACTCACTCAATTTTCTGCCATTGGGGATAATCCCCTTTTATTGTTTTAACACCACAACAGTATTATTCGATACTGTCAGGTTACAGAAAGCAAAGGAGTGTTTTGGGATGCCTATGTGCCTCCACCCACCTGTCCCTTATGAATACAATGCTGTTAAATGCAGGAAGAACTGTATTCATGAGGAAATGCAGGAACCTCCATTCTGGAGTGTGATAACTAGTGATGGGCGAATCTATCCTGTTTCGCTTCGCCAAAAAATTAGCGAATTTCCAGCATAATTCACGAATTGGCAAAAAATTTGTGAAATGAGTTGCGTCACGTTTTCGATGCGCGTTGCGTCATTTTTGGCGCGCATCGTGGTTTTTTTGACGCGCGTGTCTTTTTTTATTCGACGGTGACGAATCACGGGAATTCGCCGCATATTCGCTCCTGGCGAATAAATTCGCCATCACTAGTGATAACCTGATTGCAGAGGTACTAATAGGGTGTCAGGGTGACAAGCGTGTAAAACATGTTGGTTTGCTCCTTTTTTGCACATTACACTGCCTATTTGATCATGGGTCAAGGACACAATGATCAGATCACAATGAGAAAAAACAGGGGCAGATTTACTACTGCTAAAATTCGAGGGTGAATTTACCCTCGAATTTGACCAATTGAATTGTGGTCAGATTGAAATCCTTCAAATTCGAATATCGAAATTTGAAGTATTTTACCGCAATTCGATCGATGAAACGATCGAATAGAAATAATTCGACCGATCGATAAAACCGTTCCACTTCGAACAATTTTAACCATTCGATCTATTTTTTTCATTCGATCAAAAATAATTAAAACCAATGCGATAGGTTGAAACTGGCGAACTAGGCAGTCGAATAAATATTTAAAGGGCAAGTTATTCGACTGTCGAATATTCGAACAGAATTGTATTCGAATTATTCGAATCATTCAATTCGATCGAATTTTCAAAATTCGATGGTCGAAGTGGTCTTCAGAAATATTCGAAAATTCGAATTCAAATTTTTTTGAAGTTTAAATCGAATTTCGAATCCTTCATGTGGATTTGATAAACGAAACAATGTGGTTCCCGATGTGATTGGATTTTTTAACCTGCCGATCGACATTTGGATGACTTTTGGCCAGGTATTGATCAGGGAAGTCCCACTCTACCCAATAAGGTGCCAACTTAATCTGTTGGCATCTTATATCTGCCCATGTTTGGAGGCCTTAAAAGAACACTAACATCATTTTTTTTTTTGTTTTTTTTTTAACGAAAATAAACTAAAATAGAGATTAATCCTAAGTTTTTAATAAGAAATTCTCTGCATGCGCTCTTCTTCTGAGATGGCGACGATCCAACGTGCAGCGCTCATTTTCTCCTCCCTCCCTATCTCCTATAGAAGGCAGGGAGGAGAAATCGAGCTCTGCACATTGGATCGTCGCTATATTGCCATCTCAGAAGGGGAGCGCATGCAGAGAATCGGTAAGTATCGTCTTATTAAAAACGAACCGATTTTAAAGATTTATCTCTGTTTTTGTTTATTATAAAAAAATGATGTTAGTGGTCCTTTAAGGTGTAGCATTTCTATCTTAATTCTTTGTCTAAATTTAGTAATCCATTTATTTTTTTTGTATGAACAGCAACATTTCAGTAGCAGGTACATTACATTAATGGGAATAATGGGTTAAATGGGAGGTTCACCTTTAACTTAACTTTTAATATGGTATAGAATGGCCAATAGTGATGGGTGAATTTATTGGCCTGACTTGAATTCACAGCGAATTCCCGCAATTCGCTGGCGGCGAATAAATTCGCCTGGCAAAATTTCTCCAGCGTAAAAAAAAAACAGATGCCAGCATCCGTTTTTTTTTTTACGCCGGCGCTCGTTTTTTTTGGACGTCAGCTTGAATGTGCATTCAAAAACAGACGCTGCATCCAAAAAGACACATCTGCGTCCAAAATGACACGCCAGTGGCGTTTCGTGAATATTTCGCCATTTCGTGAATTTCTCAGGAAATTCTGCAAAGCGAAACCCATCACTAATGGCCAATTCTAAGCAACTTTTCAACTGGTCTTCATTTTTTCTTTGTTATAGTTTTTTTGCCTTCTTCTTCCCCAGCTGGAGGGGGGGGGGTCACTGATCCCATCTAAAAAACAAATGAACTGTAAGGCTACATATGTATTGTTATTGCTACTTTTTATCACTTATCCTACTCAGGTCCTCTCCTTGTCATAATCCAGACTCTTATTCAAATCACTGCCTGGTTGCTAGGGTAATTTACACCCAAGCAACCAGACTGAAGAAATTGTAAGCTTGAGAGCTGCTCAAAAAAAAAATCCAAAATAAACTAAAATCCACAAATAATACAAAATTAAAAATAATTGCAAATTCTCTCAGAATGTCACTCCCTGCATCATATTAAAGGTTTATTTAAAAGTGAACAACAGGAGTTTTCGTTATAGAGGAGAAATCAAGGCTAAAGTTGAGTTGGACAATGAATTGTGCTGTTTTGGTAATTCCAGACAATACATCAGCAGATTATACTTCCATTTAGAGGGTGTTTAGCAACTAATCAGCAGGTAGTATTTTCTGGTGACTTGTTGGAGAGCAATCATCTGTTTGGACAAGACCTTGTAAAAACTTCAAACATTTTAATACAGAAACCAAAACTATTGGAAAGCTACACAGGATGGTAAAAAATGTAACAATGCCAAATTACAACAAAACACACCAGTAGTGATGGGCGAATCTCCCCCGCTTCGCTTCGCCGAAAAATTCGCGAATTTCCAACGAAATTCGCGAATTGGCGAAAAAATTCACGAAACACAACGAGTCGCGTTATTGACGCGTGTCGCGTAATTTTCGGGGCGTGTCGCGTCGTCTTCGCCGCGTCGCATCAAAAACGCAGCGCGACTCGTTTTTTTTGGCGAATTTTTTTGGCGAATTTTCGCTGGCGTTTCGCGAATCGCGGGAATTCGCCTCTGGCGAATAAATTCGCCCATCACTACACACCAGACTCAAAACAATCTGAAGGTTGTAGTTAAACACCTTGATCTCTCCAAAATGTAATATACCTACCCTACTTGAACCATAGTTGATTATTTAGTTTTCTTTGTGTTTGTTATTGTCTGACCTCTAGGAACATTTTAGAATTTTTTTTTTATCATCCAGTAATAACGCATATCTTGATATAACTTACTGTTGAATTACAAGGAATTCCTCGGCTGCAGGTTATATGTTTTTCTAAAGGTAAAGAGACTCTGAGGTGCCTTTTTATATTTCTGTAATTTAAAATATGAATGGGACTGGTTGCTTTAGCCCCTTTATGTATGGGTTTCAGGAGTTTACTTTTCCTGTTCAGAACTAAATACAACTTGAAAAAACTTGACCATATGCAATCATAGACACAAAGGAATATCCCACCAGTTTCAATACACATCTCTTTATGATGCTAGCTGATGGTTTAGGATTAGGCTTCTATTCCATATATTCTGTGAAGCAATGAGACCTAGACAATCAGGAAATCCTCTCACGTTGTCTCCTAAATCCTCCAGGGAATCTACATTTAAATGCATGATTAAGATAAGCCAGAGGTCAGAAGCAACTCATCTATATAAAACCCTGATAGGAAAAGCTTACAAATGTAAAACACACAGTTTAATAATGTAGTAATAATATATAAATATGTGTATATCTAAATATGAATAGCACAATCTCCTTTTTATATGCATTTGATAGTGGTTCCTTTACACTTTGTTAAATTAGTCGCATGAAAAATGTATAATTTCAGTTTGCACTGGTAATTCTGACAAATGTCACCTTGATTGACAACTGTTCTTAAATAAGATATACTTTTTTTTTGCACATTTTCACCTAAATTAATTTGCTGCCTTCGTATCATAGTCAGGTATATAGAAAATAA
Source organism: Xenopus borealis (assembly GCA_024363595.1). NCBI lineage: Eukaryota > Metazoa > Chordata > Amphibia > Anura > Pipidae > Xenopus > Xenopus borealis. Next base: position 71,066,717 of record CM044445.1, read on the forward strand.
AGGGAATATTATTTAAATGTCTGCACTGTAAGAAATAAGTCTAAGAAAGGGTATTTTTGGTAACTGTTGGGGGTGGGGATTTGAGACATTCTAGTAGTATATATATATTAAAAGATTTATTGGGTATGCACCTTGAAATAAAGCATACACTTTTCATTCTGAAAAAGGCACTGTTTGCAGCAACTACAGTATAACCTCTAGTTAGTGTTTGATCTAATGCAATATTGGTATATACTGTACCATACTAATAACAGCTAAAAAGGAATAGTGTATCCAAGGAGTCTCTCTCATATATGTAGTGTTATGTAACCCCCTGAGGTTTTATTGCCCAGCCAATCCCGATTCATGAATCACTAAGGTTTAATATATTCCTAGTAGTAGAGCAAAACTTTCCTGTGAAAAAAAACTCACAAAGCCACTCAAAAATTGCCAAACTGAATTCTGCTAAAATTTCTACAAATACATTGGAGACAATGGATGTTTATGCCACTTTTTTCTTGTGCCAGATGTATTAAAGTCAATGGGTATTTTTTCCTTGTGCAAAATGCATTGGAGTCAATGGATATTTTTTCCCTCACCAAATGCATTGAAGTTAATAGGTGTTTTTTTCTAGCACTTTTCTCCTTGCATAAAATGCATGGGCACTTTTTTTCTAGCACCAGTTGACTTGGGGTGATTGGGTTTTTTCTTCCCTCCCCCCTACATTAGTGATAGAATTTTCACTATTGAGGTTGCTTTCCAGGAAAAACAAATGCCTTTTTTTCCCAGGGGAAATTGACAAAAAATGAGATAGTATGGCGAAATTGCACAGATTTTACTCCAAAGATGTTTCTGGCAAAAAAATGCTCATTCATAGTTCTTGGTTATTCTTTACCCCAACACTGTGTATTTATTTTACTTTACCTCGGGGAGAGCATTAATTCAGTTATTATGGTAGTAAGTATCCCAGTAAATGAAAAGGAGGAAAGGACAGTGAGGAACAGATTTTTACCAATTTTTGTAAGGCTACATCACAATGTCCCCTCCCCCCCCAAAAAAAAAAAGACAAAATACATGTTTCTAATGGAGCCAAACAAAATACATAAACTGTATTTAATGTTTATTTATTTATTTGTGTTATATAGTCATCTGTTATTGGTTGTCCATGTCCAATACTGAAAATAACTACATTTTACTTGTGCCTGGAAAATAATGTGATGTTGGGGAATACCATCTTCTAATGTCGGGGGTTCAGTTCAAGCCAGGCTACTGCAATTTAACAAATATTCTCCCATGGGTGTGTGTTTTCTCCAGGTGCCCGGGTTTTCTCCCACAGTCCAACCCACTGGTTAATTGGCTTTCAATGCCGTTAGTGTTTGTGCATCATTGGTCTGGAAATTAGATTAAATTAAACTCTACTGGGCTAGGAACAGTTGTGAATGATGAACAATATCTGTAAATGGCTGCATAATATCTCAGTGCTGTATAAGTAAAGGTGGCCATACACAGGCCGATAAAAGCTCCTGACAGACTAGGGGGCATGTTAACTAAGTTTGGAGATAAATATCTGGAGAAATTTCTGGAGTTGTTGCCCATAGCAACAGGTGCAAGATACCAGGAAGCCATTCAGGGAGATTTGTCGCCCCAAAGAAGAGGCGCTTAGTCGCCAGGTGACAAATCTCCCTGAATCTTCGCATCTGTGATGCATAAAAGTATACATAAAAGTATAATCTTAGTCATCAGTGTCAGTGATTGATACATCACAACTGCATTACATTAATCCCTTGAATAATTTATAAAATCCAGTACTATATGTGAATTTGCATGTTTCACCTTTAATTATCACTCATTTTCTCCTATTCTTTACCACCAAAACAATGAAATTAACGTTTTGTGGTGTTGTAAATGTTGTTATTATGATACTGGTATGCAGATGCCCCTGTAAATATGTGCATTTTATAAGAGGTTTTAACTGTGCTGAAAGAATTATAATTCCTATCTCATTTCCCCAGACAAAACACTAATCTTATAACCCATTATCTGTTTGTCAGGACAGACACCTAATGATGTGTAACAAACAGGCAATAATTTGTGTGCAATCCTACTTGCCACTAATCCTCTTTCTGGTCATTCAACCCTAGGGATTACCATGTATCAGGACTGAAATAATCTTAAAACAAACATTTTCAACACCCGGAGACTATGAAGAAGCTAATAGACTTTTTAAACTATTGTTGTTATACTAGTGTTTCCAACATTTTGGCAGAAAGAAAGCATTGAATGTTTAGTCTTTAATCAATCTGGAGTAAAAATGATATTTGTTAAGATTGTCTACAACTGTTTTAACATCTATTTACTATTTAGTTTGAGCCTAAATAGTAAAGCCACGTATCTGGACACTGGCTATTTCTTCATTACATTACAAACCATTTTTTCCCAAAGAGTTCCTGACATAACTGGTCTGAGAAGTTTCACACTCATCAAGATCAATATGTTTTCACTGAGAACATAGGAAGAAGAGAACATGTAAATCACTGTAGGTAGTGGGCAATGCTATCACCTAAGTGTTTGGGCGTTAATGAGGTGCAAGAATCCTTGTGTGTATTGAGAGATTTATCCTAAATGCCTACTGGTTTGTGTATTCCAATCATTCAGATTTAAAGGATGTATGTGAGATTGGACTTCTCTGGAAAGGGGCTTGTTAGCAAACAATGTTCAAGTCATCACAGTTGTTTTTTTTTGTAGATAGAATTACAGTATTGCAAATATAGACATAATTATGAATAGTTTTTATCTCCTGGCTATAGTTTCCTACCAACCTGTAAGCAAAGATCACATCATACAGCCCTGGAAATCTGTTTTATTGTGAAGTGTACAAAGACATACTCACTTTACCCTGTAGACATAATATCTGATTTATTGCTTGAATTACATTTAAATGTTTTCCAGGAATGTTGGTATTAAAGTCAACCTCTATTAATTTTCCTAAATACTTTAAAACTAAACTTAAGATGGAATTTACTGGTATATTTTTGCTTTGTTAATACCCAAAATGTTTTTATTTTGTACTAGTTTTGATAATATTCCTTTCGATAATGTAACCTTTATGTTTATATTTTGTTATTATGGATGGTCAAAGTATACCAATAAAATGGGATGTCAAAGACTGGAGCAATGAAGGTCACCTCCATAAAATAAAGGGGAATGAAAATAGCTTAGCGCAATTAAATACATAATGAATGTATGAGCAGTGTAAGAGTTTTGTCATCCTAATAGGTAGCAGTGTGCTATTAAATAGGGATGGTTAAATGTAATTTCATGAATATTGACAATTTTGCAGACATTTTGGGGGTTTAGGCAGGTATAACACAATAAGAACTTTCATTCCTGCTACCGGCATAGTTCTTGGGTTACAGTCAGCTAATGGTTACATAGGGATCTGTTTACTAAAGGTCGACTTGTAGTGAAAGTGAAAACACAATAAATTCTATTGGGGGGAATGTAATATGTTTCACTGAGCAAAAAATGTTTACAAAGACCATTGTGAATGTTAGCAACCATGTTTGCTTTGTTTTTTGACCGATTACAGACCTCAATGACTTCCTTGCAAAGTTTGTGACAAATATTCTCAGTGAATATAATAAAATTTCACAATTGGAAAAAGTATTTTGCAACAAAATATTTAACGAAACTCCAGAGCAGTTAACCTTTGCTTAGCGATGTAATATTCACCAGCGAATAAATTATATTGTGAGCGGCGGTAAAGATTTGCAAAAAAGCCATTTTAAATTTAGTTTGCTATTTTTAATCACATTCCCCCTTTTTTCTCTAAAATCACAAGTGCCATGAAAGTTATTAAAAGATCCAAATAAAAAATATATGAACAAAAATAGCTGTCGAAAAATTCATAAACCCAGATCTTGGAAAACCTATAAAACCAAGAATGAAAGGCTGATATTTGTAGGGGAAGAAAAGGAACTTCCATTGACTTCTAAATGACCTCAACAGCTATTACTTGCCATACTTTTATATTATACTTGAGAAAGTATTAAACAATCGTGTATTAAGTAACTGTACAAAATAAATTGTTCATTTGCACTAAAAAGTACAATTCTGAAAAACAAATGTTCTTTGATTATTTAGCTCTTTGCTGTAACCATTAGAGGTCAGTGGTTTTAACCACTATTGCTCAAATGTGGCAAACACAGTCCATTTTATGTCATAGGCCTTAGAAAATAATCTTTCTAGTATGATCTCTGTCTAAAGATGTTAGCACCCACACACATTTAAAAAAAAAATCTGTAATTAAAAGCAATTTTCTAACTTTTTTTTTTTGCCTTTGGAATAAGGAGAGGTTAAACCCTAAGAAAGTTAATGGCGGACATAGTTAAATGTCCATTTCACCTCTACTCTCAAAAGTTTTCACACAGGGACCATTGTTTGATCCATTTCTACTAACATATTGTAGATACAGCCCGGCACCTTTAATCAACATATTACTTCACAATTCAGACCTACAGACTTAATCCTTATCACAGTCACATAACAAGGAAAACATAACTGTATTATTTCACTCAACGCAAGATATCCAGGTACACTCAGCATGTATTTACACCACTCCTAAAAAGGTTTCTCCAAGATTTATTGCTTCACATTTAGAATTACAAATTGATGCATTTAAAATGTAAATCCAAAGCTAAAAAGTCATCTAAGCCTAGGCTTTTAAAATTATTCTTTTAATAATTTGCTCTGCTTTTCATTCAGGAAGCAGATGTTGAGTTGAAAATTTTCAACATCTCTTTGCTTTCCATGCACAACTTTGAAAGGGGACCATTTTATATCACTATAAAAAGTAGCTCTGAACCTAAAATAACACACCAGATTTATAGCTGCACACAGTAAGAAACCAAAATTGCTTTTATACAGTGTTCACAAATGGTAATGTACCCCTTTAATTATTTAACCCCTTCAAGATATGCTAGTCCTAAATGGGTTACTTAACCTGTTTGACACTTATCACATTGCTAGCCTACTACCAATAGAAATAGTGAATGTGAGATCAAATATAATTAATGAGCAGTTTGTAGGCTATTTCCATCTAGATGGTTTCATTAGGATATTACAGGCTAAAAGATCACGAACTATGGAGCATACCCCTATTCTAGTTATTGCTCTAGAGCAGTGCTGTTCAACTTCAGTGGTACCGAGGGCCAAACTTTTTCTGGCCTATGTGAGGGAGGGCCAATAATGGAAGTCAGTGTTGACCACTCCCCCTTTTAAACCACACCCACTGTACACCACACCCATGTTACCATTAATGGTAGTAGCGCACCTAAAAACCAAATGGTTGGTGCTCACTGCAGAGATATCCCTCACCACTCATATGTGAAAAATGTAAGTCAGACATATGCCTAATCCTCCCCTGTGGATAATACAGAACCCGCCCCCCCCAATACACCTTAGGGACCCCTAATAACTATTTCCAAATGATAACATAAACCCAGAACAAAGCCCTACCAGGTTTACATCCCACAGGTAGCATAGGGCAAGCTCAGAATGACATACACACAAGCAGCACTGGGCAAGCAGAGTATGACACACACAAGCAGCACTGGACAAGCAGCGTATGGCACACACAAGCGGCACTGGGCAAGCAGAGTATGACACACACAAGCAGCACTGGGCAAGCAGAGTATGACACACACAAGCAGCACTGGGCAAGCAGAGTATGACACACACACAAGCAGCACTGGGCAAGCAGAGTATGACACACACAAGTGACACTGGGCAAGCAGAGTATGGCACACACAGGGAGCATAGGGAAGGCAGTATAGAGCAGGAGGAATCCTATAAGGATTCTATGTCTATGATGTACTACATACAGTGACGCAGTGCTGGTACCCCATTAGCATTTTAAAGAAGGTTTGAACAATATGGGCAGTTTCAGACTGGGTCTCAAGTGTGAACAGTACAGGGCTTTAGGGGTGTGAACAATAGAGATGTTACAAGTGTGAACAATGCAGGGGCATCACAGGTGTGAACAATACAGGGGATCGGTCAGAATTTAAGGTTTAAACATTGCGGGGGTCAGTTACTCTCTGTAGTGATACCCTTTAAAGCTTACACATAGTGATGGGCGAATTTATTCGCCTGGGGCGAATTCGCTGCGAATTCCCGCGATTCGCCACTGGCGAATAAATTCGCGAAACGGCAGCAAAAATTTGCCGCCGAAAAATTCGCCAACAAAAACAAGTCGCGCGTCGTTTTTGACGCGATGCGACGAAAACGACGCGTCGCGCGCCGAAAACGACGCGACGCGTCGGAAACAACGCAACGCGATTGACGCGACGCGCGTAGGAAACGACGCGCCACATATGACGCGACGCACGTCAAAAACGACGTGCGACTCGTTTCGCTAATTTTTCGCCAATTCACTACATCACTACTTACACATGGTAAGCAGACACAGCAGGTAGACTCTCATGGTGGGTCACAGAAGGTGGGTTTAAAACACTAAGGGGTGTGTTTACTAAGACTGGAATTATCAACAGTAATACTTCCCATAGCAACCAATCACAATTTGAACAGCCAATTAAAAGCTAGAGATCTGATATTTATTTCCAGTATTAATAAACATGCACTCAGGTTCTTCAACGAGATACAGTAAGCCAAGAACAAATAAACACATGGCACCCGATTGTGAAACAAAGAAAAAATAATTGTAAAGAGTACCAAAGCTCAAACAAGCAAATCAGAAGGTATGGTTTAGGAAATGGTATAATTATGTAAAATATATAACCAGAAGTTTTTGAACAGCCTCTTCTAATTATTGAAATTGGATATATAAGCCACAGCCAACTGGCAATGGAGGTGCCACCAAATTGTACAGTGATTTTTTAAATTCGTTTTTCCCTACTTTGTGGCAACACTTTGGGGAAAGTCTTTTCCTGCTTCATGATCATAACCCCATGCACAAATGAGACTGATATAGAATTAGTTTGCTGAGACTGAAGTGAAAGAGCTTGACTGGTCTGCTCAGAGGCCCAACGTCAACCTAATTGATGTGGGATGAACGGGAATGATGATATAAGCCAGGCCTGATCACCCAAAACATCAAATTGATGGTGATTTTGAATCAATAATCCACTGTTTTGGGAGCATTATATACATATTGACTACTTAATATAGATTTATTCATAATGCTTTTAAAGGAAAACCATACCCCCCGAACAATGTAGGTCTTGATAAAAAGATATTGCATAAAACAACTCATATGTAAAACCCTGCTTCATATAAATAAACCATTTTCATAATAATATACTTTTTTAGTACCATGTGCCATTGGGTAATCATAAATAGAAAATAGCCATCTTAAAAAATAAGGACAGCCTCCTGGGATTGTATGATTCAACGGTGCACACAAACTATAAAGTTAGGTCACATGAGCCATATAACAGACAGTTCTGTCTTTTGCTTCCACACTTCTTCCTGTTACAGTTAGAGTTGGTCCTGGTCAGGTGATCTCTGAGGCAACAGCAGGGGGTTGGGCGAGGGGAGGAGCAGGCCATGGGGGGTATGACCAGCAGGGGGTGGTGGGTGTGGGGGCAAACTGGCTCTGCAGCCTAGGTGCACAAAGCCTTTAAACTTGGTCCGATGCTAACTAAAGTATAAGTGACACAGAAGGGTCTGAATGCATTTTGCACTGGGCAGCAAATAGGCACAAGTGCTAAGTAAAGTTTGCACCCCTTAGCACATTAGTATTTCCTTCTGTCTGAGCACCAAGGTTTAGTCTTAACATAGCATCATATCTTGATTTTAGCTAAATGCAGAAAACCTGACTGGTCACAGAGTAGGCCTTTAGTTTCTTAACTTTCTCTCTATGTTTGTAGCTCATCATTTACTTTTGGTTTGGTTCGTTAACACTTTTAAATGCTTCCACATGCTAAAATTCACCTAATAGCACATTGATTATAACATACTATTATTTAAAAAAATTTGCCCTGTAAAGATTACCATGTGGAAACCATTAAATTGTGTTACTGAACTGAGTTTATTTCTTATCTGCCACATGGACAGCTGAAGGAGCCTTTTCAATTAACATTTGTAACAATGATATACCTACCTAGAGTTCTATTTTTATGAATAAGTCCCTCTTTACCTCATGTATCTGTCAGTAGCTTTGTGTCAGAGGCCTCAACGGTTCATTTTTTTGAAAATTTATTTAGAAAGTATATTAAAGTCAACCAGCGCTACGCAACAAGTTGGCGCTATAGAAATACATGTTAATAATAATAATAATAATAAATGGTACAAAATACACAGATATCAGACAGACAGGCTAATAAAGCAACACCTTCTGTCCTTCTGTCACCTGTAGTAAGCCTTCTAAATAGTACAGTTTCACTAAACAGTCAACTATCTGCTAAATAATTTTTGACATTTTAGTAAATTTCAATTGTTTCCGGATTTATCATGGCTATGGGTGGTTCTGCATGACCTTAAGGGCTAGGCCAGACGGGGAGATTCGGGGGCATTTTGTCGCCTGGCGACTTCTCGGCGCGACTTGTAGCCCCCGAACCTCCCCGAATAGCGAAGTACCCAAGCGCACCGGCGTTGCTTAAAAACGCCGGCGCGTATTCACACGGAGCGGCGCGATTTTTGAAATCGCTCCAAATTGCCTCGCCAGGCAACGCCGGTGCGCTTGGGTACTTCGCTATTCGGGGAGGTTCGGGGGCTACAAGTCGCGGCGAGAAGTCGCCAGGTGACAAAATGCCCCCAAATCTCCCCGTCTGGCCTTAGCCTAAGTTGTTTAAAGGGGAGTCATCACAAATGTGCTGTATGTTTATCCTGAATAATATCTGCTGTAACAAAACAAAATTAGATGTCTACAGTGCTATTTAAATCTTTATATTATATCATAAATAAATTAGCAACTCTTTTGTATACATAGACAAATGTTCCCCCAGTTCTATTTGTGACAGAAAACCAATATAATGATTTAATCCCTCTGCTGTGTTCTTAGTTTTAATCTCTATTACACACATGGGTTACACACTGGTGACTCACAAATAATTCTTGGATCCTGTCCAACTAAAAGCTTGGGACCAAGGCCTCTGTGCTCACTAACCACACTTAAATGCCTATAAACCCAAATTACAAACATTGAGGGCCCAGAGCGACATACTTACATCACTCAGTGTCAAGCCCTAGGGCTATAAACATGTCAGTTACACCGGTAAATTGTGTTGCTTGGTGCACTGACAAGAAAATACTGAGCTATGGACACTGAACAAATGCAAGGTAACAAACTAAAAAGATCTACAAATTATTCACTGGAATTCAGTGTGCAGCAAGGTCACACATGAAATAATACAAACCTCAGGGAACAACAGGACAGCAAGAAAAATGTGAGTTCACTTGTCTATTACATTAACAAGAAAGTGATACAGATGCAGAATTAATTTGGAGGCCTGCAATATAGGTGGGTGGCAGGCTTTAGCAGAGCAGGTTACTTCTATGAGCTAGGTTGAATTAAATTAGAAGGACTCAACTCATTATTTATCTGTAGTTTTGCACGTCAACGTCATTTTTACGAGATAAAACGTGATCATAGATCTGATTCTTTTTTGGTAGTGGATTGAGAACTGACGATCACTATAAGCACTTTATATTTATGAATTGTTTCCAAATTAACTGAATGACACAAGTGTTTTTCATGACATGAATTTTATTTGATCTATAATGAAATTCACATATGAATCGAATAACTGGATTCTCCAGTTCTGTTTTCTTCATTTGTACACAAAAATTATTTCTTATTTATCTCTTCTGGTGGTTCCTTTCTTTTTGGATATTTGCAAGTAATCTAGATCTAGCTGTAATAATCAGAATATAATTCAATTCACATATACATTTGGTTTCCACAAACATAGCATTCAAATATAGAACTTTGTGGGACAGTGCCAAAATCCAAATATTAAATATAAAAAATCTATATTCCAAAATATTTTGGTGTTTATTAAAGATGAAAAAATGGTATCATTACATTTAGACAGTATCTATACCAATTAAAGTAGGTAGGTTCTGTACATTAGTCCAATCTACAAAATAATTAGTGATGTGGCAAATTTCTCAATAAATATAACTACATCTAACTTTTAGGACCTATTGCCAGGGCTGCCATCAGGGGTGGAAAGGGGGGACAAGTGTCCTGGGCCCATGCCTGAAGGGGGGCCCAGCAGTGCTGCATTTTTCAAAAGAGCACTCTTAAAGGATAGTGGTAGTCCTGGGCCCCGGAGCGCTCCCATCTGTCCTGTCCCCAATGACGCACCTCCCTCACCTCCTGCTGATGATGCTGATGTCCAGGACTGCCATTAGAAATCACGGGGCCCCGAACAACAAAGTTTTGGGGCTCCCTGATCTCAGCCCCCAAGCCCCACCACAGACCCTGCCCACTCCACAACACAGTAAAAAGAACACACAGACATCAACGCTAAAAAAGGTACCCCCCCACACACAAGTTATAAAATGCTATTGATGGTCATGGCCCTCTTATAAGTTAAAAAAAACTGTGGTGCTAGGGCCCCCATAAAAGTTGTTTTTTTTTTTGTTTTTTTTAAATTGGTGGTTCGGGCCCCCTACAAGTTAAAAAAATAATTGGTGACAGGGTCCCCCTTACAAGTAAAAAAAATGGGGCCCCAGAGAATATTTAAAAAAAAAACATTGGTGGGAGGGGCCTATAGATTATTAAAATAATACATTGGTGGGCAGGAAATTAAAAAAAAAACACACATTGGTGTTCAGTAAAACTGAACTTGTGGAATTAGGACTTCTACTTCACCTCCTTTTATGACTTCTGTTTTTTCGCCACTTCATGTCTTCAGTTTCGGCTCCTGTAGTGAATTCGGGTCTTTTAGCCGATTTGGTAATTTGGCTATTTTCATAGCTTAGGGTCTTTTTGCTACTTCGGGACTTCTCAGCACTTCCATATTTCATGTTCAGGACTTCCGAAGGGCAGCATGGCTTCGGTGCTGTCAAAGGGGGGCCTGGCTATTTCAGGAAGTGTAGCACAGCTGGGGCCTGGGCCCGGTACACTTGTACACCCTGTGCCCCCCTGATGGCAGCCCTGCTGATGTCCATGAGATGCTGAGGCAGCACCGACTAATACAACCTCACCAATAAGGAATTTAAAACATTAGATCAGTGATCCCCAACCAGTAGCTCGCAAGCAACATGTTGCTCTCCAACCCCTTGGATGTTGCTCCCAGTGGCCTCAAAGCAGGTGCTGATTTTTTAAGTAATGGCTTAGAGGCAAATTTTGGTTGCATAAAAACCAAGTGTACTGCCAGACATTCTCTCCTGTAGGCTGCCAGTCTATATAGGGGTTACCAAAAAGCCAATCAGAGCTCTTATTTGACATCCACATGGACTTTTTCATGCTTGTGTTGCTCTCCAACTCTTTTTTAAATTTAAATCTGGCTCACTGGTTGGGGGCCCCTGCATTAGATTATCAGTATACAAACCCCAAACTTCCCTCTTTATTGTCAATCTTTTGTTATCTGCAGTCCATTATGCAGGAGGATTATCTGTGAACTGCTATTCTAGTTATTGTTTTACAAGAATCAAATATGGCGTGGCTTCAGTCACCCTACAAAATACATACGTAGATGTTTAAAACAACTGGCAAAAATTGTGTTTGGCGCAAGCCTTTTCCATTGAACTCCTTTTTAAGTTGTAAGACACATGCACCAATTAGGGGAACTTATTTTACTCTTTTAACTAACTGTCCAGAATCCAAGGGAGGGAATTATTAAATGTAAAACTGAATAATAATTAATAAGCAGTTTACAATAAAAATACAGAATATGTGGATACCTCTAAATCAAAAATAGGGACAGCACACATTTATTAGTACAAGCCTTACAAACAATGGTGCATCAATGGGAGGGGGGGGAGGATATGGTTTTAAAGCGGACTAAGTAGTGATGGGCGAATATACCCAGTTTTGCTTCGCCGAGAAATTTGTGAATTTCCAGCGAAATTCGCGAATTGGCGAAAAAATTTGTGAAACTAGTCGCGGCACGTTTTTGATGTGCATCGTAGTGTTTTTGTCGCGTTGCATCATTTTCAACGCCGCGTCATTTTCGTTTTTGACGCGTGACTTCGCCGTGAATTCGCCCATGGCCAATAAATTTGCCCATCACTAGGACTAATCCATGTCATTCTGCAACAGCACCGGTATAGTGGCAAAAACCATACATTTCATGTGATTTGCTTCCAACACCTAACCTGTTGTTTTCGGCCCATAATCCTCCCTGTATGCAAAATAACAGGAAGGTGTCAGACAGATCAACCTTTTCTCCGGCTGCATTTCTATGTGGCAGAGAAAAATCCATGCATGCTATGGGTTTTACAAATGTGTTGGGATTTTGTTTTGTTAAAGGAAAATACATGGAAATTAAATCAAGCTGGTAAAGAAAAAATAATACATTTATTTACAGTGTAGTGATGTGATGTTGCTATTTTTATCGCTGGCTGTCTGGAATTTAGGGTATTATCCAGTAAATAATCAACATTTTATAGCTATAGCTGGAAGGGGGGGGGGCAAAAATTAAGCACCCCCAGTCATTATAATCACTTAACTGGAAAACCTGGAAAAACCATGTATGCCGTAGGTTTTAAAATATTCACTCAATTAAACAAGTAAAGGGTAAACAAAATGGAGTCAGTCAGGGGGTGCTAATTTTAATTATCGTTCTAATTTAATGAAGATTGCAACACCTATGGAACACACAGACCTTAGAATAAAATATCATGGAAGTTAACGTACACTTTAGTATAGTAAACAAATTAAGATTTCAAAATCTTAATGATCAGCATTAGACGATCTGAACCAAAGAAATGTACAATTCAATAATTAAATCTGCTTAAATCCTCAAGGAGCTTAAATGTTGTGATTGTATTTAAAATTTGTACTTGACCATTCATACAGACCACCAGCAGTCTGATGGATTCAGTTATACAAAAAATAGACTAACTCTAAACCCAAAGCCGCTCAGCCAAGAAACTCAAAGCTGCTCAAACAAATTACAGTGATCTGCGGGGAAATGCAAAACTGGTAAAATATTCATCAACACTGTGTAATTTCCAGTATCAGCTTTGTGTTTCTGTGAAAATATCTCTCTCCCGTGCTTGACCTTGTTCAAAAAGATTGACTGATGATCTCCTATGAAAAGACCCCACTACACAAAATAATTACGGCGTGATGGGTGTCTGTGAAACAGCTTGCTAAAAGGAAACATGTCATGAATGCGCATTTCAAAGGCAAAATACAGGTATGTCATTCTAAAATCAAAGTTTAATATGTACGTGTCTCCTGCTCCTCTTCCATTTCCTGCTCTTGGGCTGGTCAGAAAAAGAAAATTAAACCTTTAAAATAATGCAATGAAAGATGTAAAGTGAGAGAGCTGACACCTATAACTGTTATTTTAAAACTGCTCACATCACTTGGCTGTGAATTACAACTGAACATTGTCTGAAATGCCAAACACTTTGCATTATCCATTGTATTATTTAAACATATCATTGAAGCTGCATTAACACATCAAATGAGAACTGCAAAAAAAAAAAGCGATAGGTAAAGTTTTGTTGGACTGAAAACCCTACATTTATGTTTTCTTATTTCTTTATACTTTGCCCATATTGTTTACAATAGATGTATGAAAAGAAGGATAGAAACAAATATGACTTTCAGTTGTGTATACAGAATGGAGGCCCAGTGGTTTCCATTACCTCCTGGACTCCTTCTACAGTTAATCAGGCCTGGGTTTGTGGAGAGGCCACCTAGGACCGGCCCAAGGGTGGCAGGATTTTAGGGGGTGGCATGCTGCCCAACCACACCCACATAGGCTCAGAAATTTAAATTTCCTGTGCGCCAATTCCCATTGCTCTGTTCCGATGAAAATTTGAGCATATAAAAGGGAGGGGACAGGTGCGAAAAATGGCAGCGGGCCTAGGGGCGCCGGCTAGGTAAATCCAGCCCTGCAGTTAATTATACATGAAGGCTAACTAGGTCTTGATAAAAATGGACCACTGTGTGATAAGGGTGTGAAGCTGGCCACACACATGACGATCTGCTCATTTGGTGAGGCCACAATATTGGGCTTATCCAATTGTTTTGCCCTCAGGTCCAACTGCTGGATATTTGCAGCTAAGCAGGCCATTGGACCAGGGATCAGATCAATGTGCAGATGCGGCCCTCGTTTTTCTGGGAAAATAAAACTTGGACGATTGATAACTGATGAAGTGCCGTTAGTTCTGAGCCCAAACATGTAGGCGGGTAGCACCATTGTTTGCCATTTGCTATTTCACTGTTTGCTTACAATAAAGCCTTAATTTCATGAAGCATCATACGTCTCTTCATGTATCCGGCTGAGCTCCTGCATGGATCAAACTCATGGTGTCCTGTGGATTGATAACTGCCCAATGTTTTTTAGAGGACACCTAAATGCAAGCTCATGATCAGCCTGTTAATCAACCGAATACATTGCAGGTGCAAGCTGTTCACAAATGTGCACTAATTCACCAACCTTTCAAAACTGTTTTACCTAAAGTTTATAGTGTTCTGTGATTTCTGATTCAAAGCATATTACTGTTTTTAAATATTGTAGTTAGTGGATTTAATAATGGATTCTAGCTTTAGGGTAAATGTTAAAAGGCTTTATATTTTCTGCATAAACCACAGAAGCAGAGGAAAACGGATTTTCATTTGGAAGAAATATTTTTGTGAGTTTCAGTCTCCTTTTAATTGCTAAGGATAGCCTTCTTTTAAGCAATTCATTCTCAATGACACTACCATCAGACTAACTTTCCATGAATTAAGGTTGAATTTCTTTAATGTCTTCCCTAAGGGATTTCAGTGCATAATTATTTTAAATTTTGTTTGACCAGAGCAGAACACATTTTCCACTTCAGAATACTTAGGGGTAGATTTATCAAGGGACAAACTGAAAATTTGAACTTGAATTTTTTTTATTGTAATTCTGACTAGGGAAAAGTCCAAATTCAATGTGAGTTTTTAAAATTGTTTTAGCCTATGGGGGACCTCCTACAATCAATTTGGAGTTGTTTAGTGGACTTTAAAAAAAAAATTATTCCAATTCGATTCGAGTTTGTAGGTCGCTCCTATTCATCCGAATTTAAAACATTTAGTTTTTAAAAATTTTAAATACATTTATTTTTAAATTTCGAGTTTATGGGAGTTTTTAGAAACTCCTATAAACTCGAAATCCGACCTTTAATAAATCTGCCCCTTAAAATACATATAATCAAAGATCTCTGAACTCACAGTATTGTACAATAATTAAGTCAACAAAATAATCATATTCAAATTATGCAAATTCAAACAAAAAAAATTTTTTTCCCCTAAAGGACAAACTTATTAAGATTGGAGATTGTGAAACTTTATTTTTTTCCCAACTCAATTTACAGAAGAGACATGTCAGCACTACGATTATCAAAGTGGGGACCTTACACATTCCACAGTGTTCACTTTCCATTTGTATCAATAGTGTAAAAACTTATTGAACAGTATCACCAAAACCTTTCTTTATATTTAAAAGCCTTTATTCCTGCTTTTTGGGCATCACAGCAACGTTGCAGGCCATGCAGCCTTGATAAGCTTGATAAAGGGCCGCATGGCCTGAAATGTTTATAGTTAAAAAAATCTCAAAATCTGCTTTAAAATTTGGCAACCAAAACCTGCTGAAAGTGGATTTCTATAGAAGTCAATTAGGGATGTATTATCCACAGTCAAGCTATCTTATATTTATATTTTACATTTGAATTTTTGAATTTCAAATTCAAGTCTTTTTGTAAATATGCTAGAGATTGAGAAAAAATACTTGATTTTTAACATTGATAATTTGGCCTTTAGGGTCATGTTTACCAATCAGCAATTAGATTCAAACAGTCACCTATAAATTAAAGGAAAACTATACCGCCCCGGACAATGTAGGTCTCTATAAAAAGATACTGCATAAAACGACTCATATGTAAAACCCTGCTTCATGTAAATAAACCATTTTCATAATAATATACTTTTTTAGTAGCATGTGCCATTTGGGTAATCATAAATAGAAAATTGCCATTTTAAAAAATAAGGACAGCCTCCTGGGATCTTAGGATCCAACGGTGCACAATTAACAGACAGAGTCTTTTGCTTCCACACTTCTTCCTGTTACAGTTAGAGTTGAAATATTTCTGGTCAGGTGATCTCAGAGGCAGCACACAGACCATCATGAAATGGTGGTTCAAGGCAAGAGATTTAAAAGGGCAATATTTACTTAAATATATATTCCAGTTTGATAAGATTCTTTAATATGCCACTTAATTTGATATAAACTATCTGTTGCTCAAGTATTCATTTTGGGGATATAGTTTTCTATTAAAAAACAAAAGCAAAGATCTGATTGGCTGCTATGGGCAACATCTCCAGAAATCTCTCCAGATATCTATCTCCAATGTTAGTAAACATGCCCTTTAGTATTGTTTTCCAGTGTATAAAAACTCAAGTTCCACAAGAATTTTTCATCTTTATTTGCACAAACAAGGTTATTCAGAAATGCTTCTTTTAACTATATCATTTTTCAACTTCAACCTCCTGATTTTTCAGGTTCAGCAAAAAACATGGTTTTTGCTGAAAACTATTTGGCAGCTCTAAGGTGGACAAACCCTCTATAATCTATGACCAAAATGGCTGCAGGTTTGCTAAGAATATATTGTTTTTTCATTTATTTAAACTGATGTAAGTGCATAAATATTTTTTGCTCCATGTGAAAACGTATAAAGTGACTGAAATATTTTATACATTTAAGGCCATACATTTCACTTCCCCCCAGTCATCGTAAATGCCCCCCATAATATTCTGCATTCATTTGGTGAGTGCCCCAAATGCAAAAAACATTCAAATAGAAATACACCTGTGGTGAAAACCCAATCTGCTTATTTCCTAACAGCGGTGTAACTTTGGCATCTTGGAGTCCACGTGAAAATTTTTTTTTTCACAGCGCATAATCCTAGGTGACATGCGATGGGAGCAAAATCGTGGTTCACCAGCTCTTTTCCCACTTCACATACTAGTGGGTTACTAACAACGGTCTGCTTCCTCCCTTAATATGTGTGTACTGTGTACACTGACAAGCATCAGATGAGCCTGTCAGAGCACAAATGAATTGAAAATGCATACAAAAAATCTGCTGTGTGTGCTCTAGCAAGCCTATCCATTGCCTGTAGTGAATGCACATACCGAGGGATGAAGACACTGGATCAACTTTTGACCAGTGTGCCTTTAGCCTTAGGGCTTGCAAGGAGAAAAGTTGACCTTTCAGAATTGTGGGCATGCAGGTGGTGGTATGATCATTATATTGAAAATTATTGTTCAGTATCTGGAATAATAAAGCATTAAAGTAAAGAGCAAATGAACACCGCAGATGAGTAGAGAAACTCTGTATGAGGAGAGGGAATGGGCATGGGGGAGAAGGCCAAGAGCTTTAGGAAGAGCAGAAATAGGAGAAATATCACTTGGAGAACAGAAAATGACAGGTGGGAATTAGGAGAGGACTGGAAAAGTGGTGAGCATTTATGTAAGTTGAGGAGAAAATTGGACAGTTGGAAAATGGTACGAGAGGAGATACAAATAAACTAGAGCATGCAGCAGCAATATCATAGAGGTGATGGAAAAGAAGAGAACATGGGGACCTTATAAGCACAAACGAAATTGAGAAACAGAGGGGAAGATTAATAGAAGAAAAGTAGAAAAAATGCAACAGTGGGAAAAGAAAATCCAAAAGGGTATTGGAAAAGTAAACCTAAAGTGAGCACATATAGTAAGGAGAAAGGTAAGATGGATGAAAGCTTTGTGTATTCATATTGTGTCAGCAATACCAGTCTCTATTGTTTACATGCTAATTAATGGCCCCTGCTTCACAATCTTACATATGTGACCCAACCAGGAAATGCTGCAATGACAGCTTCACATATTTCAAATGAAACATGGCAGAGGTATGGGATCTGTTATCTGGAAACCTGTTAACCAGAAAGCTCCAAATTATGGAAAGGCTGTCTCCCATAGACCTTATTGTGATCAAATAATCAAGATTTTAAAAAGCAGTAACTTGCATTTGATCGAAACTAAGACATAATTATTCCCAATTGGAAGCAAAACCTGCCTATTGGGTTTATTTAATGTTGATATGATTTTCTAGTAGACTTAGGGAGGACCTCCATGATGCGTCTCTAGCCGACACGTCGCCATACGACGAAACGCATGTTATGTGTCAGATAACACGAAGTGAAGGAGAAATCTCAGGTGAGAACTACATTTATCTGACAGTTGGATAAATGTAGTTCTTATCTGTGATTTCTCCTTCATTTCCTGTTATCTTCAGAACATCTGACACATCGCATGCATTTCATCACATGGCGAAGTGTCGGCTCAAGGCGGATCATGGAGTTCCTCCCTTAAGGTATGAAGATCCAAATTATGGAAAGTTCTGTTATCTGGAAAACCCCAGGTCCCAAGCTTTCTGGATAACAGGTCCCATACCTGTAGTATGTTGTGCATCGTTTTAGGTCAAGACATTGTTATAGCTTGGTTTTTAACGTTACTTCTTTATTTCATACCAGCATTGAGCCAAAGACATAAATGTGTTTAAAGCAACTAGTTGCAACTTGCAAGGTAGCACTAACAATTCAATTGGAGTGCACTATGGGCAGAATGCATGTGTCTTTGACTTTCCCCAGTAGCCTTGAGTTACATGACCAGCCTGGAGCTACAGGGTGTAAACACA
>CM044445.1:71095245-71133250 GCA_024363595.1 Xenopus borealis
CCCCCCCAATGCTTTGGAATGCTGTCATGTCATTGGTATAATAGTCAAGCACTGAGTGGTAAATCGTGCTTGTTGGCATGTGCAATGGGCAATGGGCCGGCAATGGGCTCCGGCATCAAAAACGAGACGGCAAATTTTCGCCAGGTGAAATTTTGCTGGCGTTTCGCAAATTTATTTTCCTGCGTGAATCACGGGAATTCACAGTGAATTCTTTGCAGGTGAATACATTCGCCCATCACTACTGATGTTACTTACTGAACTTAGGGACCCACTCACAATATACAGTAAACATAGAATATAAATGTCACAATATCAGGCTAAATAGTTATTAATACAGATAATTACTACATAGTATCATTTATTTAATAAAGCAGAACTTTTCAAAAGTGGACACTAATGAGTTAGTAGACCTACAATATACCACTCTCTCATGGTTTGGTAACAGATATACTTGTACAGTTTGCACAACTAAACCCAACAATTCATAAATTCTTTCAGCTACTGACCGTTGGTGTAAAAGGCACACTACCATATTCCAGAGCAATCAAATGAGGGTATAATAATAATTATAATAATGATGAAAGATTGCATGTTAGAGGGAATATTGAACCAAACAAAGAAACAACAGAGGTAATGTTAATTGGAAGTGATGGTTAGATGCTGTATTTCACATCTGTCACTGCCCCAGAACCACTTTGAAAGCATAGCTCCAGCAGAGAGCCTTCCGAACATAAGGTTTCTCAAAATCTAACTATATGCATTTCAAATTATCTGTGAGATTGTGCTGCGTGCATCCATGGCTCCTTGCTGTTTTTAAAACTGTAATTTGTGATTTATGCTGAGAAACTGAATATCCCTATATTATGCTGTAAACACGCTTGGATTATCTTATGTAACTAAACAAATATTTCAAGTGCTATGTGAAAAGAGTAGAAATATTTTACCAGCTCTTGCTCTGCAAGGTCTCAGAATAAGTAATGTCATGTAGGGATGAAATGATTTACTTGTTGTCTAAAGAACTAGAAATTCTAAACAACAAAGATGTAAAATAATGCAAAGGAGGAGTGGAAAACAAGTGTTTAAATGCTTTCATGCTGTTTATAATTTATGTGTGTGATTGCAAAACTATACCTGGTTATTTAGGAAACAGAAATGCCAAAGTATCTCTACTAACAGATTCAGGAACCACTGTGGGAACACTATTAAAATAGCCCGTATGCAGCTACCAGAATTGCAGAGTTTTTGAAGGTACCTTGAAATTAGCAACCAAATAGCCCCAACCTGCAAATGGTGTGCAAGTTGCATTCATGTTTTGTTCACATCAAGGGTATGATGGTGTTATAGCAAAATGTTAGTGTTAGTATGCAATTCATACAACTCATTTGTGTGTATAGACCTAGTTATTGAGTTTGAGGAAATAAAGGGATTTTTTTTAAAGAGTAATTCATGTCTTTTCACATGTGTTAATGCAGTTATTTACCTAATGCATTGTATGCCTAGTTTCTATAAGTATAATAATGACTAAGTCTGCAGGTTAAGGGCAATGGCACATGGTGAGGAAGCATTGAAATCCTACAGGGCCAATGAAGTGGGATTTATGAAGTAGAGACACGGTTTAGTAAAACAAAGGGGCATCTCAATCGGTTTCTGGTCAAACCAAGTTTCAATAGGCATTATTATTAATGATTTTTTTTTTTCTGTAGGACCTTACCCTTGCCCTTGTAAACCACTCTTTTCCTCTTGTTTCATTTGTATATTTGTAGAAAGCATCATTGTGCCTTCTTCCTTTATCAGTCTCATTTCTTGTTTCTCATATCTCCACAGAGGATAAATAAGTATTTGAAGAGCAGGGAAATTACTTTAGGAAGACCAAAAGACTAGAATGAGCATTGTGGGAGCTCAGAGGCCCTGCAGTCTAAATATTGTCTGCCTTTACCTTTAGCATAAGTTAGGGCAGCATGAAGTAACTAAAGACCAATGGCAAAATGATAGCTAGTTTTCCAACACTCTTATTTTGATGCCAGAATAAATGTCACCATACTCGGTATCTAACATATGCTTTTCTGTATGTTCTTCTGAGAGACTTTGCTACAAATAATAACAATAATACAAATTTCCTTTAAAATTTACTTATTTTTTACTTTGGTTGTAATTCAAATATATTTCCAAGATTTTCCAAAACCTGTCCCTGCGTATCTCAGGACATAAAATCAGGATGATACTGCACCTTTTGACAAACTACTGCCTCTCTTAGAGAAACAGTAAGAAGTATTCATGGGCGAATACATTCGGCAGGCATGGAGTCGCGGCAGATTTCAGCGTTTTGCCACAGAAACCCAGTGGAAAATGCCACCAAAGAATAAACTGGTGTATTATAAATTATGGCATGCATAACATTGTCATGCATCAAAATGATTCGGACTCCCATGGACTTCAATGTATTTCACAAATTTTTCACCATTTTTCCGAGAAGTGAAACCCAACAGATTCACCCATCACTAGCAACAAGCTAAATTTACTCTGAGAGTGAATTAAGGAGTGTAGATGTTAATTGTTCTACCAGAGAAATATTACAAATGTGCAATTATTTACAGTAATTTATTGCAATCAGTCAGCTATAAAACTCACAATGGGGTCAACCTATCTTTCTTCACAGGGGTACCACTACATCAAGATGCCCAAATGTAAACTATACACCTATAAACCTATAAAGAGGTTCATTTGAGTCTCAAGGAGGCTTCGTTTGCATAGTTTATTCATCATTAAAAATAGGCCACAATAATGCAGACTCCTACACTTCAAATTATTTTAAAATTTCCCACCCACAGTTTACGTTTCCTTTAACACATTAGTGAGAAATTTGGGCTTAATCCCACGCCGCATTTAATACTGACAGGAACATAACAAAGAGATTTGGAGTAAAACTAATTACTTGTACATTATAGGTATTCAGCACATTACTGGAAGTTATTAATATTTTAGGCCTCTCTCAAGAACATCAGCGATGACACCAAGTCTTTAATCTGAATTTGACTTCCTTTATAATATCACTGAAAAATGGAACAGTACAGCTATTGTGACTTCTACAGAAGTGCATATGCCAGTTAATAATCTTTAATATCCAGTGCTGACAGAGTGGAATTAACTGCATATTTCTCTCAAATTTAAATTTTTTATTCCATCTGGTGTAAAATACAATCTTAACCTTTTTCAACACAATTAACAGCATAGAAAAAGCAAAAAAAACACCTTGTGTTAGAAACCTTAATCCCACCAGGACTCTGAAATGCCATGCAGATGCATCTGGCCATAGAGGGTTACACTGATCTCTTCTATTCCTTTACAGGTGTAAACTAATTTAATGTACAGACAGTACAGCAGCAGATGTTAGAATCAGAATAAACTCAACCTCATGAACATGCTGGAGAACTACCAATTCACATATACATTATAACCGATTGTCCTGTGTTAAGGAACAAATTAATTTTACATCTGCATGTAGACTTATAAAAATATAAAGGCTGAGAGATCCGCTTTATATACTGATCATAGATATAGTGGAGTAAAAAAAACATTTCAATTACATTTTGATGGTTTGGATGAGTTTTTGTTGGGTATTATGTAAACTAAGAAAAGGGACTTCACTATAGCTGCTTTGTAGACCAAACTGTCTAAAATGTATTTGGCTGCTGGCCAGAGTACTTGACATCTACATGGTGAAGGGAGTTTGCAGTTCTTAAATGGTGCAAATATTTTCTTTCCTTGAATGGTGTGCTCTGTACAGGAGGGGGTGGCATATCAGTGGGACCTGACAATACCCCTCTCTCATGTATTGTATTATGTGGAATGGGTGTCTGGAAACTCTGGAGTCCTGTACTCAACACTTGTTTTGGGTAATAGTTAAGCAAATGACACCATTGAAGCTCTGAGTGCTACACTACCTTATGTTTGATTGGTTAATGGCCTAACCAGCATAAAACAGAAGAGTAAAGCTGATCCATATCAGAGCCAGGTGCAATTATAACGTGCATTGCATGCTAATGAGCACAATTTTTCCCCCAGTAGTGTGTCTAGTGCTTGTGCCTGCCATTGATAAATCATGTAGGGTGCATTGTTGTAAATAGAACCAATCATGGCAATGCAAAAGTTTTACAAAACCATATAAAGTAAAATCATACTTAGTTAATATGCTTGACTTATAAACATAGTGTTTCCCTGTATTGCTTTTTTCAATCACCATAGTGGTGGTTCCAATTCTCAAATGGAGCAATTTATAAGAACCTAAGTATGCCAAAAATCACAGCCATGTATAGGCAATAATCCTTAAGGATGTACTGGGAACAAAATAACACGTCATTTCCCATATTTATATATATATATAAGAGAGAGAGAAATTGTGTTTGGATGTGTATTTCGTCTCTGTGTATGTGAGTGTGTGCTTGTAAGTGTGTGACTTTCATGAGCACATTAAGGGATTAAGAAAATTGTTCATACAGAAACAAAAAGCGTCTTTATCTTAGTCCCTAGAATAGAGTTATGTGTTTTCCTGCAGTGCAATGACAGGATCAGGGAAGAATTTTGTGTGACTAATTAGAACTTAGCTTGCCAGGGAGAAAATGGACATTGGCAGGTTATCGTATAATGGTAAGTGAAACATAGTTTAAACTAGATTGGACTTAATTTCCTTTTCACTGAAAGGAAAGAAAGATTAATGAAATACCCTCAAATCCATCCTGTTAGTTTTTATTAAATCAGCAAATGAAATTTAACCTTGAGTTGTGTTACAGAATCTTTTCCTGCATATTGGGTTACCCCAGTCATAAGCAGACTGGACATGCATGTCTTAAAATAACATTTTTTATAAATGTAAATTAAATTATTTTACGCAACTGTGTTGCTTTCTACAGCTGTAAATACTGAATTACTGTGTCCACTTTAGCAGCAGTAATAGTCACCCCTTAGCAGTGATGCCTGCACATGTCTACCTGGCCAATGAGAAACTGTGCTTTGGCTGGCTTTGTAACTAAAGCTAACTTGATTTCTTTACAAACACATTTTGATTGGGTACCTTTACCTCTCACCATAGTTTTGCATTGGGCATATTTATACATTAACAACTTTCAAGTTGCCATACAAGGCAAGATTTTTTTATTTGGCGAGACCAGTGTTTTTGCAAAATGTATTACTAAAGTTCCCCCCCCCCACGTTATTTCTTAACTAAGACTTCCACTATACATGTATTGCCAAGAAAATGTGTAGCGAAATGCTAGCAAGACACTGGAGAACATCCACTGTAGCAGCTTGTTTCTAATCCAGCAGTGTGTGCATTGTGCCAGACTTGATGGACTGTTTGAGAAACATTAGAATATTCTGGGCAGTTTAAAAACAGTCATTCTCTTAAAGGACCTTTGGTAGAAAGAAAATCTAATTATTAGTAATATGACATGCAAAATGTCACATATTCAATAAAAAGAAATGCATGTTTTAGAAAAGTTCCTTGTGAATAATTTTATAATAACCTATGTACCTACACACAAGAACAAGTTATAACCAAGAATAAAGTACAAGTTCTCCCAAAATTAAAGTTAATTCTGCTTCACACAGAAGAAAAGTGCTTTTAGAAGTTTCCTGTTCAACATAATGCTTTTGGCAGCTTTTTTTAAGTGAAATAAACAAGGAGGTCAAACACTCCCCAAATGTGCCTTTTGCATGGTAGGACTAAATGTAAATTGTGTCTACATCTGAGGCTGGAGACAATTTGAACATTAGGGTTTTACTTCATCATAGCCTTAGTATACCAAATATACTACATTAATTGAGAATCACGAGAGAGCTGAAAACAGATGTATAACTTCCATAACTCCATAACTTCTGATAGAAGTTTCAGAATGTGCAGTCCATGTATTTTCATTTTGGCTTATGTACCAATGCATGTGCTAAATTTGAGTATTAACACATTTGGTGCTTTGTTCATACCATTGGGTTACTGTCCAATCAAGTTTTGTGATCAACACATAGGGGGAAAAGAATCAACCACAATGTGTAAGATATTTAGACACAGGTGGCCAGTAAAAAGTTGGGTATACACTGAAACAAGCATACCTCTGCTTGAGAAACCAATTGATAGACCAAGTTGTGGTAATCACATGGGGGTCCTTGCAGGATTATTAGCCACATAACACATATTATTAATATAATTAGCTATTTCTAGAAGTAAAAATGTACACATAGGGGCATATTTACTAAGGTTCGAATTGATTCGAAGTGAAAATTCAAATCAAATTCGAATTTATTTTGGGCTTATTCGACTATCGACTACCCAAAAATTTGATTCGATTGTCGAAGTACTGGCCCTTTAAAAAAAATTTGATATAACAATTCAGCAGATAAAACCTACCGAATTGCTATATATCCCATTTGAGATCTCTCTTAAATATGAAACTTGGGAGGGGAAAAAACATGACCAAAGAAGAAAAACCCTTTTTATAATTTGCCCCTAAATGTCACGGTATTTGATACAACTTGAAGTGTAGGGGACCAATTTTAGGTTTGAAGGATTTAAACATGTATACCCCCTAAAGCATGCTCCTCGGGTGAACAAGAATAACATTTTTACCTTTAATTTAAATAAATAACTAGAATTGCTGAACGTCTTGCCGCATATGCTAAAAATCTAAGCTTGCATTTAGCACGGCAGAGAGTCAAAATTAACCAAGGAAAGAGGTTTAGCTGCTTAGGAAAATACCATTAGTAGGAGCCCAAATTGTGTTTACACTTGAAATTAGCTGCTAAACTGGCTATAGGTAGCTTTACTTTTATTTACTCATTTAATCACAGAAAGACAATGATTTTAGCTGCTAGCAATTAGGGCAACATGTTACCCTTCTGTATTCAGCAGCCCACCTAATGGGTATTAGTATTTCATTACTCTCTCAGTTAGAATGGTCAGCAAATAGTTGGCCAAACTGATTTGTCAATTAATTGCAATTAATTTTAAAGTTGAAAAATTGCATTTGGTAAATGCCTGAAGACCAATTACACCTTTAAAGAGTTATTTTATTTTATGTTATTGAATTTAATAGCAACGATTCTAATAGTTACATTCAGCAGTCTAACGAAATTGAGACACAAGGATAATTTGATTTGTACAGTATATCTGACTTGCAAAACTGATGTTGCTGGTAAGATCTAATTTAGCATTCCCTCCTTATAGGTGTTCCTAATTCCTGAATATTGCTATTGAGTATAATAATAATAATAATACAGTATTACTTTTATATAATTTCTTGGTTTCCGTGTTCAGTTCTAATTGGCTTTCTTTCTTTTCCTTTCATCATTAAAAAAACCCCAAAAACATTTGTTGTTTATAAACCCCTACCATTATTTACTGCACTGCAAAATCAAGATATTTTCCAAACAATTCACACAAATAGATAACAAAACATACTGTGTAGGATAAAAGACATGTTAAGTGCTTTCTTTTTTTCCAGTAAGGCTGATTGCGTGCAAGACAGATTCTCTCCCAAAAATGGCAACTATCAATGGCAAGTACAGAATACATCTTCCATGTACCATAGCCCTAATACATAAATGGATCAGCGCCTATGGCAAACAGAGAAGCCAGGGGCCGAATATGGTGTAGTAATTCTTAGTAAGGCTGTTATGCACCATGTGTGAATTAGATATATAGTAAAAGTTGTGTTCCCTTTCTTCAATAGGCAAGAGATCCCTTTTCGCTCATGGAGTCCTTCACCAATTTGGTAAAAATTGCCTACTTACAGGACCCCCTCCCTGGGTTGCATGTAACGGTAGCTTTACACTGTTTTCTTCCGCTCACCCCCCTCGTATTCAGCTCCGGGGAAGAAAGCACAGAGAAACTAATAGCGTACTTCTGTTTATTAAAAACACTTAATAATAAAAAATTTTGCACTCACATTTATATGGTAGCTTCAATCACACTCAAACAAGGTTCTTTCATGGTTCCATGGGTATAGGTAAGCAGGGCTTATCGATAGCACTAAACAGCAAGGTCCACACCCAGAACCACGGGGGAACAGGAGGGAGAATTTTATTGCCGGCACAATTTCTACCCTGCTTACCTATACCCATGGAACCCCTGAAACAGGGGAACACTGCTTATTTCCTAAACAGGATTCTAGGTATCCTTTGGTGCACTTTTCAGTCTGTTCAATTTCAGAAAGATGGTACCATCTCACAATCAGGAACCAATATAAATAAAATGGAGAAAAAAACAGACTAATACTGCAGAATATTCTCGCAGAATAAAACAGCTGTTTTTACATCAAAATAGCATAAAAAGTTTGTTATTATGGTGTAGCTCCCATACATATATATATTCTATGGCAAATCCCTAGACTGAGGTAACTAATATGATAGTTGGTTATAATGATGTTTTTAATAAGATAAATTAAAATAAAGATTAAAAAAAGTAAATTTATCAAAGCCTTTTGGCTTTTTAAATGTTTTACGTAGTCAAATTCAAATATTCTCAGTTAGAGTTAAGTAACATCATTAAACTATAACACCAAACATTGTAGGTAAGTGGCAGAAACATTTAATTGCAATGAAAATCAATAGAATTAGAAATAGATTGAAAATAATTTGCACATTACTATCACTAAGCAGCAATGTATAATATGAATTGTAAAGCTTAACTTTAACTGCTCATTCCTTTTTTATGTCATGAGCTATAATTAGCAATGGACTAATTTTACAAATTGTATCAAATCATTTGTAAAACAAATTCACATTTTATTGATTAATGTATATTGGACATTTGCTAAGAATCATATTTTCTTTTTATTGCCAAAATATTATTTTTAGGTTTGCATATTCTTGAAACAATGGAAACAGCTGTGAAAACAAGCCCAATATTCTGGTTAAAATGTTAATAACTTGAGTGCACTTTGTAGAAAAGTGTACATCGTGAGTAACATAATGCTGCTACCTTAAAGTATCCTTTAAGTATCCTTGACTTAGAAACCAACCAACATTCAAGTTAGTTATTATGTTTTATATTCAATGACCAACAAACTTTTAATGTTTCAGGTAGAATCAAAATAAATATACATTGTGTACCCTGTGTTTAAATGTTAGCCAGCAGTAAATTGTATTCAAACATATTACTTAAACTTTAATTAGGCAGGCAATTTGCTAATAAATATTGCTTGTAGAAATGTCATAGCACAGCCTCCAGCAGGCATGGAGTTAAGTGCCATTTGTGTGCCAGAGCATAAGGAGGTAATTTGAGCTAACACATTCACCTGGATGCAGCTCCTGACTCTGATTTGACCCCAGACAAAAATCTGCCCATACAGAATTTGGCATGTCACAAAAAATGTTAAGGCAGCTGAATGCTTGAATGACATCCAACTTTCTGTTGCTTATTTTGAAACAAGTTTAGCCACAATATACTCAAATGAGCAAGTGTGCTGGGTTCTTTTTCTGTCTCTAAAAGTCTGCAGGGAATAAGCAAATTAGAAGCATTAGTTTCTATTTAAAGTCAAGATGTGCCACTGGCCTGAGGTTTATTAATTAAGGTTCACAGAAGATGCAGTAATGTGAATCTTTCCCTCTGCATCCAGGTCATACTTACAGCTATTTTTCCAGTGAATAAAATCTGGCTGTTATAATGGGCTTATACAGATGATATTTACCCATAATGTTTACCTATAACCTATACTTGAGTTAATCATATTACTGAATTGACTGTGACAAAATGATGTACCAGATATATTTAATAAATCATTATAAATAGTTTAAGACACTCATATTCTTCTGCCACCGGTTAGGTAGAATGCGCTACCCTCCATAATAGGTCAGAGCTGATATTTGTATGTAATGTATCGGGAAAATAGCCAATGTTTTGCTGGAGGAAGCCATAATTAACACATGGAAAAAAATAAAAACATTACTCCCCCTCTGCTTTACCCGCATAACCATCACCAGATATTAGCTGCTGCGGGTAAAATTGGGAAATAGCTTTCATTTCAACAGATTTGTCCTCCCACACAGTCTATTCGATTATTTGCCACTAGATCACTCATCAAATGGTTATCTATTTAGAGCAATTCCCATTTTCTTTCATGCACAGCCATATCATTAAACCTGAGCAAAATATTTTGTAACTGTAATATTTTCAGCATCTCCACTAAAGAGAAAAATGCCCATATTTCATTGGCCAAAAGAAGCATTCAAGACGATAAAGCAAATGTGGTGTTTTCTCTGACTGTATGTGTGTTGAATTACTTTGCAGTTGATTCCTGATTTGGTTACCCCAAGGGTTAACTCTGCAGGAGAAATCCCGCAAGTGTATCATTTAATTTGTTCAACAGAAATCCATATGCTCTGTTAGACATTGATATCAGTTGGTGATTTAATGTGATATGCTTAATGAAAAAACAGACAAGCACAATGACTTAGTAACTTAAAGGAATTTAATATTCTGCGAGGAAAAGTGCAGCACTGAGAGGGGCTTAAAGGGAAATTATACAATCACAAATTCTAAGCTTATCTAATGTGAAAAATAAGACATTTTATCATTCATTTTATGTTCCCAGCAGTTGAATTAAAATAATAGACATTTTAAGTATATTAGTCACATAGTATCATGTACAGCGGATGACAGCAGAAGACAAATCTACACATCTACTCCGGCCAAGTAACGGGTAAGAGAAAGGCTTCAGCTTCCCTATAATTTAAAACATTTTTATAGTCTGAATATTCTTCAGTCAACTTTAGTCTTATAGTAAATGCCATATTATTGTGTACCGTCTACAACTAAACTTGGTTCTCAATTGTATTTTTTAATGGCATCCACTCTAGACCTCATTTAGATTCTAATTAAAGATAAGTATGACTATATAATACACAAACTACACAAATCATCTTCCAGTATATAAATGGGGCTTTGCAGATCTGCTCATTTGGAGAGGTTGTCAAAGGAGTGGAGCTTACACCAATATGCCCACCTTAAGTGGGCGATATCAGGCTGATCAGATCCCAATTGGGGGAATGCAGGCAGTCAGTGTGGTCCTCAATCTGACAGGATTTTTTAGCCTGCCCGATTGCCATCTGGCTGGTTTTAATCCAGATATTGGTTGGGGAAACCATCAGAGGGTCCCATATACTGGCCAATAAGCTGCTGACTTGGTCTGTCAGCAGCTTTTTTTGGCCTGTGTATGGCCATATTTAGATGTGTTAGAGTGAGCTATATATCCTGTTCATTAAATAAATTGTTTGGCAATTAGAACAGGTATTAAAGGGCTTGATCTTCATGACATTGGAAGGCTACACAGTTATTGCCCCAGTTTCCAAAAAAAAATTGCAGATGGCGAAATTCAGAAATTCACCACAAATCCATGCCTGGCGAAAAAATGTGTTCATCACTATTCATAGAGCAATGTATTTAGGTGCCTTTAATACATTACTGCATTAACTGCATAAATGTTTGATAAACCTTCCAACTATAACAAAAGATGGCAATAAGTGGTGGTGGTGCTGCTGGTCACTTACTTGAAGATAAAAACATTTCTTCATGGCTTAGTAGTCTATCGGTGTCCCCCTCTGATGTTACAGAAATATTTTTGATGCAATAAAAAAAACCCAACAAGATAAACACAAATAAATATTCTGTATTCTTCAGCAAAACAACTACTACTTGCAATGTAAGATTTAATCTCCAGATTACTAGAATGAATGTAGATCTTCTCTGGACCACTAAGGGCAGACACTCACGGGCAAATTCAGGAAGATTAGTCACCCAGCTCTTCTTCAGGGCAACTAATCCCCCCGAACTTGTAATAGGTCAGCAGGTCATGGGATGATCATGTCTAAGGGCAGAGACAGATTCAAGGAGGTTAGATGTCCAGCGAACTGCCTTCCCACTGGCAAGAATGTAAATCGCTGGCAGGATGACATTTTGTTTTCCGAAGTTGCTCAAAGTTTCCTCATGAGGCAACTTTGGATGACTTCGGAAAACGAAACGCTCCAAGTGCCATCCCACCAGCAATTTACAATTTTGCCAGTGGGAAGGCAGTTCGCCGGACGACTCATCTCCCTGAATCTGCCCGTCTGTCTCTGTCCTTAGACATGACCATCCCATGACCTGCTGACCTATTACAGGTCAGAAAAGCCACAGACAACTCATATGTAATGAATAAAGTGCAACAAAAACAATGCTCTAGGAAAAGGCCCCAAAATTACCAAATTCCCACTTCTGAACGACTGTAGGCTGATCTACATATTCAGGCCCTGCTGTAGTCCTAGGCTCTAAGATGTAGACATAAAAGCCTTTCGATTTGCTGCTTTAGAGACAAAGCCATATACACACATACTGTTTCTCATTTTTTTTATGCACACTTAAGTCTAATTCATATAAACAGCATATGTTCCCTCAAAAAAAATCAGAGAGGAGCTGACATATTATTTTATATGTTTACTATGGTTGTCACATTTTCTTAGGTAACACCTTGTTGAAAAGTTTGTAATGGACCTTTCTATTATGACAAAACACCATGTTCAACTCAACTTTTTAATTCTTTGTGTCTGGTATTAATAATAAATATTCCTACCATGCATCCCCATAACTGAACTAATTGAATTATGGAAGATGTAATAGCTTTAGAAAAACAGCGTATGCATTTTCAAACCAAATTAACATGATACTTTATGCCTAGGTCACCAAGCTATTATTTTATCTGGACGGGTTCCATGTAAATAGATAAAGCACAACTGCAGTTTCTTTAACAGGCTCATTGGCTAGTCAAATTGAAGATGACTAGTCTCTGCCTGAGGCTGCGGTTTGAGTAGTAATAAATACTTTCCTTTTGTCCCAATGTTGGGAAAAAAAGAATAAGTTAGATATTTTAAGGAATCGTGAAATCGTCCGTGACCAAATCTTGGCATTTTGCACTTTGTCCAATTTTTGTCCTCAGGAAAAAAACAACTTAGATTCAGATGTAATGAGATGAATGTCAGTTTATTTTTCTTAATCCGGTCAAAGCCAGAGGGGTGAAGTTTAGCTTTCTGCTTTGTCACAGAGGGATTATATACAATATTATATTTATAACCCCGTAGGTGAAACCGTGCAGGCAAGAAATATAAAGGTAAAACTATTCATTATAGCATTATAAACAAGAAAACAATTGCACTGTTGTTAATAAAGTATATCATGGCTTATTTTTTTGCCTATGGCTGTCACAGGCCTTGTTGACATGACTTTTTAGCCACAAGTAAATCACGGCAACACGCAAGAAGGAAAAGAAAGAAACAGTTACTTTTCCTAAATTAGGTTTTTTTTCTTTTCTTTTATTTTATTAAGGGAATCTGTACTCACTATGTGCAAATAAATGTTACCCCCACCAATGTTTCTATCTAATTATATGTATCGTTATGAAAATTAATGCTAAAATGTAGTAAATGCATTTTATGTACAGATATTAGATATGGGTGTTAAATATTTCACATATGAATGGAAATGTACTATGGCATAGGGCAGCCATACTTTACACTTTGAACACTGTTGGTAACTCCAAAAGGACACCAGAAATCAAACACCCATGTGCTGGGTGCACATGGGCAGATAATGTCTGATGGTTTTGACAGTTTTTCAACAAAATTGGTAGAAGTCTGTCCATGTGTACAATTACAAAATATCTTCAGTATTTTGATTATCTTTATGATTCTACTTATACATATTTGGCACCCAGATCATTTTGTCCCATAAATATGCATTCCTCCCAACACTTGAAAATCAGAAAGAGGGACAAGAAGCTCTGCCACATGCAGTGCAACAAAAATTTGACCATGCCCATTTTGTGGTTAAACCCTAAATACCATGTCTATTTTATAATTTGGCAGGTTATGGAAAATTTCTGGGGGTTT
Source organism: Xenopus borealis (assembly GCA_024363595.1). Lineage (NCBI taxonomy): Eukaryota > Metazoa > Chordata > Amphibia > Anura > Pipidae > Xenopus > Xenopus borealis. The sequence continues at coordinate 71,109,151 of CM044445.1, forward strand.
TAGGGCCATTTTTTATGTGTTATTACAGTTGTTCTAATAAAGGTGAATTTGCCTTTAAGCTGTAAGTCTCTATTCTACCAAGAGACCTGCTTATTTTAAATAGTTACAATTGTATCTTTGATTATCTTAAATTGTTACAAATGTATCTCAGTGCAGGTGCTGAGTATTCTGGACTCTCAGCCAAAAAGCCTCTTGTTTTATTACATTTAGAAACGTTTGGGGAAAATCACTAAGAAGTGAAGCTGCGCTAGCGCAGCATTCGCCGCATTTCGCCTGGCGAATTTTCGCCAGAGCTCATCCAATTCACTAAAAAAGCGAACTTGCGTTCATCTACGCGAACGGTAGCGAAATTGCGCTAGCGAAAATTCGCCAGGCAAAGTGCAGTTGCGCTACCAAAGGCTAATTTGCATACAGCGGGAACTTGAAAGTTTGAATAGAGTATATGTTACAGTTCAAACATTACACTACACCAGCACAGGGAACCCTAAAAAAGCCTAATCTAGTTGTTTTATTGCCCTTCACATGTGCCCCTAGTGTAGTATATTTGCCCTATGTTAGGAAATTAAGGGGGGAGCATGATTTTTTCTATCACCCTACGCTTAGGAAAAAACGCCAGCATTTTTTTGGGAGAGAAAAAATTTCAACTATTTTGTAACTTTTTTTTACAAAATCTCCTATCTACTCTATTGCACTTCACCTGCTCTAACCTGGCTTAGGGGCTAACATTCAGAAAAATGACTAACTTAGTGAATTTGTGAATTATCGCCCCCTTCGCCAGAGTGCAACTTCGCCAGTGTTAGGGTGCGAAGTTGCACTTGACTATCTACTTGGACTGTGGACTTAGTAAATTTGCAAGTTACGATTTTCACTAACGCTGGTGAATTTACGGCAGTGTTAGTCAATTCGCGCTTTAGTGAATTCCCCCCTTTGTATCTTTTTCTGGTGTCAGTGCAGGAGAGCAAATAGAAACTCAGGACATTTCAGTTAGAAACTGGGACTGCGGGCTGAGTTGTCAAATTCAGGACCATGAAAAATGGGACAGTTAGAATAAAACTCCACAAGCCTTTTTCGTCGGATCAACAACAGCCACAGAGATAAAAAGTTTACTGCACTTTTCATTCAGTCTAATTAGAATTTTGACGCCTGCATTTCCATTTGACTTGTCTCGTAAATTATGCCGCCGGGCTTCAATCCCATGAAAGTTGTAGTTCTACCCTAAGGAGATATGAATTTGTAATATGTTATTATATGTTCTACAAACATCAGAGCAGGTTAGCATAGACAATGTAATAAAAATCTGGATTTCCGTTTCAAAGAAAACATATTTTTATGTACTGAATATAAAATAGAAGGTATATCAATTCAGCTGAATAATGCTCAGATTTAGTATTACTTGCTCTTTCATTCTGGGCAGGCAAAGAAGCAATAATATTTTTCAGAGCAGAAATCATAAGTAAATCAATATTTTATTTCCATAAATATGTTGGTGCTTTAAAGAACAAATCCTATAATCACTAGTTGCTCTGTGCCCTGTAAGTGTGTGCTAGTAAGTTCTTTTTTCAGATGCTTGAGACCAAACCCAATGAGTTGAGCTCCTGACAGCCAGCCAGGGCTTCCTGGTTAAACACAGGGAGTTATTTATTAAAGTCCAAATGCTGAAAACTCAAAAAAAATTGTTTCAATCCATTAAAAAAATAAACAACCTCCATTGGTTAATTTTTAGGAAATATAGAATGAATTGAAGTTGAAGGTGCAAAAATGATGGCAAAATTAAGTGAAAATAATTACAGATAATTATTTATTTATTTATTCACTTAATTATTTTTATTGTTGTAGTGTAACAAGGTAGGCCAATTTTTAATAGATTGTAAAACCGCATGAGGTCTTAATACCAATAAAATTATTTTAAAGTGATACCGACACAAACAAAATTATTTTAACATATGAATATACATTAAATGTTACCTATAGGTCATGTTGATCATTTTTTATGAGAAGTTAGTTTTTGTATATAATTGTTAGTTGAAGTTCCTAAGCCTGACTCTCTGACACGCTGACTTTGCCAACCTGACTGTCCCATCTCAGCCTGTTAGTTACAGTTTCTAATGATAACAGATGCCTGCTGCACAAATATGGCAGCCCCCTCATACAGGAACATGGGGGATCAGACAGGTAATGTAAAAGCATCATGCAAATACTTTATGGCAAAGTTAGAAGTAGCTTTCAAAGCCAATATTATAATGGATGTAAAAAAGAGTTTAATTTCATATGTCAGTATCTCTTTAAATTATTGAACACCTTTTTAGTTTGAAGGGTCCTTCAGGTGGAAAAGGTCCCCACCTTTTGGTATTAAAAGCTGTATTGTGCCCCAAACAGATTATTACACTGTAATGTTTTATAATTTAAAACATCAGAACAATTTTGATTTTGATAAATAACCCCTCTATAGTATCCCATATATAACAGGCCATGGTTAGCATGCTCAGTAGGAGTAAATAAATGGCTATTTTTTAATGGGGGGGGGCTGAATGTAGATAACCAGTTTGGAAAAATGATTAAGAATCCCAACTCTAGATTTAATATGGTGCCACTTCATCTACAGCTCAGTACCTGCTTAAAACAATTTGATATTTAGCTCAAGACAAAACAAAATACTTAGAGAAAGTAGTTCCCTGCAACATATTTTTAATCTGCACAATGATAAATCAATAAAATACAAAACAGTTCTCCATATTCTAATTCTTTGTTAAAGATTTTCCCCTCCTTATAAGGTACTCTATAACACGTTCAAGATTCCATAATTCTTTATTGTTTTATATCGTACCTAGTTGAAGTTTAAGTGCTATATACATTTGGGCCATAATTCAAAATACGATATGCATAAACACATATTTAACATGCATTGCTTAGGAATATATCATCATGATTTTGCCAGTAAATATTTTGTAATGAACATAAAGGTTGGTTGCTTTGTTCTCCCATAGGGTTAGTGAGCTGAAAAGTATAATCACTTTGTGGAAGTGAGGTCAGATATATGTTTTACCATTTTTGGTCAATCAACTTTGATTGGCCAAATGATTGTTTTATGGGCTACATATGCAGTTAAATAAGAAGGACAATCCTAAACTTGCTGGTAGTGACTTTGGTTTGATCATTAACTGATCCTTGTGCTTCATACCCACACCTAAGAACATTGTTTACCTCTTGGCACCCTGTTAGTGGACTCTTTATAGACTTTCCTGTCTGTCTGTGCCTACCTTGCCTATTCCAATGCCTATTGCCTGTACCGACGTTTTGTTGGGCATAAATATTATTTTAGGTACTTAATTTTCTATATCAATTGCCAGTGCCTACCTAGCTTGTTCCAAGTACCTAACTTCCCAAGTGTGAGTTTTTTTTCAGGTAGCGGTCCTGCTTGTGACCCAACTCCTGTTTCTTCTTTAGTTCACATTCAACTTTGGGAGAGACCCATGAGCGTCTCCTGGAAAGCCCCCTTGTTTTCATATCATTTACAGCTGCAAGCTAGGAAACACAGGGGGCACAAGGTGCTAGGGAGTTCCTGATGTACTAGGTGCTGTAAAACTCTAGGTTCCCTTGTGCCTGCCACTGCTATGTTTTGCACTTTACTGTATGTCAGATTTATTTTAAAAAAGGGCAAAGTTATGGCCATAATACTTGTTTTATAGACTGTAGGATTGGTAATTGAGACAGAGAGCTCACAGCTCAGCATTTTACAGCTCTGGAAAGAAAGAGGTTAAAGTTCTGGGTCTGATTTTGAGAAAATGCCATAATTTACTTTTGCATATGAACTATAACAGTCTGTTTGAAGTCCAATCTATTCCCTCTGTCTATTGCTCCCTAAGGCTGGAGTATAAATAAACCTTTCTAAAATGTGTTTAGTTTTTATTTTTCAAGTTACCCATATCCTTGCACAAGCCTGTGGTACATTTGTGTGAAATCCTCACATGTGCTCAAAACAAGAGCTTGCTAAGAATTTGGCTGGCCAGTACACCTCCTAATGATATATCCCTTCTCTGTGGTAGGTAAAAATAACTTCAGATCGTGGCTAATGGACAGTTTTTTCCCCCGCCTGTGTTTTGGCCAGAACTTGGTTTATATCAGCCTGCCCACATCACACATTTTTATTGGCCCTGATCCTCTTTCAGTATAGACGTGACACTTATTTCCTTATGCCAGGATGAGGGGCCTTTTCTAAAGAGTGCAGAGGCATTGTGCCCATGCTTGGCACAGTATAGCATTATGCCATAGGATGAGTTCACTCCTGTATAAATCAAAACATTTACATGATTAACCATTGTACTGCCTGAACTATAACGTACTGAATAGACACTCAGCCCCTTTATACAAAAGACACCCTGCATTGGCCTGTATGTACTAGCTTGTATTTTGCTGTCAAACCGTTATGCAGAATATATGTTCTCCACTCACAAAGAAACATTTACAAATGTGCCAAAGGCAAGACATCTTTGATTCTTATTATTTTAAATATTTTAGGTCACCTAGGAAAGTCATTCACTGTAGGCATATTTTTGGCTTGCATTACAGAATACTGTATGTAGTTCAGTATTTAGATATATTATTTAAAGGCGTGGCTATAGAAGGGTTTTGGGGTTGGCTGGTAGAGTTTAGTAAAAGCCATTCTGGACTGCAGCATGAAAAATGATTGAACACAAATGGGGGGTTGTAATATATTTCGCTAGCAAAAAAAACTGTGCAAAGAAGCTTGCGAATATTAGCAACCATGTTTGGGTCCTTTTTCATTTTCATAAACGCAAAGTCATTTAGCCAGTGACTGATTTACATTATGAGTGCTTAAGATTTGCAAAGGAGCAATTACATTCCCCCCAAAGTGTGCCACATCAGGGCTGCCCTGCTGTTTCCAAGTTAATAAGCTAGTAGCTATGTTGGACAATTTTAAAACTTTCTCTTTACACTTAAAATCAAGAGGTGTTTTAGCATAAGTGCCCTTTAATCCTGCGGATGCAAAATCTCTCTGAACACATGCTGAATCATAACCTTTATGCAGAATGATATAATCCTCCTGAGATTTGAAGCAGCTATACAGATCCAAACAATCCTATAGCCATATGAGCTAAGGGGGTTGCAAGCTCTGGCTTTATATACAGTAGGTGCGAGTGCTACTTGTGCCCTAAAAATCTCATCCAATAACATTTATTTGCCCCCCAGCATTTACTAAGTGGAAAGTGCCATGGCAGACACATTCATCGGCTGTATTTCTGCCAATTTAAATATTATGTTCAGTACCATGTAAAATACCTGGCTTCAGGACAGGATTAAGTAGGGAATATGAGACTATGTGGCATGCTGTGAGCTGTGATCAATACATTTCTCAGTTATTTATATTTGTTTTGTAAAATAAAAACTCAAATTCTCAAGTGTGATCTGATGTAAAGACCCAGCAAAGTCATAGACCTATATACTGTATGTTTGGGGCCTCTCCCATTTATCAGTTCTTTTACAGTGAACAGAAAATACTGGCAAACTCCATATATATATATATATATATATATATAATGCATCTTTTATTATTCACTTACGGTGTAATGTTAGTTAGTTTAACCTGGTGCAGCAACCCATATATATATATATATATATATATATATATATGTATATGGGTTGCTGCACCAAGTTAAATATATATATATATATGGGTTGTTGCACCAGGCTAAACTAACTAACATTACACTGTAAATGAATAATAAACGATGCATAAGAATACATACTTTACATAGAGTACAAAAAATAAAACAAGTGCTTTCTACTAGATTTGTGTATCCAATATAATGTAGATTTAAAAAGTACTGCTAAAAAAAGTAGAAAAAATGAATTTGGGAATAACATATAAAAGTAATCAATGGCTAAAACCAACTTAAAATTGGCACAATTAAATCCATTAATGATAGCAATTCTGAAGGGTTCTCGTGAATTATCGAATTGTTAAAATCTATTGGAATTTTGGAATGTTTTCATGCATGAGGGAATTTAAGTGACAAATGCTTAACACAAAACTAAAAAAAATGTGATAAATGTGTCAAGAAAATTCTTGCCTTTAATTTGATATAATTTAAACCAACTGAATTTTGAATAAAATTTACTTTTTTTTATACTTTTGCCTTTCTTCCTCAACTTTCAGAGAATGGCAAACTATTTGATTGAGTTTATAAATTCTATATCTCCACCCAAACCTTTCAAAACTTCAAAACTACATGGCTTAAAAATGTTTTTGTAGTGTTATGCAAAACTAATTATAATACAGAGGCTTGTCACACAGTCAGACATTTAATACATTTTTTTTGCATACCCACTAATCTTTGTTGAGAGAATGACAAATGAAAAGTGTTCGAGAGGTCCACTTTGGTTTATTTGGCCTGCTAAATTACATACCACCAAAGAAGTAGCAGCAAACGTTATTCTAAACAAAACAGGTTGTGAAGGTTTAAAGGAACAGTTCAGTGTAAAAATAAAAACTGGATAAATAAATAGGCTGTGCAAAATAAAAAATGTTTCTAAAATAGTTAGTTAGCCAAAAATGTAATGTATAAAGACTGGAGTGACTGGATGTCTAACATAACAGCCAGAATCCAACTTCCTGCTTTTCAGCTCTTTAACTTTGAGTTGACTTGAAGGGGGGCCACGTGGGACATAACTGTTCAGTGAGTTTACAATTGATCCTCAGCATTCAGCTCAGATTCAAAAGCAACAGTTATGACCCATGTGGCCTTCCTTTAAGTCACTGATTGGTAACTGCCTGGTCACCAGGGTAACCAGTCAGTGGAAAGCAAGAGATTTGAAAAGCAGGAAGTTGGATTCCGGCTATTATGTTGACATCAAGTCACTCCAGCCTTTAAACATTACATTTTTGGCTAACTAACTATATTAGAAACATTTTTTATTCTGTACATCTATATCTGTACACTATTTACCCAGTTTTTATTTTTATACTGAACAATTCCTTTAAGCTGAAGTCAAGAGCAGAACAGTACATTATGTATAAGGACTGGATGAAAAGCAACAATTAGAAATGTGTCGCTAGAAATCTTCGTGACATTGAGATTTTCAGTTTAAAAACTCCAAATAATGATTGTTTTTCCTTTACAAATTCTACTACTGACTTATAGTAACAGGAAAAATCATTTTAACTGATATCGTAACTCTTCCATGGACCATCAATACATTAAAATTAAATTAATTTCAAGGGCCTCATTTATAAACACTTGGCAAATTTGCACCTCGGCAGTAACCCATAGCACCCAATCAGTTTTTTTAAGGCAGCTGGAAGTTTATAATTGAAAGCAATCAGTGTGTCTTAATAAAAAGAAGGGGAATAAGTGGACCACCAGTTTGGTTACAAAAAGTAAATCATTTTTTAAAAATTGTATGATTAGCTTATAATGGAGACTATTGGATGTAGCATTTCCATAATTTGGAGCTTTCTTGATAATGTATCTTGTACTTGTATTAGCATGAATGCTAAACCTCATGAGACTCTTACGCTTAGCATGAATACTAGAACGAATATTATTCGAATATTTAAAGCTCAAGGCAATCATTTTAGATGATGATTATGATGGGAAACATATCAGAAGTGTCAGGAAAAAAAGGGGAACTGTTATCCCTGAAAATATGGGAGAGGGGTAGTAGCACATGATCATATTGTTAGGATAAGGTAGATAAGGTAGCCTACCATTTCAAAGGTGGTTGGTAAAAAATGTGTTTTCTGGTGAAATTGATTTTATCTAAAAAGGACAAAGGGCTGTGATTAAATCAACATGTTCACATAGATAAAAGCCTAACTTGAAGCTCACAGGGGACACTAAAGAATAATTCTGGAGAATACAATAGCAAAGTCCTTCTGTTCTAGATCAAAATATGGATTATTGGATGCTTATGGAAGGATGCTTTGTCAGTGCCAGGAAGCAGCACTATAAACCATTAAACATTTCCTAAATTGTGCAAAAACATTAGGTAAATTTGCTAGAATGCTAAGAAGAACATTATAAGTAAATTTACTCTTAATTTGTTTGGAAGGTTAATGTCCCTTCAAAGATATGCGTTACCCACCGCACACAAGACATGCGTGTAAAAGTGTCATTTATCACCACACAAAACATTCATCTCAGGCACAAACTACAGTTATGATTTAGCTTGAAAAATGATATATGAGGAATTTTTACATAAGACAAATATTTAATGTAACAAATGGAAGATTAGAAGGAAAATGGGCCCTTGATTCACATTTGGGAACGTAAACACTATCAGAGTTTCCAGAAATAAAAGCAGTTAGGTATCCTTTCAAACTGTGATGTTGGATCAGTGCCCTCTGCTTTAGCTTTTTGTTTAAGCACTAAGCAAATGTAGACTTTTTTTTACTAAAACTGAACTGCAGTTTTTTTCATTAGATTTTTTTAACTCTGTGGATAACTCTGTGCTGTTCATACACTTTAAGTTGCACCAGAGCCTTACTTATTCCTTCCCTGTTAATGTAGCATGACAGCATCAGTAGAAACACTGAGATACTAAATTACTTTAACATCTACCAGAATTAGACAAAGAAGTATGGCATTAGCAGATTTACGACACCTTAGAGATAAGTAACCGAAACACTACCGTCATGACGCTGGTATAAACAGGACATCCCAGGGACAATTTTGCCGTCAAAGGTGTATACACTACAAACTCTAATAAAGTATTTTGGCAGACATGATCTTAATTTCCACAACTACATTCACTAATGCCCTAAAGGGGAATATTCTTCAGACACTTAAATAAATAGCTTTAAAACAGTGCACTTGACAATTATTTTGGACAAGCAAACTGTTGCTACGCTTATTGCGACAATAAGCACAGTCAAGCATTTCAATTTTAGCGAGTTTACATTATTCACAATGAAATATTTATTGCGTTTAACCAACTCACAAGTGATTCAAGTTTTTCATTCTAGAAATCTCTAAATATCAGGTACAATCATTGCTGTATTTGTTAAACTGGTTAGTGCATGCTTTTTTCCCACTTTTAAATGGGTCTATCATGGCATAGGCCAGTTGTTCTTTCATACATTTTGCATGCAAATCCCTCTTTCTCATAAAGTTTATAGTCACACCCCCCTAGTTAATCCTATAATATTATTAGCAATACATAAAAATATGCACTTCACACTATAACATAAGTAATATCCAAGACTAAAGACAAGGCATGACTCCCTTGAGACTGAGGCTGATTTAGGGCCTGCAGCACAGTTGGAGTATTAGAGAAATTTTTTGAAATTTTAGGACATCCATTCAACACAAGGACTTTTCAACACAAGCCAATTTCATTCAACAGGACTGTTGTGCTACCAAAAGCAAATGACTGAGCTCTGGTTCACTGCTAGCTATGTAATAATCTTTGTGGTGATTCACATTTGGGCTCTTGATGCTACTGTATGTAATGCAGCTTGGTGTCATCAGAAGCACTATTAATCCTAGAGAAGGAATAGGGGAAAAAATTGGGGTATATTCTTTCCATTTTTGTGTCACACTGGCTCTGTCTCCTGCCATTTATATAATCTGCTAAACCAATCCCAGTTTAGTGGATACACCTCCCAACACTCAGGTCCTGAGCATGAAGAACTGGATTTGGCATTCACACTGGGCTAGAGATGGAATGATCATTCAGTAGGCTGGAGTACTGTTTACAGTTGCTGAAAAAGAGTCATGAAGTGGAAGTACTGCTGAGCTGCAGAAAAAGGAGATGTAGTCCTTCTTAACTAATGATACTTGACATGTTCCTATTCATCAAGCATCACTTTACCATATATAACCATATATACCATATATAACAATCGCTTATATGAGAATACTGGCAATTCAAATACAGCATATTACAGCATAAGTGAAATAATTTACATCGTTATTAATTTTATGGTGGGTTGTTGATTCATGCTACAAACTGTTTCAGAGTCAAGATGGACAAAGAAATGTAAAAACTTCCAAAGCTACCCCAGAACAGTAGAACACTTTCAGGTAATATTATATATGTAAATATAATATAATATGTAATGTAATATGTAAATAACACTTTTGTAAATTAATTCCATTTTTATGTTCAACGTTCAGCTGTCCAATGGAACTTACAATCTATGGTTCATGGATGATTTAATCAGAAGCTAATTAAATTGCCTTTATGTTTTTGTAGTGCTTGAGGAAAATGGAGTACCAGGAGTAAATCCATATAGAAACTGGGAGAACACTTCCACACTTCCCCACCAACAGTATATCATTGGCATGCATTTGCAGCATCAATTACCATCCAATCCAGTTGGTATATGCAATGCCACTGCTGCATTGTCGGGTCTGTGTCACTCAGGGATCCTAATGCCTGTCTGCAACTTGCATAAACATCTGCATTCATACCAATAACAGTTTTAAATTGGGGTGGCTTGCTTTTCAAACTCTGGGCTGGTATGCACTCTGGTGAGATAGCTGCATTAATTACTGTGCATAATTAATATACAATTAGAAGGGGGTTTGGTCAAGAAAGGATATCTAGACGGTTTTATATTGATGGAGGTCAGCACTATGTTTTGGAAGAAACTGTTAATATGGCCGTACCATTTTTTTTCTATTGCAGTTGCTGCAATAATTTAACTTTCTTTTTGACCCCAATGCATTTCTTTGAAACTGTGCCAAATTTACTTGGCAAAGCAAATTTCAGAAAGTGTGGTCATTACTAATAATAAAAAGAAAGAAAATGGTCTAACTTTAAAGGAAACATCTTTGTTTTCCTTTTTTTTTTTTTTTCAAAAGAATTCCACAGCAAAGTATGTGGAGGGGCTTTGTTATGTTAATATCCATAAGTGCATTTTTGGGGATTTTTTTGCAAAATAAGTCTCCATTTCTGATGTTTGTACTCACTGTTTATTTCTTTTGAATTACTATCAATCAATATGTCAAAAGTTTACAGGTTCAAGGAATCCAGATCAGAATTCAAACTTTTTTTTTAACATGCACGTTCAACATACATCAACAAGACACTAAAGCAAAGCCATTAAAGACATCTATTAGACACACAATCTTTGTTAGGGGAAAAAAATGCACTGTAAATCAAGATAATAAAAATAGTACATTTATACCACAAAGACATTTTGACTATTTAGATTGTTAGATATCAGCATATCGTTGAAGAAAAATAGTATGCTTCTACACTGATACTGGGCCAGAAAACAAAACTATTTCAGAAAACGCTGTTAAGGTCTATGGAGAATTATAAAAATAATTAGGAGATATGTTTTATTCTGGCTCATTAATTGAAAGGGATACTAAACTGTTTTATTCTTTGTATTTGTCTTATTGAAAAATTACTTTGCATATCATTATATCATTATGCATACTGACTTTGACGAATAGGTACTATAAATGTGTTTTTGTCTGTTTTGTGCTGCCACATCAGTCCACTTGCTGTTCCCCTTTAAAAGAAGTCATCAATGGGAAATGACCTTAACACAGATTTTACCTAGAACCTAGGTACAATTGAGTGGCTCTTTTGTGCTACTATATGGCCAGTTGTCCCGCAGGATACTACTGTGGATATAGTCATGTGTGGCCACCTTAAACTGCAAAATCATTGAATCAGGAAGTACCTATTGGAAGTCTGGCAATTAAATATTCAACTCTTTAAATCTATATACAGTTGTGCTCATGAGTTTACATACCCTGGCAGAATTTATGATTTCTTAACCATTTTTCAGAGAATTTTTTCTTTCACTCATGGTTAGTGGTTGGCTGAAGCCATTTATTGTCAGACAACTGTGTTTACTCTTTTTAAAGGAGAACTAAAAACTAAAAATTAACAAGGGTAAAACTGCCATGTTTTATATACTGAACTTATTGCACCAGCCTAAAGTTTCAGCTTGTCAATAGCAGCAATGATCCAGGACTTCAAACTTGTCACAAGGGGTCACCATCTTGGAACGTGTCTGTAACACTCACATGCTCAGTGGGCTCTGAGCAGCTGTTGAGACGCTAAGCTTAGGGGTCGTCACTAATTATCAAGTAGAAAATGAGGTTGGTCTGTAATATAAGCTGATGCTACAGGGTTGATTATTAAAGTCTGACGCTAATTGCACAGGTTTCTGCTGCCATGTAGTGATTATCTGTATTAATGACTAATCAGCCTTATATTGTGACTATATTTCTATTACACTATGGGGCAAATTTACAATGTTTCCTGCGAATCCTCTCGAAATTTGAAAATAGTTCTAGGCTATCATTTTGCTTGATATTAAATTTCTCAATGAAATCGTACGATCGAATACCGATTTTTCGATTTCACAAAAAAATCGTAGTTTTGCCTTTGAGCCTCTGAAAAATTTGTACAATTGGAACAATCGAGGCGTTCGATCGTACAAATGGTATTCGAGGAGGTCTTTGCCAAAGAAGCCTATGGGGGGGTTCCCATAGGCTTCTATTGGTATTCGGTAGGTTCAATCTGGTGAAGTAGGCATTCAAAGGATTTTAAAATTTGAAATCCTTCGATCATCAAATGATCGAATGATCGAATATTCGATCATTCGATAATTCGGTATTCGATGTTTGAAGATGCCAAATTTGCATAATCGATCATCCGAAAAATTCGTACGATCGGTATTCAATCGAATTCAATCGAATTTCGATCTCTTCACACAAATTTTGTAAATCTGCCCCTATGTGTACTGTATATTGTTTGTGGGTCCCTAGGCTCAGTAAGTGACAACAGCACAGAGTATGTGAATCATTGAATCAGCAGAAAAGAAGATGGGGAGCTACTGGGGCATCTTTGGAGACACATATCTTTACTGCTAAAGGGCTGTGGTTGCCTTGGGCTGGTACAAAAGAACAAAACATAATGTACAACATTTCTAGTTTTACTTTCTTTGTCCTTTAAATCATAATCACTACACAAACTACCCAAATGACCCTCAAAAGTTTACAAATCCTGGGGATTTGGCCTGATAAGATGCACACAACTTGACACAAAAGGGTTAGAATGGCTATTAAAGGTAACCATCTGTTTGCTTGTAATTGGTGGGTGTGTATAAAAGGTCAATGACTTTCTGGACTCCTGACAGATCCTTGCATCTTTCATTCAGTGCTGCATTGATTTTGATTTTTTTGTAGTCTAAGTCATGGGGAAAGTAAAATAATTGTCAAAGGATCTGCAGGAAAAGGTAGCTGAACTCTATAAAACAGGAAAGGGATATAAGAAAATATCAAAGGAACTGAGAATGCCAATCAGCAGTGTTCAAACTCTAATTAAGAAGTGAAAAATTAGGGGTTCCGTTGAAACCAAACCAAATAAAACTAAACTTTCAGCAACAATTGCCAGAAAAAAATTTCAGGATACAAGGAAAAACCCACAAATAAATGAAATAAATGAAAGGTGAAATACAGGGCTCTCTGATGTGGTGTGGATGTTTCAAGATGCACAATAAGGAGGCACTTGAAGAAAGATGGCTGCATGGTCGAGTTGCCAGAAGAAAGCCATTACTACACAAATGCCACAAAGTATCCCGCTTACAATATGCTAAACAGCACAGAGACAGGCCTTAAACCTTCTGTCACAAAGCCATTTGGAGTGATGAGACTACATGCTTAATGGAGTGCCTGTTGATCCACAATCAGTCACAGTGTTTAATTTGGCTCTACAACAGTTGCTTAGAGTCGCTACCTCCAATTCAGTAACATATACAATAAAGTACAGCTGGAGAGCCTTTTCTTTCAGTGTTTTAATGTAGTTTGAAGAGCACTACAGTTGAACTTTTTGGTCACAACCATAAATGCTACATTTTGAGAAGAGTCAACAAAGCCTATGATGAAAGGTACACCATTCTTACTGTGAAACATGGTGGTGGTGGTGGATCTCTGATGTTTTGGGGATGTGTGAGCTACAAAGGTACAGGAAATTTGTTCAGAATTAATGGAAAAATGAATGCAGTAAGTTATCTAAAAATACTAGAGGACATGACAATGACCCAAAACACAAGGCCAAGTCGACCTGTCATTGGCTACAGCAAAATAAAGTGAAAGTTCTGGAGTGGCCATCTCAGTCTCCTGACCTCAATATCATGGAGCCACTCTGGGGAGACCAAGAATTTATGAGAACTGGAGGCTTTTTGCCAGGAAGAATGGGCAGCTTTACCTTCTAAGAAGATAAAAAGCCTCATCCACAACTACCACAAAAGACTTCAAGCTGTCATTGATGTTAAAGGGGCCATTAGACAGTATTAAGAACTGGGGTATACAAACTTCTCATCAGGGTCATTTGGGTAGTTTGTGTAGTGATTATTATTTTAAAAGAGTAAACGTAGTTGTTTGACAATAAATAGCTTCAGTTCAGGCAACCACTAACCATGAGTGAAAGAAAAGTTTTTGTGTTATCATTCATATTCTCTGAACAATGGTTAAGAAATAATACATTCTGCCAGGGTATGTAAACTTATGAGCACAACTGTAATACTGAGGACATTTAAAAATTAAAGGAATAGTAAACCTTTGAAAAGCAAAACCAAACCCAGAATTTTAACCTCCAGCAGCCCTTTAGCATTCTGTGTATGCATACACATCAGCTGCTAGTAAACTTTTCTGGCTTGAGGGATTATATGTCTGATTCCAAACCAGGAGTCACAGAGTAGTTCTATTACTTCCTTCCAAGGTTATCATTTGTTTTTATCCATGACACAAGTACAACACACAGAACACAGTGAAAGCCAACAGCAGTTAATGGGATTTGGGAGTTGTAGTTCAGCAACATCTGGAGGGCCCAAGTCCTGACCTGCATCTGTACTTTGGCCAAACGTTAAGTTACGAAAATGTCCTTTCCAATGAAATAATGGCAGGGAGTAGCATATAACTGCAAGCGAGTCACCTTATAATCAAATTAATGCTGCTTCTTTTTTAAGTTCCTTAGGAGATCTGGTTTCTACGTAGAAGCATCAGCAGTGCACAGTAAATCCAACCACAACTCAGTCACATTTTTTATTAAGTTTAAGTTCAGTGAAAGTGCAGAATAAACTGGGGTCCTGTGTCTCTGAGTTCCATCTGATTTGCGGTTACTATAAAAAGGCCCACATGCCGCTCTTTCAGATGTGTTTTGGGTTGAAAATAGGATTAATGTGCTAAAGTGTGATTAGAATGGTTAAACACGATTAATTGGAACAGACTTGTATTGCCAGGGGAGCTGCGCTGTTACTGGCCCGTCTCCAGTTTACCAAGTGAACAAAGCAGGGCTAACTGTCCAACTCTTTCCATGTCTCTGCCTGTGTGCCTTATTCTTTGCATTTTCTCATAGCCAACTCGTCTCAGAGCAGATTAAATGCAGCTGAGAATGTTGGTCTTGGTCTGCAGCAAAGGTTCCTGAGGGAATATACAGGAACCAAAGGCCCAGACATGGCTTCTCTGGTGCTGGTTGAAAACTGCCATGCACCAAAGGCAAGAGTCCAGGTGAATCAACTGGGAAACTGAAGTAATTTGGGTTTTCATGAAATAATCTATTAAAATGCTGAATTCTAATCAAGGTGCTACCCTACTGACAGCTGGGATTTAGTAAAATGAGTGGGGTGGGATAGGGTTGTGCCAGATTACACCCTGCTGAGTTACACACCCAAAGCCTTGGATAAAAAGAGGATGAGTACATTGACATTTGCATGCACCCATGACATTGTTCTAATCAATGCAGAAAATCCTACTTTTCTTGCATTTATGCATCTATTAAGTATGATTTTGTGGTTTCAGAAGCAGAACTGTGATGGGCAAGTACAATATAAAATGGGACTTTTAAGGATACTTAAATATACTTATGGTATAACTGTATACATATGAGATGAATCAGAGAGTTCCAAATATTTTTAGGTTGGAAATAGTTATTAAACATTTGTGCAACCATGGAAGGGTTATGCAATTAAAAAAAAAGATGTTAGTTTTGTATTTCAACATGGACATGGAAAAGCATATATTCAGAATTCTTGCTGGGTAACAAACAATTGGGATTTCCATGAGGGGGACTCTGCACTTGAGGTTTTAAAGTACTGTTGTACTTAAATATGTCCTTTAGGAAAGGAGAGCATATATCAATCTCCATAAAATAGTAAAATTTTTATTTATCCATATATATTTTATAGGTGGACGTGGAGCTGCATTATATTTTTTTTTCTCTGTGTAGGCTATAATCAAGGCAAGCAATATAACAACTCTCTCTTCCTCATATGTCTTAAATAGGTTTCTATGATACATAATATATGTGCAATATGAAATCATACTTCTATAAATTCTTCTAACCAGTGGACTCTTTAAATGTGCAGTTCACCTGTAAATCACGTTTTAGTGTTATGTAGATAGTGATATCCTATAGTCTATTTATTATTAGCTTTTTGTGCAGCAGCTCTCCAAAACCCACCTTGAGTCGCACCCCCGTCAGTACACAAGCGTATGCACGCATGCACGTACCTTGTATTCCACCGGGTTCCCTCGCAAGTCATAACCCCCCAGTGCACAGGGGCGTGCGCGTATGCACACCTTGTATTTGCTGTGACATGCGGCAAGAGGAGCAGCACAGGGAACAGGACTGGGCCAGCGGGGCCCACCGGGTTTTTTTCCCGGTGCTCCACCAGCCTAGTCCGACCCTGTATAGGACAATAGTTTTTTGGTCAGTGACCCTCCTTAACATGCTGGAAAAAGGAAGAAGAGGAGGGCAACAAAAGCTATAAAAATAAAACTAATACCAATTGAAAAGATGCTAAGAATAGACCATTAAATAAAAGTTAACTTAAAGATGAGCTAACACTTTAATTTACCCACCCATAACCCCTTGACATAAGATAAAACCAGTCCATCCTGATGGAAAATAACTTTGACTGCACTGACAGCATCCCTGAGCTTGTGCTTGCCTCTCCACTTTTTTCCTTGCTGGGTTACTGTAATTGCTAGTATTGATAAATAGCCAACCCTTACAATATGTTTGTGTTGAATACACTTCTATCAATAAGAACATCCTGAGATCTGAAAATATTCGTAAAAACATTTAGAAACAATCATCTAAATACCAAGAATTATTTGGATCATATCTTAGGACATATTTCACAAAAACAGATTGGTACATAAAAACGTGAGGAGTTACTTGTTGAAAGGAAACATTTCATTTTATTTCAAGTCAATTTGCTGCATGGCTTGGGGGGGTTTGATTGGATGAGACAATGCTGTGCTTTTTTTTCTATAACAAAGGGATCCACATATGGTATTTATAGCTTACTTGGATGAATTCTAAAAAGATTTCCATGCAGTAAATTGATTTTCCAGAACATTTTATTAGAAGTATAACTTTATAAAATTAATTCTTCATTTTCCTAATGGTTCTTCGTCTGTAAATATTACCAAATAACAAAATGCTTCAGGTTAAAATAAACATTTTTCTTTGCACAATGAATCTGTAAGACTGTATATGTTCTGGACAGCTATGAGGAGCATGTTAAACCATAATCCCAAACCCAAAAAAAGTGATGCCTAGAAGTAACAGTTTTGGTTCTGGTGGAAAGTCTATGCTGAATTAGTAATATTCTGAGCCCAGAGACCCTTCCAAGACCTATTATTCAGGAGGATAAAAACCTTGCACCAAACATTGTTTCCACAGTATAAAACATACAAGTAAATATGAGGTCACTCTTCAGATGATCAGAGCAGAACTGTGCTTTTGAGCCCCTTGGCTTCTGTAATCATGCCTTTATAGGAAGGTTTGGACTTGGGGTAAAGTAATATAACGTGCTATGTTTGCTACTGGTCTTGTAAGACATATCAGCAGTGTCGGACTGGGATGCCAGGGGCCCACCAGAAAACCTAAGACCAGGGGCCCACCAGAAAACCTTAGCCCAGGGGCCCAACTTTCCAAACGATTATTCCTTCTGTCCTCGCTTAACCTCTTTATTCTCCTATTCTTTTAGATCTACTTACTATACTATTAAACCTCTTTTTCCACATAAAGAAATAGGTAATGCACATGAAATAGGCCAAATTGTTAGAAGCAAGAGGCCCACTGACACCTGGGCCCACCGGGAGTTTTCCTGGTATCCCTGTGGGCCAGTCCAACACTGCATATCAGCTAATAAGCATTAATGCAGCTTGGCTACTATGGGTTACAAGACCTGGGCGCACTGATCCAATTATTACTTTATATTTGAAAGTGAACACTTCAGCTAGCAAAACCTTAACTTACAGAGAATAAATTGTTATTTTAGAAGGGTTCTTTGCCCAAAAACAATTTTGCATAGTAACATTTTGTGTTACTGTATTACTAGGAACTTTCCAATAAACTTTCATTAAACATTTGTAATCATTTAATCATTGATTTTGCCTGCTGCATCTGTCTGGCTGATGACATTCTCTAAACTGCTCACTCTGCATCAGATGCAAATTGGGTGTGGCAAGATATAAAAAAAACATGGCGCACTGCACCTGCTTAGTTCAGTCATTCAATCAATTACTCTGTTGATATGAATCAAAAAGGGAAGTTATTCTTCCAGGTACAATTATTTCTGAATTCATCACTGATAAAAGTGAAAATGTTTCAACAGCAACGTTGAACTAGCAACTTATTTTGATTCCACCTTGAGGTTATATGCATACCTGGAACTGTGGCCAGACCTACTCTCCTTCTATACCTGCATGTATGCACAACCTTTCTGAAACAAATGGAGAGGTTGTGGGTAAGTTCTCTGCTTGCACAACTGGAAAAGCTAGTAGTATTAATAGGGGCTGTCAAAATCAGGTTGTGAAGGTATACATTCTACTCTCATACAAGTCTGTTCCAGTGCTGGAAAAACAAACTTTAATTTATTTGATTATGTTGTGTGGATTGAAAACTGTCATATGTTGTAGAAAACCCTGCTGGGAATAAAACACAGGCACATACCTGCATTAAAATGACTTTGGGGGTATCCTCCTTTGGGAAAAGATATCTCCTCTTCTATCATTTGAATAAATCCTCATAGTACCTGTATCATAAAATAAGACTGTTGCTGCCAACACATATTTGTGGGTGATATAATACAACATTTAAATGTAAATAAAATATTTTCACTTTATGGTGTTACTGGCCTTTTAAAACTTAGTTTCCTAATTTGGTCTGATAGACTCAGACTCGTTTTGCATTGTTCCTGATTCATGTCATATATTCGTGTGCAAAGGATTCAACATGCACCAGTAATCTCTCGGGAAGCTGCTGGGGGACAAATATTAAGTCTGAAAATATTTGGAGACCCAAGTACACAAAAACCTTTTTGGCAGGTGAGAGAAGGACATGTCACTGACCAAATCTAGTATTGTAGGTGTGTGGCTCTGATCTTGATATAGGATATACTTAAAATGGGGAGACCATAGTATACCCATTTTAGAATCTATTCTAACATTTATTTTTATCAAGCGATAATATTTATGGTAAAGTTATTGTGTTGGGGGTGTTCCTGAAAAAAGAGGTAGGTGATTGATATATAAGACACCTGTAATTGTAGGGCAGGTTTATGATTTTATGTTAAATACTTAGCTTAAGATCATGATTTTACTTCACCTAGTTGAACTGCATTGTATAATCCATTATACTGATATATTGCATTAATACACTGTATATTTTACATTTGTGTACATGTATTGGGTATAGTATCAGAGCCCAATAGAAAAAGGTTTTTTTTCTGATCAGGCCAGATTTGTGGCAAGGCCACAAAGGCCCGGGCCTAGGGTGGCTGAAATTCGGGAGCAGCAGAAATTCAGGGGCGACATGCTGCTCAGCCACCTTAAAGTTAGTTGCACATGCGCATTTATGCAAATTGAAGATATGCGCATATACATGAACACACAAGGGGATGGGGAGGGAGATGCAGACTTGGAGGGGAATGGAAATGAAGGGGAAAGAGATGCGGAGGGGAAATGGAAGGGGAGGGGGACATGGATGAGTAAAGGGAGGGGGGAGAGAGCGATGCGCAGGGGGGGACACGGACAAGGAAAGGAAGGGGAGAGAGATGCGGATACAGAGGGGGACAAGCAAAGGAAAGGGAAAGGAGGAGAGGGGCGGGGGGCGATACGTACAACGGCCTAGGTGCGGCTGGTTAGTAAATCTGGGCCTGTTTCTGATCTTCCCTCTATACCTTCAAAGATATATAATTCTTTTCATTCCAAGCAGCCCCTTTGTTGCTCAGAATCATCCCACTGATTATTCCAGTATCAAGGTACAATAGATATCAGCCAAATAGGAAAGCCTAGAGAGTTCAAGGAGTTAATTAGTGAATACATGACTTTCCCAAGAAAAAAAAACACAATAGGCACTTATCTTGCCTGTATTTGGGAGGTGGTCAAGCAATCCCATTTGCATCTCCTGGAGCAAGGCAACATAGAGGGGATTGTTCACCTCTATTCAAATGAATACTTTGTTGGCAGTCCAGCTTGGAGGGAAACATCATATTTATATTTCATGTGACTGGTATTTCACATTTACAGGATCTGTAGCTACATTCATATCTTTTGGCAGTGCCATATTAAATATCTGGACTTTAAGCTGGGGAAACTGATTGCTTCTCCAATTTTTCTGATCCAAAAAATAAGTAGTCATCCAAAACACTTTTATAGATCTTTTTATAACAACGGAAACCCATTTTCTGCATAAACAGTACAATATGAAGGTTAATTGCAAAGATATATGAACAGATAAAGCCAATGTTCTGATTGTTCCAGAATTATACGACGGTTTCAGTATTCCAATAAGGGAAAATAAGAAGCCTGGTGTGATGCTTTATGACTTGGATTTAACAAATAGCATCTATAGCAGGGCTTGAGTCACTGGGCGTGAGGTTTCTATTATTCAAGCAACTACAGCCTTGAGAAGTATAAACATAACCAATTATTAGTGTACTAAGCATAAAAGAGCTAAGATCTAAATAAAACAAATACTGTACTGCTATATTATTTATTATTACTGTTAATTAATCATGCGATAATAATAGTTTTGAAAATGGAATACCTTATATTACCAAAAACTGCAACACATTATTACTTAAACACATTCATCTAATTATAGACTATTTCTAATGTTTCATTGACCCCACATGGGGCTCCTTATTACCCACAAGAGCCACATGTTACATTTCATGTTGGTGACTGCATTATAAAGGAACAATAATCCCAATGTACTTTTGGAGGCAGTGTGTATGTGTCATATATGAGCAGTATAATGGATTTCCAAAGTAATTACTAACTGAAGCATCTTTGGTCTGTGTTTGGAATTGAAAACGAATGAATTTAATTAATATGCATACCTATCGTATAAACATAAATGCCATAAAATATTTGAAACAAGCAGACATGGGCTTCCTGGTGGGTTCCCAAGCTGTTGGGCATCAGAAACAGGGTTGGACTGGGCCAGCAGGACACTAGGAAAAAATCCGGTGGGCCCTGGCTCGATCGGCCCACGAACACTCCCTGCAATACTTCTTCTTACCTCCTTTCCTGAACCCGGTCAAGCCGGACAAGTTATATCCATGCACACGCGGGCGGCAGGGAGAGGACTTTGCGGCTGCAAATCTGATGCTGATCATAGATTAAAACCATTGTTTAAAATGGAACATGTACAAAGCACAATGGTACATATTAACTTATTACATGCAAAGTGCAAAAAGCAGGAGCAATCAATCATATTTCACCATATCTACAGCCAGACCATGGACACAAGTGCTTTTAAAATAATACTATGTTATAACAGCATCCGTAGAGAAAGCTCCATTTGAGCCACCAACAACATGGATGGTAACATTTGACAATGGACGTTTCATAAATATGTGCCTTGGTGTATTTAGAGAATATATAATTCAGCAATGCTGACAAAGAATATATAGAGAATGTGAAATAAAAGACTGTACAGAAAGTAGCTTCAAAGCCAACTTCACACTGGTGCTGATGAGAAATTCCAGACTTGTCAGCGTTTAACGACTTTGGCAAAACAAATATTAAAGAGAAGCTACAGCCAAACAATTCCAGCCATGGATTTTTCAAGATTAACAAATTATTAACTATGGCTAAACCTCTGCAGCATGCAAGACCTTCATTTAAAGTATGTCACATATGCTTAATATTGTCTCTAGTGCATTGTGGTACATGTTTGCAGCATCATTTTAATATTACAATTGCAAATGATTCAGACTTCCCTATCAACCAGCCCAAATAGGCTGTTTTGGGGCTATGGCTGCCCGACCAATGTTGTTGTGGGAACAAAGTTAAAACACTTCACTCCCATTGGTTCAAGTGTGAAAAGGGGTTACCTGTGTGGAGTTTAGTAACAGATTGGTGGCACTTCCTCAATACCAGTTGCCTCAGGGACTTCCAGGGGTGAAGAGCTTGTCCACACCAACCCACCCTACCCTAAAAGTTCTATATTGTATTAATTGTTCTAACTGTTTTAATATATTTTAGCTTATTTCTTAGAATTGATGTTGTGTCACAACTTTATTGGTGGTTGTTACATGTCCAGGACATTATATGGTGGGTCTCAATACTGGTGAGTTTAGCTATTGGGGCTGCGGTAGCCTACAGCTTCATTTAACGTTCCCACTGCTTTTAAATCCTATCATCTTGTGTAATTTCATGCTTGCTGCCTGTAATAGCAATTGGCATATTGTGTAGGTTGGTTATGGTTTGGAAAAAATCTTTAATAAAGCTGTTACCAGTTTCTTCCTCATGAGTGTGTCTGCTTAATGGATGGGGAAGAGGGGTTAATTTACACTAATGTTTGTTTTCCTATTGTGCTCTTGGTGGCCATGAAGCAGAGATCCAGTTATACAACTTAAATGTGGCTATACTATATACTGTATCTCTTAGTAGTAAGGACAATTTAGTTTTAGTTGTCTTTAACAAACAATAGAACAAACAGAAACAAATGGAATATAAAATATCAAAACATTTGTGTCTATTCTTTTTGCTGCACAATAAGTCAAATTCGAGGGTCTGGGGACAAAGTTCAGAGTTTTACATGCAACCTCATAAAAATCTTGCAAACTTGATCCAGGTGATATCTTTTTCCTGAATGTTTCATTTGTTTGATTTATTAAGAACCAAGGTGAAAAGTTCTAAATGTTTCTAAATATGATATCTAGTGCTGGCAAGACTGAATAATGAAGTGAATCTTCAAACAAAACTGAGCATTTATCCTCAAAAAGCCATTCCAAGGTTCCAATCCCCGAATGGTTATGTATCTCTGTCTGCTTTCTTTTTCTGATTCACATTGTTTTTCCTGGCCCTGCCACAGATCCTCCCTGGTTTCTACATTTTCTATTTCCTATCCTATGTCACACATCCCATCTAGTTCAGGAAAACATCCTATACCATCTGCGATGTTGTGCTCTTTGTCAATAGCCAAACATGAATTTGAAATAAAAAAAAGTTCTGCATAAAATGGGTGGTTCATCTTTAAGTTAACCTTTACCATGTTATAGAATGTCCTATTTCTAGCAACTATGCATTTGTTCTTCATTATTTAAATTTTTTATAGTTTTGAATTATTTGCCCTTAGGAAATGTAGCAACCTCCAATGTATGCTGGCAAAAGCAAGGAGTTTGTCAGGTAAAATGGGTGACATAGTTAATTGCATTCTCAAAAAATTATGATATAATTGGTATCACTAAGACCTGTTGTGTTGAAACGTGACTGGACTGTGAATTTAATTGGTTAAACCCTTTTTAGGAGGGACAGAGGGATTAAAAAGGGCGGAGGAGTGTGTTTGTATGTAGAGCTTGAATTAAATCCATGCAATAAAGAAATATCCATTGATGGCCCTGGTGAGGGTGTGAAATACCTCTTTGTAGAGATTTCAATTGGGCAAAAGGTTACAAAGAAAATTATCATTGGTGTATGCTATAAACCCCCTCGTAAAAGTTACGAAAATGAAGCCCAGCTGCAAATAGAAAATAGCAATTTACAAATAGAAGCAGCTTTGCAACAGAGTCAAGCTATTTGGTTGGGATTGTTTTCTCTGGAAAAAAGGCACTTGTGAGGGGACAAGATTACACTTTACAAATACA
>CM044445.1:71135380-71153048 GCA_024363595.1 Xenopus borealis
TTCACTCTTTGATGAATCTCCCCCTAAGAGTGAAGTTCCACCACTAGAGGGAAATTCCACCGCTCTCCTTTCATTTCTATGGAATTTTTAAAGGCGTATTTATCAAAGGGTGAACTTTAACTTCACCCATTGATAAATAGGCCTTTCAAAATCCCATAGAAATGAATGGAGAGCAGCGGAATTTCACTCTAGTGGCGGAACTTCACTCTTTGATAAATTTACCCCACTGTCTTCACAGATTCTCTCTCTTAGGGGTATATTTATCAAAGAGTGAAGTTCCGCCACTAGAGGGAAATTCTGCAGCTCTCAATTCATTTCTATGGGATTTTTGGAAGGATTTTTCACACATTGATAAATACGCCTTTCCAAATCCCATAAAAATTAATTGAGAGCTGTGGAATTTCCCTCTAGTGGCGCAACGTCACTCTTTGATAAATATACCCCTTATTGAGATCCAACCTTTTGGTATACTATGGGGCAAATTTACTATTATTCCCCAAAAAGAATTTGTTTATACTTGATATTCGATTAGCATTCGATTTTCGAATGTTAATCGAATAGTTCTAGGCTACCTTTTATTCGATATTCGATCATTCGACTATCTAATACAAATTTATTCAATCAGTCGGATAAATCATTCCATCATTCGAATGATTCGTACGATTCGAACGAGCGAAGACTTGGATCGTACGAATCCTATTTGATCAGGACTTAGCCTCAGAAGCCTATTGGAGTGCTCCCATAGGCTTCTATTGCAATTCGGTAGGTTCAATCTGCCGAAGTAGGCAATCGAATAAACTTTAAAATTAAAATCCTTCGCTGGTCGATGATCGAATATTCGTTCATTCGACTCTATTCGAATTTATTCGATCGTTCGACCATTCCCTATTCGATGATCGAATATGCCAAAATTCACATATTCGACCAAACAAAGAAATCCTATGTTCGAAATTCGATCAAACTTCGATCTATTCACGTGAATTTTGTAAATCGGCCCCTATATGTTATCACTTGAAAATACCCCAAAATAAAGTAAAAATTTATTTTTATCATTAGATACTTACTCCAAGAACACCTGTACTGTTGCTGTTTATACAGATTCGTTGTGATTGCTCCAGAGGCATTTGAAAGCTAACAGAAATCTTGATATGTTAGCAAAAGACCTCAAATATATTTCACCCCCTTTGTTTATTTTACCGATAGGATTCAACACTGTGACCTGACAAACAACTACATTAAAAGAGACTTATGAATTCATTTTTTTCTCTTGCAGTTCAGCTTGCACTTGCATTTACTAAGAACAAAATAAATGGAGAAATAGCAGATGGCAAGCTCTTGCAAACTTAACATATGTATCCAATTATTTTCCTTCAAAGTACTATGCACAACGTGGAAGAAGTCCTTAACCTGAGGGAATTAACTTGATTCATAAACTATAGTAATATATTAATGGATAGTCATAGCATTCCACAGTGTTACTGGATCTTCTTTACTCTAATTGTGCAAGATGGAGTTATCCTCAAAATATGAGGTATCTGATGTTGCTCAGGGAACAGCAGAGTATCGTTTATATGGTAAGTATTTTAAACTTCCAGGTTTTTTTTTTAAGAACAATCTTCATCAGTAAATTGCTTGTAAATGAATTAAGGTGCTGGTTCATCAATTATTATGATGACTTTGTCAATGGATTAACTATAATTTCTGAACAATTTAATGCTGATAAAAGCCACAATTTCCTGGAGTTTTCTGGATAACAGATCCTTATCCCTTAAGTCTACCAGAAATAAACCCAATAGGCTGGTTTTGCTTCTAATAAGGATTAATTATATCTTAGTTTGGTTTGAATACAAGGTACTGTTTTATTATTACAGAAAAAAAGGAAATCATTTTTTAAAATGGATTATTTGGATAAAATGGAGTCTTGGGGAGGAGACCTTTCTGTAATTCTGAGCTTTCTGGATAATGGGTTTCCATTATCCAGAATGAAAACCTAACCTGAAGACTCTATGTGACCGAATTCACTATTGTTTGATTTGGCCGAATTCCAAATCCTTTGTGTAAGATTCAGGTGAATATATTTGCATATGTAAATTTGTGAAACAAGGGCAAAAGAGAACCATGAGAGCATTGCATGGTTAAAAAAAAGTTTGACTTTGGATTTGGCCCTATCCTGCTGAAAAATGCTGAATCTAGGCGGAATCCTAAACTGAATCCTGGGTTGTTGTATCCCTAGGTTATAGTACAAGTATCGGATCCATTATCCAGAAAGCTCTGAATTAAAGGAAGGCAATTGCCCATAGACTCCATCTTAATCAAATAATTCAAGTTTTAAAAAGTATTTCCTTTTGCTTTCTAATAATAAAACAGTACCTTTTGTTTCATCCTAACTATGATATAATTAATCCTAATTGGAGGCAGAACAAGCCTATTGGGGTTAATTAATGTTTAAATTATATATATATATATATTTTCTAATAGACCAGCTATGGAGATCCAATGTCAAGCCCCAAGCATTCTGATAACAGGTCCCATACCTGCACTGTATGGACATGTAAATCTATTATTATATCATTCCCAAAAGATCAAGTTTGCAGTAGCATTCAATTCAATATGATCATAAATATATGTTTAGAAACCTTTTAACTGTCTCATCAGATGATATTGCAAGAGATCTGTGCAGTACTGCATATTACAAAAAGCAAATGGTATAAAAAATGTAGGCAAAACACAATTATTTAATAAATAGTTGGTGGGCCGTGCAGTGAGAATTTGCTACCCAGGCCAGAGATTAGGGCTGCTACCTCCTTTTATTCTGTGTCTGTGTCTAATATTAATCAATTTAAATGCAAGCTGCATTATTACATAAAATTAGTGCAAGGTGAATATATATATTTTCAGGGATGATGTGAGGGATGTTAAATCCCTCAGTTACTGATATTCTGGAGATTTTAGGAATATGTATGTTATAGCAGATGTAAGTAAAATGGATTAATAATCCAGCCCTGGTATTCTAAACAGCATATTGTACTAGTCTCACGAGTAAAGATGTCAAAACAGCCGGATCATATATATATATGTGATGAGACAGAATTAGCTGACAGATATTAAGTAAGTACATTATGTTAATAGTAAGATTACTATTAGTTTTTTTAACTAGAAAAGCCGAATTTTTTGTGCAAAAAGAAAACTCAAATTTTTCGAGATTTATAATAGCCCAAGGATGGAAAAAATCAGAATCTGAAAATCCGTCATCTCAGACCTACCAAGGTTGTATATAAATCAATGGCAGAGGTCCCTATCATATATGGAAGTTTCTGCTTCTGCACTGGAATTAGTAAAAAATCCAACTATTTTGGACTTTTCGTGCAAAAATCCAAAACATTGGAAAAAGCCTGAAAAAAATAGAGTGATTGAGGTAAAAATCCTGAAAAATCATACAATTCGGATTTTTGCTCAATTTTCTTGTATTTGTCCCCAATCCAATTAAATTATGATTTTTTTAATAATAAATAAGGTCCAAGGTTCTAGTTTGGTCTGACTTTTTTCAATAAAATAATCAGACTTTTATAAAAAAAAAAAGGCCCGTAGTGTGTCTGTTTCTAAAAGCTTTGCTCCAGACTAGACACCATAGAAATGCAAGGTAAGGGGAAGCCGGGCTATTGTGATTCCAACAGAAAGATGCTAAGTACTAGTATCCCAATCCAGACAGACCCACAGCAATGCAACTAGCCACTTTCTCTCAGAGCTCGGGCCTCATAGAGAAACCCCCTGCTATGCTAAATCTTTGCACAGATCCACCAGTACAAATCCAGAGATTATTTAAGATTATCAAGTGCAGGATTCTAATATTTATCTGTTTACCTCCCATTACTACTTAATAGGGATAGTAAACACAAACTCCCTTTGTCAGCAAGAGCCCAATTGTCTCAATGAGTCAAAATCATTATCCAAATGAGAAGGAAATTGTGTGGAGCAGCATCTTTATTTATCCCAGCAGGGAGCTGATAGGGTGACATAAATACCAAATTATGTGACTGTGGCTTGTGCTAATCAAATGCAGGACTAGATTAAAAATTTTCTTTTTTTTCAGTGATCTTATTGGCTATTCTGGCCACAATTTTTAGAGCCTAATTATCAGTTTTAACCCCTTTGTTGCCAATGGCTTTGTGATGAATTTGGCAGAAACAAGGATCAAGCAAAGGAGAAACAGCTGTGAATAATTAAAGTATTTAAGTGTTGCTTAAGAGGAATAATTTCTGTAGGCACCATAATAAATCTTATGCTGTCCAAGACCATATATTTAACCTGATTTTTTAAAATCTCCCTCCCTCCGGATTACTGCATTAGTCATAAAAGAAACAATATCCTTCTTGTTTTTTTGAATTGAGTCTGTTTAATAACAAAGAGAGAGAGAGAGTGAAAGGAAGGCAAAATGATGGCGACAAAATAAAAGGCTTTAAAAGCTCTAATTTTCCTTATTATGATATTTAGATACAAGCCAAACTGCCGACAGGATGGCAAAGGACATATAAATGCCGCTAGTTTTAACACAGACAGTAGGCATTTAACATCTGGTTTGCCTAAAATATATGGTGTAAAATCAAAGTGTAGATTAGGGATGTTTCATTTGTTTGGAAAGGGCAGTCAAAGGTTAAGCTGGGTTCCTTAGTCTCTGCTTCTGACTTTTGCAGCATCTGCAGGGTTTAGCTATAAAACTATATTTTTAGTCTTCAGCTAATAATGAATGACATATTTGCTCCATTGAAATTTGTAACACTTATAGCAGAGATCTTAAAGTTTACCAAGGGTGCACAGGAGGGCCTCTTGAGTTTTCTAAATAACAAATCCTACATGGACATTTTATTCTCTGGGACAATTTTATTTCAAGCTGCTGAAGTTATTTTTAACATGAAAAATGTTAAAAAATACAATATTAACAAAAAATGTGTTGTTTGTTGTAACAAAGCAATACCCACAGTTTACTATTTTGAAGAGATAAGTATTTTTATAAGTATTTTGGGGGTAAGAATATATCAACTTTGTACTCATAGTCATATTAGGCAATTAGGATCTTTTGGTTAGTCAGACAACACCTGCGCATTTTAGTCTGCTAACTTGTGCCATAGATTGAAACGCAAAAAAGATCAGGGTTTTGACTGGGCCATTGTTGGACATTCATTTCAGATTTTCAGGTTTTCTGCCTATGAGGACAACATGAGTCTTACAATTGGGGCAGCAGAACCTTTGATTATTGAAGAGCTAAGGGGGTAAAATAGGACCAGCTGGGCTCTGAGATAGTATTTAATTTTTTGTTTAAATTCACTTTACTATTCTCTTTACACAGAATATTTAAGTTGTTGTATCTGAATGACCAACACAACTTTGACATAAGGCAGTTATAGAAAAAAATGCATCCTATATTGCAGCAAAATGAATTCCTGCAGCACTATATTTAAGCAACACTCTATGATAAAGAGATAGCTTGTTCATTTGGAAGTATAAACAGTGGTAACGTTTAAATAAACAACAAAAAACCAACCAATAAATCCTAATAGTTATAACTGAGAAATATAGTTAAAATTAACTTTTCCAGGGCCACAGTGATCTCAAGATCTACAGTTAGGGACCTATATGTCATACTTTGTAAAATGATTAAAGTTGTGGTTCACCTTTGAGTTAACATTTTGTATGTTATAGAATAGCCCGTTCTAAGCAACTTTTCAATTGGTCTTCACAATTTACTTTTTATCGTTTTTTTAACTATTTGTCTTATTCTTGTGGCTTTTTCCAGCTTTCAAAACAAATTCTCTGTAAGGCTACAAATTTATTGTTCTTGCTTCTTTTTATAAATCATCATTCTATCCAGGCTCTCTCATATTCATATTGTAGTCTCTTATTCAAATCAATGCATGGTTGCTGGGATAATATGGATCCTAGCAACTAGATTGCTGAAACTGCAAACTGGAGAGCTGTTGAATAAAAATCTAAATAACTCAAAAATCACAAATAATAATAAATTAAAAATCGATTGCAAATTGTCTCCGAATATCCCTCTCTACATCATACTAAAAGTTAATTCAAAGTTGAACAAGCCCTTATGGTGTAAAAAGCAGTGTATAATAAAATGGCAAATTAATCCAGACGTGTTTTATATTTCGCCACATGATCTCTGAATTTTGAACCACAGATTTCACATAATTCAGTAAAGTAAATGGGAAAAAAATAGTCATGATACATGGGTCCATAGTGTAGGTATGTTCTTATATATATTTTTATATATGTGACTGTATTAATAGGTCTGAACAAACAGACAGTAGATCTTAAATGTCGTGGTCTACCACACCTGAAGTTATAATGGTAAGAGAGGTTGATTTATTGTTACTTATATAATATATAATAATGCCTATTAAAGTGTACATATGGAGCATATAATGACTACTTCCTCAGGGAATTTTCTTTGGGAGAGTCCCATGGGCCCTGCTTTTACACTGGAAAGTTAATCTTATTTATTATATAGTGGAGCACAGGCACTGAGGTCCTAGCTTTGATTATAGCCAGACCACCATTGTCTATATTGATTAATCTGCATCAGGTTTGAAGACTTTTGTGCAAAAAGAGAGTAAGCACCCTTTGAAGTGATAAAGGGATATTATTCAGCAAAAATTGCACCATTTTGTATAATACTTTCTAACCTGAGAGTACAGTTCTATAGGACACCACAGGCAATATTTTAGTTTACCTCTGTAGGCGTACGGTATTTCCCACTCCATATTTTACTAAATGTTAATGCAGAAATACATCCCACCTGTGAAATTGGTCATTTCAATTTAAAAAGAAATAAATAAAATTGGCTAAATAAAACATGTTTGGGTATGTTTATGATTTGCAGTAAATATAGAGCAGGAGTTTTATGTTTAAACAAAATAATGCATTCCTATTCCTGATATTAAAAAGCAAAGCTGTACAGCTATTTATTGTTTTAATTATTTACTTAGATATTGGTTTGCAACACAAGATAAGTAGTGTGGCAGTTGCATGCCTTTATACGGGAATATAATGTTTTGGTCTTTGGCCTTATTATTTACATATTAGTCCAATATTTACTATCAAGAGCATTGGATACCCTCTACCTTCTGGCAGTCAGAAGTCACAAATCAAATCAGAGATTTTGCCTTAAGTAAAGTAAATTGGGCAGGATAGAGAACAGGTAGAGGGCAAAGGGAGTTGATGTTAGTGTCCCTGAATCAGGCCTGGACACAATTCAGGGAATTTTCTTATGTATGCAGCTATCCCAGAAGTTGTTGTAATCACCCCATTTTTGACATTTTTAAATAATAGAGCAGATTGGCTCCTATCACACACTCCTAGTGCATTATAGAATATTCTTTTCTATTTTGGCAGCTGTCTCGAAAAAACAATTTTATGTTCCATTTGGTTAGGTCTGACACAGCAAACAAAGGCAAAGCCCAGGCTTGAATGCCTAACTGACACCACAACACTGAAGAATACTGACACACTCATAGACCACCTATAATTTGTATTTTAAAGGACGAGAGCTAAGACCATATATTAAGCAAAGCACAATCTGGGTAAGGTCAGCTTATCTGAACCTTTTAGAGCTTGACTGATATGTGCAATCCTATCAGATCTAATCATAGCACAACCATGTCATTTATTCATAGGTGTATACTGTTAATATTTCTATGGGAACGGTCTATTTCCTTTGACAAGCGAATGGTTAGTATCAGAGTGTAATCAGAGTGTGATAACAATATAGGGTTTATATCTATTATCTGAGTCCCCCTTACGCTCTGGTGCTGCAATGCCAAAGACCTAAGACAGGATAGACTATAAGGCAAATGGTCAACTGTGGACAGTGGTCATCTATATAAATGATACTAGGCCATAGTACTAAACGAGGTCCATTACTAGAAACCAGAGTGTCAGCATGTCTCTTGGGGACCTGTGCAGGAGTGTTGCTCAATAACTGACTTTACCACAAATGGCTATGTATAGCCAACAGATGTTTATGAGGCTGTGGGCCCTTGAAACCAGGAACCTTATGTTGCAATATATTCCGAAAAATATATGATGCTAAGCAAATATTCTAGGCATAGATGTACACGGAGGAGTCAGACCATATATGGTAGATGTATTACCCCTTTTTTTAATCATCCCATGTATGACATCAAAAGTGGTATATAAACTTCGTCGTGGGAAGTGACTTTTGAGAAGCACTGGTGTACCACTTAGGTGATGCACTGACTATTTTTCCCAGGCAAAACCAATTGTCTTGTTTTGGACTCAATAGACTACCTTATTGTATTTGTAAGTGCCTTATCTCTTGGTTTTGCTTTACATGCGAGTTATAGAGGTAGAAATAAAACAACATTACTGTGTTGTTTATGTATAAATATGTGCATGAGATGAGTAAATAGTGTAGATAATAGTAATGGGGTGGTGCAAGTTAACTTTTTGTATGTTATAGAATGGCCAATTCTACGCAACTTTTCAAATGGGCTTAATGTTTTCTTTTTTATAGTTTTTGAATTATTTTACTTCTTCTGACTCTTTCCAACTTTCCAATGACCCAATCTTAAAAACATGCCATGTACTGCTACAAATGTATTATTATTGCTACGCTTCATTAATCATCTTTCTATTCAGACCCTCTCCTATTCATGATATCAATGCATGGTTGCTAGGGTAATTTGGATTCTAAAATTGCAAATTAGAGAGCTGCTTGATAAATTAAAACAAATTGCAAACTAAAAGCAAATATGTGTTATCAAAGAACATGCATGTGTTCTTCTAAAGATTTTGTTATTGAGTACAACTGAAAGATTTCCTTGCTGATTTTATATCTGTTGGGTAGTCAACAACTTTTCTTGAGGGGGTTTTTACTATCCGTTGAACTTCACCTTTGTCAGGAGAAAGAAATTTAGAATCTATCATTAGGGGCAGAGGACCCTTTGCCAAAGGCAGCAATGTGGAAAAAGTCATGGTGTTCCAGTAAAGGGTTGCATTTCTTCTTTTAACAAAAAGAATAGGAGTTTATTGGACAATGGGCAATCCACATGAAAGAGGGATATAAGGGAGCAATATGCAAATAGGAAGAGGAAAAACATCTTAGGCAAATCAATCTAAATAAGCAGATATTGTATTAAACAGTTAGAGATGTCTGACTCTGCAATCAGTAGCCCATATTCTGGGTTACCCCTGCAGCCACAGAAATAAAACGGAATATCATTTTATATATTTGATATAAAACTATTTACAGTAATATTATTTTAATTGTTTAACCTTTAATCAAGTGCAGTAAAAGAACTAAGGAGATTTGTTGACTTTAAAGGAGGGCATAGAACATGTTAATTGTTACATGGTGTGTTGATCCCACCTGAAGGAAGAGTCATATTCACTTTAAGAAAGTATATTCAGCATAACCCTTTCTGATTGGGTTATACATAGTTCTTCAAATAATTTTCAATTAAAGCAGCAGATTTTTCCCTTTAATAGATTTGTAGAACCCAAATATATTTAAAAAAGGAATATCTGAGGCAGCCACTCTATATGAAAAATGGTCCTTTAATAGCATATAAATAAGATCCAGACATTCTGGATTGAAGGCAACTGGCTTTGACTGAGTTACAGTTTAACAAAATCAACAAAATAAAACTTTAAATTGATAGCATGAGGAATTTGTCGAGGTTGTGTTAACTAGCGGGATAACGTAGCTTTATCTGGTGTTTATAATATCAATTAGCATGGACTTTCTTGATGGTTCACACATCACATTTCTCTGACTTTTTTTTTTTTGCATAAATTGCCCATTTGCAAAACAGGCTCAGACTGCATGCGGAATGAAAGAAGAACACATTTATGAGGCCCCAGTGTGTGTAATCTTTTATTGTTGTGTTTAAAAAGAAGATAAATCATAAAATCTCTGTTTTGGAATGCTTTCACTAGTTCTAATGTTTTTATAAAAGCTGCTCTATGATGTTCACAGCTGCTTCAAATCACCCGTGCATTTTTATATCAAATCTTTAGATTTTTTTGATGTAGAAATTACATGTTGGTTACTCTAATCCTGTCTGATTTTTGTGGTGTATCACAGAATTGGATCTATGTTTCAAAGACATTGCTCACTCTGTTTTTTAAGTTGCCTCCCCCCCCCCGTGTTGAAATATAAACAATTCAGACCTTGACATTCTACAATTATTTTAGGGTCAGAAGCAGATCTTCCAACAAGCTCATTTTGGAAATTAGAAACAGTTTTTGCTTCAAATGTGCATATTTATACATTAAACCCTACAAGTAAATTTAATTAGATGTGGCAAAATGATAACACAGACAATGGGTTAGAGGGCTTCCAAGTTCAGCTACGAAAAAGGCATTTGCAATAGCGATGAATTCACACACACTCCATAGAACAGGAGGAGGTTACTGGAAGTTCTACATTCGAAACGATTCTGCAATGAATGTAGACAGTTCTACAGCAATAGCAAAAATTTCAGTTTGAAACAAAAAAAAACAGTATTGTAGATGTGTATTCATATTGATTTGTAAACATATTTTCTTTTTTTTCTATTTATATTTGAATATGTGTGTAATCCATTGTGTACTAGGTGGGGCCTCAAAAACCTTTAGCCAATAAGATCCCTCACAGGGCTAGACCAGTTTTTAGCCAGTCAGAACATCTAAAAGCTCTCAACTGCCAACTGTAATAAGAACAGTAATAAAATGTATGTGAAACCTGCCTCTAAACAAAACAAAGTTCATATATCCAACTTGTTTTCAAGTGTGTTTGGAATGGAAACACTGAATTTTTAATCCTGAAAGCCAGGTTTCCACCACTGTACCATATTGTCACTGTATGCTTGAAAGACATTGTAATTTGAAGTGTTTGTATTCACACATAAACTGTGTGCCCCAGACTGCCGAATTGGTACCACGCTGTTCTATATGTATCAGCCATGCAATTATCATGCTTGACAGGTCCAATGCTGAGATGTTCTGAATTAGATTTGAATTACAACCACTAAATGCCCTTGTCAAAACTCATTATTTATGATACTACGCATGTATATTTAGATGACTGTTCCTATGGAAGGTATATAGTTTAAATGAAGACATCCACCACAGTTTTATACAAAATTGTCAAAATTTTGTTAAAATTGGGGGGGTCTACATCATAAACTGCGCTGAGATTTGCTTTTTTCCTTTTAAATTTTTCTAGAGGACAATTTAATGATCTGTAAAAACATATAAAGAAAAAAAACAGAGATACCAAGTTACAACAAAAGAAGGAAAAAAGAACCACAAAGAAATCCTAATTGACATAGTTCAGTAGTTATTAGTGTGTATGTGTATATACTGTATATAAATAAATTTATATATATATATAATATATATATATATATATTTTTTTTTTTAAACATAGATTATGCATGAAAGTAAAATTGTTGGCTCTTATTTGTATCATCGTACTTTTGTCTTTATTTGTGAGGTCTGTCTCTGTACGTTTGTTTTCCTCTGTGATTGCTGTATAATACTTCATAAACAATATTTGATAACAATTTGCAAAGCTGCTGAAGAAAGTATTTCACAAGTAGCATTTTGGCTCATTAAATCAAACTAATAGAGTAAACATGGTTATAGAAGGCTGACATATGTCTTGGGGTGAATTGCTGTTAATTAAAGGATTTGAGAGAATTTGCAGTCACTGCCGGTACATCATCCTGTTGAAACTGTTAAACCTCTGCAGAACCGATGACTGACTTTGTGCCTCAGAAAGTGAATTATGATATAAAGCAGCAGCTAATATTTGGCAATTATCCTGGGCATGCCAATAGGGGCCAATGCACATTTTTCATAAAAGGGTTATAGAGTCATGTTATCAATATATTTTCCCCAACAGCAAACAATAGACTAAACACAACTCTTGACATCAACCGCATCACATGACCTTTTACATCTCTTGCCTTGAGCCACCATTTCGTGATGATCTGTGTGCTGCCTCAGAGATCACCTGACCAGAAATATTTTAACTCTAACTGTAACAGGAAGAAGTGTTGAAGCAAAAGACAGAACTCTGTCTGTTAATTGGCTCATGTGACCTAACTTTATCGTTTGTTTGGTATGTTTGTGTGCACCGTTGGATCCTAGGATACCAGGAGGCTGTCCTTATTTTTTAAAATGGCTATTTTTTATTTAGGATTACCGAATGGCACATGCTACTAAAAAAGTATATTAAAAATGGTTTATTAACATGAATCAGGGTTTTACATATTGTTGTTTTACGCAATATCTTTTTATAGAGACGTACATTGTT
Organism: Xenopus borealis; assembly: GCA_024363595.1. NCBI lineage: Eukaryota > Metazoa > Chordata > Amphibia > Anura > Pipidae > Xenopus > Xenopus borealis. The sequence continues at coordinate 71,147,712 of CM044445.1, forward strand.
CGGGGGGTATAGTTTTCCTTTTGACCTGGACAAAATCATATGAGATCCGTAATCCGTAAACCAGCTATCCAGAAAGCCCTTCTATCCAAATAAAAATATTTCCTTTTTGATGAAATAAAAAACCAGTACCATGTACTATTTCCCAACTAACATATAATTAATCTGTATAGGAGGTAAAACAATCATATAGATTTATTTAATGTTTAATTAAGTAGACTTAATTTAGGAAGATCCAAAAAATTGAATGATTCATTATCTGGAAAACTCCAGGTCCTAAACATTCTGGATAAAAAATCTATTAATTCAACCCACAGTTTTTGGGGGGCATTTTTGGAAGTCAGACAGGAAGATAACAATTAACTTGTTTTCCATTTCCTTTGTTTCTAAGGGAGTATGATACTGATGAGAATGATGATTTGTAAAAAAAAAATGCTTGTTATAATATCTTCTCAACGTGTATGATGTTGTTTCTATAGACCTTTTTAAGGCCACATAAAGTAAGTCAATCACTACCTATCTTGTATTGGATTTGTAGAGAAGTGTCCAACCTCAAGAAACTTATCAGGGTGAAAGAAAAACAGCATATGTTAACCCATTGCCTCCCAAGAGTAAATGTAGTTAAGCAAGCATTTTCTGTTTTTACACCAATATCTTTTCTATTTCAGAACCCTTGGTATGAGTTCACGGGTGCCCTAACTTGAGATCTGACCTCCAAGTGGGTCTTGGATTAAATAGATTGTTGACCTCAAGGTTTTGGAGCTTTAAGAAGATTATTCTGGAGGCCTTATAACTTTTAGTTCCAACACTGTTGGGAACAATGTGTTAACACAAACAGAGGTACAGTTATTATAAATTAGACAGTTGCAATGAAAACTTACCTGCTATAAAATTCCATATATGTTTTAAATTATGTCCACCTAGTCTATAAGGTCTCTCACAAAATATTAAAATAAGGTTTGTCACAAAGGGGATGAATCCCAAATAAATAAATCTGCTATTCTAAAATAGTTTAAAAACAGCACATTCTGTATTTAAAATTATACAGTGTACAGGGATCTGAAATAAGTGCTATATGTTCATGGTCTTATTATTCACAAAATAGTAGACTGCGGCTCCTGAATAAGAATTAGCTGTTAGTAAGATCCACGGGTGCATAAGAAATGATCTGACCTGTACAAACAAGTTGTACATTTAGAGGGTGGTGAGTTTGGTCAGTAGCACATTTTGTAATCAATGATGCAGTTCTGATTTAAATGTAATATATTCCCCAAGGCATCTTCTAGCCCCCCCAAAAAAAAACTCTGTGTCGCAAAGTACTATAAACATAGCTGTTTGTATCAGATGTCAGTAGGGACTCTGGACAATGTCTACAGAGGGCAGGGATCGCTAGGGCATAACTCTTTATACCACAATCTGATTGTTTTCCTTCAGGCATGTTCCCGAGCCTATTTTTCTTAGTACTATTGCACAATATGTCACTTGTTTTTCTGATGGGAAATTTTTTACAAATCTGTTACCATGAAGGATGTGTAGGTCAACTGGAAACATGACTCAAATGAACGTACACAGCTCCAAGGTTAAACATACAAAATGAACAAGCCGCAGCTGATAATAGTAGCCCCTGCTTCATTCTGCCAGATTTACAGAATATTAAAGAATGCTTCTTTATTTTCTTCCATGGCTGTTAGAACAAACCTTACTATGAATGCAAAAATGGATTCCATCTTTAGTGACACATATGATTAAAAGTTTTCAGAACCGGCTATGAAGTTTGTGATCTGACTACGGCTTTCTAGGATATATATTTTGAATATATATTTTGAACTAAAGGGCAGCTCTCACTGATAAATAAATATAATGTCCACAGAAAAACTGCAGAATAGAAGATTGGCAATAACTATTGATTGCTTAACTATATGCACTAATGTGATTGCTGTAGGGAATAAGGGATGTCCCAAGGGTCAATTTAAAAAATGTAAGCACATAATATACAGAGCAGGATAAGAATTTTTTTTTTAAATTGTCTCAATATTTCATTTAAAAAGTAAAATAAAAATCAATTGATCATGGATAAAACAGATCTGATACGCTCTTCTGTTCAAATACTATTGGATAAGGGAAAAACGTCTGTTGTAGTTAATCAGTCAGGAGCCACACGTAGGACGACTGTCTTAGCAGCACACACTTCATTCAATTCAAATGCAAATCAAATCTCTTTTGTCAGCTGCTGCTGTTTAAGCTGAGATATTTTTGACATCATAATTACATGGCTGAAGCAATGCTTTACATTAGTGTATGAAACACTCATTAAATTAAAATTCCTCCATGAAATCATGAAAATAAACAGTCCGTCTGCGTTGGCATCAACATATTCACAGGCCGCTCCTGTGTTTTCTCAGTTTGACTGCAGCACAAGGTCCTATTTAACCATGAAGTGTTAAAGGTTCACAGTCTTTTGAAGGGAGCCTTTCTGCTTATTTTTAAAATTATTGACTTAATTGTTTTTACAACTTGTAAGATTTTAAAGCTATTAAGCCTCAAAGTTGTGGGAAAAATTAAAACAGTAATTATTACAACTTTCACAAGGGCAGGATAGAGGTGGCAAGGCCCGGACGTGAAGTTCGATTAACTCCTTCAAGAAACAAACAATCCCATTCATGTATTTGTGTGTGCTTAACATGAGGTTGTGTTGCATGCCATAATGTACACTTATCAAAGGTAGATGTGCATCCATCTGTCTGGCAGCTAATCGATCTGCACTCAACATGTGTTATGAAAATTATTTTTCTATGTTCTTAAAAATGAGAAGGTTATATGGAAAAGTTTGTAGGTTTCATAATATTAGAATCATGTTATTTACAAAGCAAATTTCCTTTGTAGATTTCCCTGATTCAGTTAGTAAAAGGTATGAATGTATGTGTTTATTTCTAAATATTTTGGGAGCCTATATAAAAAGCAGCTGAAAGTTATCTTCCATAGTTGGCCAGCAGACCCTCTCATAAGTGACACAGTTTGTGCCTTTGTGCGCTACTGCCCATTCTAGAAATAGCTGCCAATACAGTAAGGTTAAAACCTTAAAACAAACTAGCAAGAGGAAGCACTAAGTAAACGGTATTCAACGTATAATTCTCTCAGCCAGGTTTGCATGAAAAATAGTATTAATTGGTTGTAATTAATCACTATCCCCAACTGGCGAAAGCACAATGGAGTCTTATTTCTTTTTACCCCATTTACCACATTAGCAGTTAGTTTGGCTGAAAAGGTGCCATAGGCTGTAGAGGAACAGCAAGATATTAACCAGCAATAACTTGACTTTTATTTTCTAGAAAAATAATATTAATTAAAATATTAACTTTTTTTAGTGTATTGCGCCTTGTATTGGGGATTCAGACAAAAATAGTGGATTTGGTGCATCCCTAACTGTGACAATGAACAATTCACTAAAATAGTGTTTTGTCATCTGTGCAAAATGTTTCCTAACAGAAAGGGAAAACCAACGATATATGTGGATTAATAAATATTATATATATAACAAGCTTCAGGCACTTAACTTTTAAAGACAAAAAAGCATTTGACAAAGTCACGGTAGTCTATGGTGCAATGTAGATCTTTTAATGGATGAGCAAATTCATATTCAGTATCTAATAATTCTCTTATAATTCTATTATAGTCTATAGAGGGAGAATGCATAGCCTTCTGGCCTAATGGTTCATCCAGCTCCATTGTGGAGAAGACATGGATGACCTCTCTGTGTTGTCCCTTCTCACACAATTATGGATGTACAACAAACTACTACGTAATGGTACAAGGCTTCTCATGGATTTCTTCCATTCTTTCTTCAGATAAAGTGATGCAATTAAGATCAAGTACTGTCATCTTCCTGTTGTGCAATACTGGAAGACAAAGTAGAGTTCTTTAATATTTACTTTCTATATCTGACAGCAAAGAGGGCAGAAAACTAAAGTCAATTTAGGAGCCCATGGGGATCACTATAACACTTATCAACTGATTCATACATGTCAGATTAATGGAAGATCACATCCAGGTTGGTTGATGATCTTCCACTCACTGTCCGGCATTGCTCCCAAGATGGCAGCTGCCATGGCAGCCATGTGGGTAGAGGCTCCAGCGTGCTGATGTCACTGCACCATGATGGACGAATGGTGCCTCACATCATGGCATCTGCGCCCATTTTGATGCCAAAATCCATTTAAAAGACACCCATTTTGGCGTCCCAGTATCGGACCTGTTTACTCACATTCCTGGGTGTTTGTTATTTCATTGAGTATTGATTATTGGAGTTTGACCCTGCCTGAACCTGACCTTGAAAACTGATTTGCCTGCCTTGTGAACTCTTGCCCGGATTTTGACCACGTCTCCTGTTTAACCCTGGTCTGTACCTTGAACTTTGACACTGTAAGTTTCCTCCTTGGTCCTGACAACTCCTGCTGGGAGCTGATAGGCCCCCTCACACACACACAACTCAATGGGAGGTACTTACCAAGTGTAGACAAACTAACTGTAGGTCATACCACATATTAAAAGTTGGGTGATGGCTCTATGAACACAAGCAACATAAATAGGACTGCAAAGGGGTATTTTATATACAGTACATACTGTATATTGAAAAACTAAAAAATAAAGAAAATCCAAATGACAGTCCTTTAAGTAAGAAGAATACACTTTGCCACCAAAGCTATGTATATTTTTAGATCAGTTAGTGCTATCAATGTAACTTTATTATGATCTGGAAGAAACTGAACTCACAAGCAAATATAAATGAATTACTCTTGTATTAGGATTTTTCACAGAAGTTATCCTTGCATAATGCATTGCACATTTATTTGCAGATAAACACCATAATAAATTTCAGGCATGTGGTATGAAATGGGCAGCCAGCTATATTAGCATCAAGTCTGTCAACACTACACAGTAAATTATCAATGAAAATCTGTTCTGGTTCTGATATCTTGCCCAGCTGCATTTGATCTCTTAAAATGCTCCTCATCATTCATGTTGTTATACATTTGCACAGGCAAGAACGTATTTGTATTAACCCAAAATAGCAAGTGTTCCCATACAGTGCATTAACATGGTATTCTGGAACAGCACAAAACTCCCAGCCCTTAAGTAATTTAGCTGTGTTTATAAAAACCCTATTTGGAAAGTTTTATGACACTGATGAAGCAGTTACAGCCTCCATCAATCCTGCAATTGGGCAGCAAAGAAACCATAGCTGACATCAGGTTCAGGTGTGTGTTGAAATAAATCATTATGCTGAGAGATGGCTTTGTCTGATTAATTCAAAATGTGAGCAGCAAATAGTGAATAAGTATT
>CM044445.1:71157055-71180744 GCA_024363595.1 Xenopus borealis
CTGATGATGTGCTGTGTACCCAGTGCCGGATTTGTTATCCACCCCAAGGTGCATAGTCCAGCCATTCAATGGGTTGAAGTACTCCATAGATAACACTAAGGGGTGCTATCTTGTACTTCTGTCTAGGGAAAAGTAAATGATCCCCCATGTCTAATAATGAAAATCATATCTGATTAGCATAATGTCCCTTTAAAATGTAAAGTATATCACTTTGTTTTGGGTACTAGTAGCTATATGGCTATGTGAATATAAACCCATATATACTTTACTAAAGTTGCCAGTGAGAAACAAAATACAGGTACACATATAGGACCTTTTGTCTGTAACACGTGGAACCTATGGTTTTCCATAATTTGTATCACCATACCTTAAGTCTACTAAAAAAAAGATTAAACCCCATTAGAATTGTTTTGTCACCAATATGGATCCATAAAACTTAGTATGAGGTTCTGTTTTATTATTATTACTATAGAGGAAAAGGAAATCATTTAAAACTGTTGGAATTATGTTCTTCAAATCAGGTTGCTGCAGGGATTCCATACCTGTGTTAAACTGTGAGCAGCTTCAGAGGGGTAACAGTTGGGACCTGACCTCCCCCCACCATTTTTTTCCCGGTCCCCCACTGGGTCATGGGTAACCATTTACCTGCCAAAAACAGGATGATCTGTGATCACCTGTGACACACCCTGTAGGCCCTCAGCAGACCACCCAGCAGCCTCGGGGTCTGCTTTCTCTATAGTTGCACCACTGAGCAGCTTGCAATCAACAGAAGCAAAACAAGGTAACTAGAAAATGTATTTTTTCTGAAGGTGAATAGGCGATGTGGCATCTTACAGCTGAAGATGATGTAACTGGATTGGGCAAGATTTCTGCATTTCTGTGTATATTTGTATCTTTTTAACATTTCTACTCCAAATGGGATCCACAATTATGGTTTACCATTCCTCCAGTAAAGAGAGGCCAAGAGATGAAACACAATGTTAAAAGCAAAAGAATTCCTCAGTCAGGCTGGAAGGAAGATGGCTTGCGCTTATACCATTAAAACCAACATGTTATTTTCTCAATTTCAACAGTAACAAATATAGACATATAGGATAGCTGCTAAAATGCTCTGTGTCTCAGTATCCGTCCACATTAGAGAACGTCTCTGTTTTATTAACCAGGATTATGCATCACACTTCCAGGAAGGCCATTAATGTTCACTGTTATCCCAGGATAATATTTTAATGTTCTTATTTGTTTTCTCTACAAAGTCCATGCGCATGTTATTATCATCAGTATTGCTGTTATTATGGTCACATCTTTCCCAACCACCCTATAAAAGTTGACCATTTTGTGGTGCAACAGTTTGCTTCTACATTTACAAAATGCAGTTGTTGGCCCAATTAACTCATTATCCAGATCTTCCTCAAACCCGCAATGCTGAAAATAAAAACAATCCAGATTTATGAAGAACATCTCACAGCTCATATCCTCAGAATGTTATTCTTCCAAATCTGTTTTTATGGCAGGGACATTTTGTGTTGCTAAATAACATCCTGGAATCCATGTAAATTGGCGTTACGCCCCCTCTTGTGGTACTGAAGTAATACAACCAGTGCAGATAGAAACTGTGTAGGCCCTTTAGTTAATGGGGTAGTAGACATATGATAATATCATACAGTTGACTATGAAACATTAAGGGGCAGATTTACTAAGGGTCGAATTCGAGGATTAAAAAACCCTCGAATTCGACCATGGGAATAGTTGGGAATAGTGTGGGAAGTAAAATCCTTCGAATTCGAATATCGAATTCAAAGGATTTTACTGCAATTCGATTGGTCGAATGACCGTATAGAAAATATTCGATCGATCAATGAAATCGCTCGAATCGAACGATTGGAACGATTTTAACCATTCGATCGAATTTTTTTATTTGATCAAAAATAATCAAACCCAATTCGGTAGCTTTGATCTGGCGATCTAGGCAGTCGAATAAAAATTTAAAAATAGATTTTATTCAAATTATTTGAATAATTCGATTCGATAAAATTTTCTAAATTCACTGGTCGAAGTGGGCTTCAAAAACAATCGAAAATTTGAATTAGAATCTTTTTGAAAATTTGATCGAACTTCGAATCCTTCATGTGAATTTAGTAAATCTGCCCCTTAATGTGTGAGGACCCCTCTGGTATCATTATGCTACTTGTAATATCATCCACCTTTGTGCCTGCTTGTAACGAGGGTATATACAGCATCTTTTTATCCACAAGAAATTGAATTTGAGTACAATGAGAGGAGCTTAGATCTATATTATATACAGGAAATATGTGAGAACTACTGTGATGTCATTATACTGCTTGTGATGTCATCAATCAGCAACTTTGTGTCTGCATCTGTTGACACCAAAAAAATTGACACCATACCCTGATACTGTTTTCTGGTATCACTCTCAAATTAGAGGACCACCAGGAAGCATGCTCGGAGACTGTGTACAAGGGAGTTTGCTTTGGAGAAGGGTCAGGTGTACCCATAGTTATACCACAAGTTAAGCTTACACATTCACATTCCTAATGTGGCTAATTCCAATAACAAAAATTAAATTCAAGGCCTATATACACCTAAAGGGTCACTTAAAGGGGACCTGTCACCCTAAAAAATATTTCCAAATACTTTTGTAGTAAGTTAGTTGAGCAAAATATAGTTTACGTGCACTATATAAATTATTTAAATGTTGTTCCCTTCAGTCTTGAAATTCCAAATCACAGCAAATAGGTAGGTGCTGCCTGCCTACATGTATACATCAGAAAGGGGGATGTAATACCCATGCCCATGCCCAAGCTAAACAATTATAGTGCATGTAAAGGAAGTGGAAATATACGGAGTGCCTTGATATCTAAGAAATAATAAATGAAATGTTAAAGTAATTGCGTCCCTGCCTCTATGCCTCAGGCAAAGAGAAGGAGTAAACAATATCTGATTGACAGCTCAGGTTTTTGAAAACATTTATAATGGGTATTGATGTTTTAATTAAAAAAGGATTTGGGTTTTATGTTTATTTTACAAAGGACTTTTAGTATAGGATTTGTTTTTGGTCTATGTTGCATTTGCTCAACAATGTATGTAAAGGAAATTGAGAAATAGAGGACAGAAGAAGATATTCCAAGTAGATGCGAATCAACACAAATAGTAATGTTCAGGAACATTATACATGAAATCCAAATCTGCATTTGTATTCAATTAAAATCAAAAGTGCAACTTAATAAACAAAGGTGACCAGAAAGGCAATTACCATTTTGCTTCTGTAAAAATAAGTAATTTTATTTCAGTTATGTTTGACTATTTTACATTATTCTGGTAGGAGGGCAATAAAATGAGCAGACGTAAGTAAACTTTCCCAGAAGCTGCCCCACGTGTTGACAATGTGGTATAAAAAAATTGGGAACAGTGCAAAGTAATTTGTGGGCAAAAGCCTTACTGCATTTCTAGTTGCTATGTTAGTTGTAGAGCGCATACTAGGACAGGTTCCATTGAAGAATAGCAATAGTTTAGTTGATATACTCTACATTTCATAGTTGTGTTCGTTATACAAATGATATTTGTCCTGTCTTTTAAATGGCCTGTTGTGCTAAGGAAAAAACTGGTTGTACAGTAAAAGGAATCACTGGAATTAACACCCAGTTGTGAGTCAACTACAGTATGCCAGTTGACTTGTCTATCCTCCCCGGTGTAATCTGTGCTAAGCCAAAATGCTACCAGATGTATTATATGTAAATGTATAGAACAAGGATTAAGTAGCATGACCCACATAATTACAGATCCATGGCTGGAAATCTGACCACATCTCCAGTCAGTTCTACATATATGTGAATTGGGCAGATTTGTGGCCAGAAATCTGTCACAGTGTAAGCAACATGATTTGTTCTGGATTAGGTATGAATGTTGGTTTCAGTATAATTGTTGGTCTCTTTCTCTCTCGTAGTTGTGTAGCGGCAAACGCTATATACAGAAACGTACTCTCTGGTCTTCATAAAGAAATTAATAAATTGTGACATCGGAAACATGGGTAACCGCCCAAAATGAAAAGAATGTTGGAGCTTGTTGTGATTATTTTGTCAAGATTTGATCTTACATTGGCAAGAGAAATGCTGCACAAACCATGGCACAGTTAACAAAGTCTAAAGAAAAGAGAACAGAAGGCTTTAACATACATTAGGAGGTGTTTGTCTGCACACTGGTATGGGAATGTACACAAATTTATGCTAACATTTGTAAAATGTATTACACTTGGATATGATATTAAAAAAAAGCCAAGCAGGAGGCAAATGGGGGTCATGAAGGATACATTAGAGCTCAACACAAGTGCAGTGTGCAATTTTTAGCTCGTCACCATGTATTTTACCCACTATGCAGTGCTTTTTCTATAAATTCAGAGTAATAGCAACCACAAGGTGTTGAGGCACCTGAAGCAACTGCAGTCAGTCCAATCACACAATTGTGCATGCACTTCAACACAAATTGGTCACAGTTATGCTGTAAATTACAAATACGAGGCTTCAGTTTGGTGTTTGGACTATATTATTTTTTAGTGAGCGTCCTCATTTGAGGTGGTGGTAGCATGACGATTCCCCTGCAGGCCTGGATTTGTGGAAAGGCCACCTAGGCCAGGGCCTAGGGTGGAAGGATTTTAGGGGGCGGAATGCTGCTATACCACACCCACATTTGTTCAGAAACACTGGGGATGCAAAGGCGATATTATAGTTTTTTTAAATTTGCAGTGAACCAATCCCCATTGCTCCAGTCCCAATGAGAAATTTGCCCGACTATAGGGGAGGGGACTGGGGCAATGAATGCAAGTGGGCCTAGGGGCACACACTATATAAATCCAGCCCTGTTCTCCTGCATCAGTAGGCACACTTGCACACAATTGCCAACAGGTGGTTGACTAACACACCGATGCCAAGCACAACTATGCGAAAGTATAAGGAGTGGCTTTGGATGCAAGGACCTTTAATTGGCAGATTAACAACAATTACAGAAAAAGCTGCACCACTGCATCACTGCACTGTTAAAAGGGACATAAATCTGAAAATAACATTTTGCCTACTGAGAAAATGTACTTCTACACAACTTTTTGCAATTTGCTATTTTATGCTTAATGACTTTATAATGATATTTATCAACATAATTGCGTCTCCGAGTTACTTGCCTCACTGCTGGTTCACACTACAGAAACTGTAGGCTAATTAACAGAGCTGTGAAGAAGTATATACGGTATTATAATAAATTGTGTTAGCTGCTAAATTAATAGTCAGAACCAGCAGCAAATTTAGTCACATCCTATGTTTGTGTTTGCTCCTGACCTACTAATAATAAGCACAGAGGGTATGAGAGGTTCCTGAAATGAGGCCTAAATATTATATTCACCGAGTGGCATTTTTCATTTCAGCATTTTCTGACGGGTGGCCTGGCAGTGAGTGACTTTAGGAGGGGGCAAAGTCCTGTAAACTGTACTATGTACATTGGCAGAACTGATACCTGATTTCCTTACAAAACAACTACCAGAAAAAGGATCAAACAATGCGCTTAGCTCTGAGTGGAGACATGATTTCTTGTTTATGTGAAACCTCAAATTATATGTAGTAATTTGACTTAATACTTATAGGGGGTTCTTGGTTGTAAGTAACAGGCATATAACTTTCTTCATGTACTTGCTGATCATAGAAGAGCTAAAGATCTAACAGCATAAACACATATCTGTTTTATTATTTAACTTTACAGGGGTAGTTCATATTTAAGTTCTCTTTTAGTATGCTATAAAAATGGCCATTTTCTAAGCAACTTTTCAACTTTATTTTTATTTTTGTATTTATTAATAATTAATTTAATATTTCAAAAATACTCAATGACACACTTGGACCTAGAAAAGGATACAAAAAGAATAACATTTTGCAGAAGGTCCCTGTTTCCATTACAGAGGGAACCCTTTCCCAGTTACCCTTTCAGATTCATTCCCCTCACTGTAGAATGCCTTTTCACCTTAAAAATTTGACCATAGAGTTTTTTTTATTGTTTTTTCAATTGAAAATGGACCGTTTTCGATTGAATGGGTCCGTTTTTGAGCGAAGTAAAATCGTTCGATTCGAACGATTTTACCCCAAAAATTAGATTTTCAAAAACACTCCTTAAAGTTTATAGGAGGTCCCCCATAGGCTAAAACAGCAATTCAGCAGGTTTAAGGTGGCGAAGGGTCGAATTCAAATTTTCTTTTTAAAGAGACAGTACTTCGATTTTTGAGTGGTTGAATTTTTTAATTCAAATCTAATTTTTTCATTTTGAATTGAATTTTGACCTATTCGATAGTCGAAGTACCCAAAAATTACTTTAAATTTTCACTTCAAACCTTGATAAATCTGTCCCTATGTGTATAGCATACAACTTTAAGGGGCAGATTTGTCAAGGGTTCGAATTTGAATTGAAAACATTTTGAAATTCGAACTTCAAATTTAATTCAAAGTTTCCGAACGATTTCTCCAAAAAATTTTAATTTCAATAATTTTCAAAAACAATCCTTAAAGAGATACTGGCACCTGAAATTAAACTCTTTTTTACATCTATTATAATATTGGCTTTGAAAGCTACTTCTAACTTTGCCATAAAGTATTTACAAAAAAAACATTTTTTGAATTTTGAATTTCGAAGCCCAAAATTCTATTCAAATTGAAAAAATTTGAATATTCTAATTTTCTAATTTCGAAGTACTGGCCCTTTAAAAATCCTTCGACTTCGACTATTTTGCCATTTTAGCCTATGGGGGACCTCACAGAACTTGTCCTGAATTTTTTTATAAGTTCTGAGAAATCAAAGGATTTTGGTGAAATTGTTGATATCGATCTGAATGACTTTTCATTCGATCGAATACGGTCGTTTTCAAACGAAAACGCCCATATTTGATTGAAAATGACCTCCCAAAAAAATTAAATAGTCAAATTTCGAAGTTTTTTCTCTTTGAAATTTGACCATTAGTAAATCTGCCCCTAAATGTACATTCATATGTTAAAATTTATATAGGGTAGTTTCAGTAAAAACTTGAATTTTTCGAGATTTATTATGCCTCGAAGATGGAAATAGCTCGAATTTGAAAATATTCCAGCTAAAACTTGTTGAAGTCATGTAGAAGTCAGTGGCAGAGATCCCTTGAAGATGTTTATGGCCTTCATGATGTTCAGGGTTTCTGAATTAGTTTTCAATCGAAAACTAGATGCAAATTTGTGCAATTCAAGTTTTTTTTTCACAGATAACTCGATCAACTTGAGTATTTGAGTTTTCCCTCCAAATACACTGATTCCAGGTTTTTCATAAATAAGCAAACTTTGAAGTTGTGAGTTTATTTTGAGGTATAAAAAAACCTCACAAATCTGACCTTTGATAAATAACCCCCTTAGAAATGAATCTTTAAAAAAAGATTCATGGAGAGCAAACCTGCCATGTCCATTCATACTAATCGGTCCATCAGTTAGGTAATCTTTCTATCACTCAACTTTCTTAAGAGTGATATTGCGTTCTCCAAAATCCTTGAGTTGTTAAACCAGTAAGGGAATATAGTCTACAGGAATGTTGCACAAATGTTAATACCTTTAAAGTGTTCATTCATTCCTTAATAAACTGCATGGGGCTCATTAATAAGGAGAGATCACAGCATACATTACTTTAGATATTGGATACCAACTTATGTATAGAGTCTGTGGGCATTACTTTTTGATAATGCACTATATATAAGGTACTTAAGGTGGTTTGGGTTGCCAAATTCTCAGCAATCATTGCCAATGATCAGCCTGTCAAGCAGATCCAAGTATTACTTAGAGCTTCTAATTTAAGCCTGTGCAGTTGACCAATAAAGCCGTATCAGCTTCACATATTCCTGCTCCTATCAGTAGTACCAAGGAACAACACTTACTAGACATATGCAACTATTAACTTAGCACCATTAAAGCATCAATATAGCTTCATTTATTATTTCATCCCACTGCCATGTAATTACTGTGGGCTTAGCATACTAATTATAGCATTACTATTACAATCATTAAAAGGAAAGAGAGAGCTCAGGATTCTGCAGCTATAACCTCACCCCAATACATCAGATACTTTATGAACAATTCATCTATCCATGAATGGTGTGAATTATATATATTTTTTTATATGTGAACTGGGTCTCCATATCTTAGTTGTATGTTTGTCCCCCAGAGAGACGGAAAAAACATCTATATATTATTCTGATTTATAAAGATTGAATTTAAATAAATCATTTGCCCATTTTACAAGTTCGTATGTGTTATTATGCTCTGCAGTGATCCCTGGCTGATTTTTCCCCCTCTGCCCTGCAGCTGTTGAAGGCAAAACGTTTTTACAGAGTATGCATTAGGAATACCTAGAAATGTAAAAGTAAATTAGTTGTTGTAACAGCACTAATCCCCTGTAATAACCCTCTCTAAAACGTGAACCCGTGGGCTGCAGCAGAAGGAATGATTTTGGCAGAATATCAATGTGCTGAAAAACTGATATTGCGCCTGCGTTGCTTAATTCTTTCCTTTTAATGGATTCTTTGGTCTTTTTGTTTCCCCTGCCGTTCTGTGTACAAATTAGAAACAAAAAAAAAACAAGGAAAACCTTAGGGGGATCTGGAGTCACCTTTCCATCTGTAGAAATTAAGTGCCCTCAAGAAAAGGAAAAAATGAACAAAGAGTTGATTGTGTGGATGACCCAAACATTTTAGGTGAAAGGGAAGGTGGGGTTTTGCAAAGACGCTCCTGGAGTAAATGCCTGGGAAGTTTAATCCAATGCTCAGCGATTAGCAGTATGCACTTACAAAAAACCAAGCAGTGTTCTGCTAAATTGCTAATTGCTTCAGTTCAGAAACATGATTAATGGTAGATTTTTTTTTAAAGAAAGCAGTCTCTTCTTGAATCTCTCTTTTTTTGGCAGTCTTGAAAATGTTAGTGTGTTTTCATATGAAATGTGTCAGAAAGTTATCTTTAAGCATCATGGAAGCCATTGTTCACGACAGTGTACGGCTTGAATACATTCTACTTAGTGCAGAGCATGACATTGGGTTATTATTTCACTCTTATGTATTGAGGTCAATGGAACACAAAAATGTCACACCGAAATTGGCCAACTGATTATTCATGTTATAATTGGGTATAAACTATGCAATCATTTTTACAATTTAAAATTTTAGTAATCTAGCAATCAGTATTTCTGTAAGTCTCATGGACCGTAATGGCATGTTTATACGTAAGTCTGTATATGGAAGCACATTTGTATTTATTTTTTTCTTCTTTAATGCTTTGTTGAAATAAATGCAAAAAGTACTCTACTGTAATTTGAAAAACAACTTTAGTGCCCCTGTAACAGTTGTTTTTATCCCTTTAACAGGCAACATTCAAGAAAATGAAAATGTAATTGGCTTCATCTCATGGAAATAAAAAATAATTATGCCCCTCTCAGCAATCTGTCTTTCTACATGCAAGATTGTGTCAGAGTTGGTTAATATGAATTTCCTCAATTTGAAATTGTCTGAACAAAGGCAGCAAATGTATTTGACCAAACTGCAATAAAAAATCTGACTTCAACTCATGCATGTAGAGGGGGCTGCAATAAACCCATTTCACTATTTCTGTACAGGTATAATGTTTTAAGATAGCTCCTTCTTTCCATGGGCTGAAGCTGATATTTTCGCAATAGTTTAATTTATATAAATAACCACAGAAAAGGAGTCTTTCTAGAAGACAAGTGTTTTAGTCAAAAGAATAATACAAAAGCATCCTACCTATGAAAATGATGACCTGAATTAAATAGTTAGGACTGCCTTATAGGGTTTACCTTGCCATGGGTGTGCTGGCATTTTTATCATCATTAAATTACATTTTTTACAATATATGGACAAGCAGAGAATTTCATATTTATAAAATATGGTACCAGCCAATCCTTCATTTGCAGCTGTGCTTGCATGAAAGCACAACCATAATATCTAATCTAGCCTTCTCCCAAAACTAGGCTTTATGCCATTTATGTCTGATATCCCATTTTCAAGCAGGCAAAGTTGTCAATGTTGTTGGTTGGTTAACTGGTTTACTGCAGTATATTGCAGGTTAAAGAATTATATTCTGTCTTTACACTACTTATTTTTTTTTTGCATAATGTAGGATAGAGGTGAAACCTCTACTACAACTTTGAGCAAGTTAGTGACATAATACAGCACATAATGAAATTTCCATTGCCTGATAAAGCTTTCATTCTATAGGTAAATCTATCTATTGTGGCTCCCAGCTGGTCCCAAGACACATGCTGTATATTGTTTGAGGGCTGCATTCACCAATATTTTAATAAAAATTATGTATATAAAAAAACACACAGGCAGGTAAATGAGCTCACTTGGACAGAAACTCTGTGTAAAAATGTCAACGCTATCTAAATTAAGCATAATTATTAGATTTTGTACCTAATGTTAACTATTCAATTTTGAACTATTCTGAAACTAAAAATAATGTGTCCCTTAATATAGCTGTTAAGCAATTTAAAAACATAGCGTACATCATTTATTTTCAAGACATCGCTGTAGTTTTGATTCGCTTTGTCTTCTTCATTTTCTCCCCCCGAAAATGAATTCATTTGAAAGAAAGAACAAAAAATTTGATTATTGCAAAACTGAATAATGTTTTTTTAGTGTTTAGAATAAACAATGGCATTAACGAGAGTTAAAAACCAATCAGCGCTTGCTAGAAAACAAACAAGCCTGTCTGCATCGGCGCAGGTCAAGGAGACAATTGTGAAAACTGACACACAATGAAACAGAATGAGTGTTTGCTTTATGTCATAAGTGTCCACTTCCATCAGCTAAAGGTTGCTGAGAAAGAAAAGTCAGTTTTACCTCAGACAAGCTCAGATTTCCACTGAAAAATAAGTCTTATAAATATATACTTTTATTTCCTCTTTCAATGCACTTTCCTTTGTCCAGTATAAATATTGCAGAGAATTCAATTCACTGGCTTTGGGTTACTTTTTTCCCCAAGTACGATAAGATTCTAATCTGACTTCAATATGTTCAATCAATAAAAAAAAAAAACTTCACTGAAATTACATATAAACAATTCACGATAATACGTTCTGAGTTCCCAAGGAATTAATGTAAATAGCATATTAAGAAATGCATCTGTGCATAATATTTTCCCCAGCTGTCAGGATTTATTTAAAAGGCAATATCCTTTCCCTGTGTTTTATTTAGTGACTGTTTATATCATGTGCAAGATAGTTAATCCTGAATGCATGACTCAGTGGTGTGTTATTACATTAAAAAGTAGCATGCATCGTATGTACTCAAAACTGGGATTTTGTGAGCTACATGTAAAAAAATAGAGTACATTCGGCTCAAAGAAAGTACTTTCTCATTTGCTCATCAAAATCTATGGTAATTTACTACTTTCAGGGGGGAAATTTCTGAAGAGAATAACTTGCTAAATACAGATTCATTATAACAAAAATTTTATTGCAGAAAATTTGATTTCATCGGTCCTTTGGGAAAGAGAATGTCCGTAATTCCAGACTGTTTTTATGTATGTATGTGTTTATTTATTTATTTAAAGGCCTGTGAAAGTAATTTTAAAAGAAGCACAGTACCTGAGAAATTCAATTTTACATTTATTAAAAAAAAAAGAAAAAAACTCCCAACCTGAATTTTATTTGCTGCAATAGTCACAAACTTGGGTTCTGTTCTGTTTTTCCATTATAATATGATTTTCAGTCAATATCTTGACAAAAGTACAATAAGCTGTTTGATACTGCACGGGTTGTTTTTCAGATTAAACAATTTATCCTAAACAGATCCCATCCTGAAGTGTTTTTATGTTGTTTTTTTTTTTTTTATTTCTTATTTTTTATTGTGTTTTTTCAACAAATACATACATAGTATCATCATATATTTCTCTAAGGAGTAAGATCTAGTATTTTCTATTTATGTTGTTTTTTTAATATGTACAAGTAGGGTAAAAAGTTCAGGGAATATTAGCCCTCTTTTGAAACCAAAGCTTATTTCATAAGATACACACCATGATTATATATGCAAAAACACATATATATATGTATATGTGTGTCCTACTGTAGTCCGCAACACACTATTGTTTAAAATAATAATTACATTTCAAAAGCAGTCCATAAATATATATATATATATATATATATATATATATACTTCAAAAAAAGACCAGCAACAAAGAGATACATTGTGGGAAATTCATAGCATGAACAGCCAATGTGTATATATAGATATATATGCCTTGAGAAGGGTCCCATACAATTTTGAATACACGAAGAGGCACATTTATCAAGGGTCGAATTTAAAAAATTAAAAAATTCGACAATTTAAAAAACTTAGAAATTCGACAATCAAATTTTTTTAAAAGGGTTTATTCTATCTAAAATGGACCGTTTTTGATCTAAAAGATTCTTTTTCGGTCGGTTTGATTCGAACGATTTTCACCAAAGAAATTTGAAATTCAAAAATTTTCAAAAACACTCCTTAAATGTTCTAGGAGGTCCCTCATAGGCTAAAACAGAAATTCGTCAGGTTTAAGTTGGCGAAGGGTCGCATTACATTTTTTTAAAGAGACAGTACTTCGATTTTCGAATGGTCGAATTTTGGCTTAGTCAATAGTCGCATTACTTTTTTAATTCACATTTTCACTTTGACCTTTGATAAATCTGCCCAGTAGAATTTTCCACAATATAACTCTGTGTGTCTGGTCTTTTTTGAAGTAATTTAAAACTATTTAAACTAACGCAAGTACAATAGCCTTGTGCTGCCCTCAGGTTGCATATATATATTACATGTATGTATACTTTGTGCAAGCATGAACATCACTGCTGTTTATTATACTTTATTATTTTATTACTGTTTTTTTGACTTACCCTTAACTCTGTGGATTCCTGATCCCACCTCCCCTCCCCTTTGTTGTCCCGCCCTGAGGTGTTTAATGTTTGGTTATGTTCCCTGTGTTTTCACTTTGAGAAAGCCTATAGGTTTAGGTGAAACGTCAGTTTTTTGTTTTCCAATACATTTCCCCTTTTGATTGAACTTTAAGATCTGAGAGATGCCTATTTCTATCTATCTATCTATCTATCTATCTATCTATCTATCTATCTATATATATATATATATATATATAGATATATAGATATATATTTATGTGGGAGGGAACCTTATCAAAAAGGTGACAATGCCTCAACCCACATATGGTTGTCTTGCAGAGAAAACTGTAATTGAAAAGAATTTAATGAAATCAACTAGAGGATGAACTCTCACCCATTCAGCCATTTTCAGGAGGAAATATAAAATAATCTGAATTCAAATTCCCAAAGAAATAATTTCAAAGATATTGAAAACAAGGGCACAAAAGAAAGTAAAAATAAGAGTATTGATACTTGAAATTCAAAAAGTAGGTCTAATGGACCAGGAAGACCTGTTTAACAAAATTAAAATTTGTAAGTTGAAATAACTCAAAAACGTAAATGTGCAAATACCCTTCTATTTAGTAATAAGCTTTCATTTGTTCCATTTTCCTGTTAAGCAAGGAGTTTAAGAAAATATATTTGTCAAAGTCATGATAACCACAGTCTTATCTTATTCCTGCACTATTGCCTTTGTACATAAGAAGATTGCCCTAATACTACTGCTTTCTTCAAATATATTCAGCGGAATAGACACAGCTTTGCATTGGACAATGGCAACAATGACCCCACATCATGCAGTTCCAGCTAAAATCAAAGTCAGTTATAAATGTCTGGAACCCATTCATCCTGCTTGCAAATGAATATATAAGCAGCATATTATGTTGTTTTCTTAACTGCTCTGCTAGTCTAGATAAGTACAGAGAGAAATATACAATATATGAATAATAATAATATATATTTTTAGTAAAACACTTTTTTTGAAAGCAATTAAAAGACTTTGGGATTTTATTACCATTTTACAAAAGGTGATTTACTTATTTATGGATGATTTATGTGGAATTAACCCACCTAATATGTCATTCATGAAACCATGTGCCTTTAGAAAGAAATAACAGCATACACGAATGCAAAGAAATAACCACATTTAAAACATAATGAAGATTTATTGTAACCTGAACTGCTCAAAAGGGTTTCTTGGCAAAAATAAAAATGGGGAGACTTGGTGAAACACAATTACTGGCTCTGGAAAGGCCTGAGTAGAGATAAGAATGTTAACTTATGTGACTCTAAAATTGTTTACAAATGATAACATTTTAGTGCAGATTTGTATGTATTCTGTGAAATTGATGTATTCGGAATCTTTATGAACAATTCTGTGAATGATTCGTCCCAAATTCAACTTCATGGGTCCAACTCACCCCTAAAATATCATCAGATACCTATGTTTCAAAGTGCCCAACCATTCTAGAGTCCCTTCTATCCATGCACCTCTGCTTTCAATAGAATGGAAAACTGAAAAAAGTGTTATTGACATGCAGGGGAAATTATTTTATATTCTAACATTAGAGGTGTTAACTGTGTAATAAACTTTCAATGATGACCAACTAAAGTCAGGCAAGACTGAGTTTGGTGGGTATTATGAAGCCATTATTTATGTAAATATAGTAAGTCTTAGAGAAGAAAGCATGGATGCAGTGGGGAAAATTGTTCCCTTTTTATAAATATGTAGTCCAAAGTTTGGAGAATGATCATCTTTTTCTCCATTAAGGAGATCTTAAACAATCTCTTTCAACAAAAGTCTTATTTAGTGTGTAGGGGACTGGAAAATTGGTTCCCCAGAAATATTAAGCAAGCAGTCCCATAGTGTTATAGACACCTAACTGGGTCCTAAAATACAGGGGAATGTTTCCTTCTCTTGCTTTAATCTATGCCCCTTGTTATTTCACACAGTGACCAGTAGATGGCACTGTGCTAAAGTATAAAATCCATGTGCTCAGGGTCCACCTTGTGCTGGCTCTAGCCCGAGCAGGCAGGCAGAGCTCGAGTGGAACCCAGACAGGTCAGGTCTAGTAAGCATTGGTTACTTACCTTCATAGGTCGCTCTGGCAGTGACAGGCAGTTAGTTTATTTAGCCGAGCAGCTTGAGGGGGATTAAGATCCCAGGTACTAATTGCCCTAGTTGAGTAGGGACTAATGTACAGACCTAGGGATGTGAGTTTCCCCTCAGGTTTCACTTAGGGAAAAGGCTGAAAGCTGGGTGTACCTCCTCAAGGCTGCATACATTGCCCTAGTCTCCAAGGGGACAGATACTGACCAAAGGTGCTGCGAGTACTTGCCTATCCATTGTGATGTTATGATCCTGTATGTGCTTATTGTACACTCCATTGTGGATTTTATGTTCAATAAATTTGTTCCTTGGTTAAGTTATAAGAACCAAAGGCACCCAATTAATGCACCCTGAATACAGTTACACTACACCCTGCCTCCACACGGTTTACTCCCTAAGATTTAAGGTCCCTTCCAGAGCACATATATTGGGAGTGAGGCGCATAGTAGAGTAAGGTGCACTCAATTTACTATAGCGCTACAAGTGTATTATATCAGATACTGGAAATACCATTATCCCAGTTTTATTTTTATATTACTTGCTAACAGTGTTAAAATATACACGACATCCTAAAATGAATCTACTACTGCCTCACTATAACATTATGTTCTCATGGCACATGCTGATCTGTTGCTGTATAGACAGGCTACACATATATTTATGAACACAACTCCTATGCTAGAAAAAAATATAAAGTCAATGGAGCTCATTTATGAAGGGACTGAAAAGTCCCAGGTGAGGTTTCAAAGTGTAGCTTGGCATTCTATGCATTAATTTAAGGGGAAAAGGCTTGATAAATTATGCTTTTAAGACAAAAGCTATTAAATAATCATATAAGGAGCCAGGAGGTGCAATGTCCACTATGTATTTTTGTTTCTTGGCCACTTACTATAACTTGAGGGTCTGGAAACAGGCCCAGATTTGTGGAGAGGCCAACTAGGCCCAGGCCTAGGACGGCAGGGTTTGAGGGGGCGGCATGCTGCCCAACCACACCCACATTGGTTCAGAAATTTAAATTTCTCATGTGCCAATTCCCATTGCTCTGTCCTGATGATGAAAATTTGAGGGGACAGGGGCACCAAACAGCAGTGGGCCTAGGGGCGCCCGCTGTGTAAATCCAGCCCTGTCTGGAAACTCGAAAATTTGCAGAATACAGGGTGTTTTTTAATTGTAGTGCACCATTTACTCTCACACATTGATGGGACTGCCACCTAGCTTCTGAAAATGTCTTCTGATGTATTCACATATTTTATAGAGATCAGGGTGTCACAAGGGGAATCTGGTTTTCACTAGAGCAGTTAAAATAGTTGTCATGTGCTCCATATAAAATTGACAAGGCCACAGTATAGTAGGCAGTTCAGGCATAATGGCTGATTTCACTTTCCTAAATGTCACTGCACTTCTCAAACTCCCCCTTCCTCCTCACATCTATAATTGGGTAGCCTGCTGTGCATTGCCTTAAAAACAGTTTTTACAAAATATGGTTGTGTGTATGGTCTAATTGTGGGTTCCAAAAGAATGAACAAAACAAAATTTAAATAATTAAGGGGCAGATTTATCAAGGGTCGAATTCGAGGGTTAAAAAACCCTCGAATTCGACCATCGAATTTTAATAGAATTAAAAGCCTTCAAATTTGATATTCGTAGTCAAAGGACTTTAATGCTATTCGACTAATCGAACGATCGGATAGTAAAAATTCAATCGAACAATAAAATCATTCAAACCAAACGATTTGAACGATTTTAACCATTCAATCGAATTTTTTTTAATTCGATCTTAAAAAGCTGAAAAAACCCTATGGGAGCCTCCCATAGGGTTATACAGCAATTCAGTCTCCTTTTTTATGCATGAGAAATGTTTCTTGTTTTTTGCATTTATCATTTACTTGAATATTTTCTAGTGTGAAAATGCCAGAGCAAATTTTCTGCCTCTTTCTGAGTATATGCACATGGTTTTTATAAGCTTTAACATCTTAAAAAGACTTTTTGATGAAGAAAAAAATCAACCCTTAAGAATTATTAATACAGAGAGCCAAAGTATCTGGGTTTTCTCGGAGGAGGACTCTGGAAGGTTTGTGAAAGAGCCAGGTTTTTTTTAGAAGCATAATCAAGTGATGCACCTTTCCGTTTTCTCAAAAATAATAAATAGATAAGTAAACAACAGGACAGGTACCTTTCTGCAGAAACCTCATCAACTTGAAATAAACATATTATTAATTGAAAAATAGAGGAGATTAAAAAAAAATGGCGACTCTCTAGAAATGTCTATATTTTCCCTAAAATACTGTAGATACAAGTCATGAGCAGCATTTCAATTCCGCTAATAAAAGACATGTAATGTAGAAGCTTGGTCCTTTCTAGGTACCACTAATATAGTCACTGGCAGCCATTTTTGTTGATTAATATTATTAACAATTTTATTTTCCATCTGTTGAACTACAGAAACACATCATTAGAAATCATTAGAATAAACAGTGAAGGGAACCATTGGCAGCCAGATGTGAAATAAGTGGTATTATCTGCATGTTATCCAAGATCAGACTACAACATCATATTGGAATTATGCCTCCACTGAAAAAATCCAGTTATTGGTGCAGTGGCCGCTGGAACAGGAAGGCTAGAAAACAAGTGTAGTTGCTTTTATTCACCCCACACCATAAATGTTCTTTCAAACCCAATGCCCCAGGTACAAGTTAAAGAGCTTATTCACCTTAAAAGTGGACCCGTCACCCAGACACAAAAATCTGTATAATAAAAGTCCTTTTCAAATTTTTATTAAAGCATTCGTAGGTGTTTTAAGCTCATTTAAAAATCTCAGCTGTCAATCAAATATTGTCTGCCCCTCCTCTATGCCTTAGGCATAGAGGCGGGGCAGATAATTACTTTCACTTTCCATTCAGCACTTCCTAGATGTCACCGCTCCCCACACATTCCCCCAGTTCTCTTAACCATTTAATTGTGTAGCCAGGACATGGGGATAGACATCAGGTCCCCCATTCTGGTGCACAAACAAGATTCTGAGATAATGCAAGGCTTGCCTTAATAACAGTGTCCACAAAATGGCTCCTGCCTGCTTGTTATAATTATGAATTCCCAGACTGAAGAAAACAAGATTAAAATAATTTATATAGTGTAATTAATGTTCATTGTGCTTGACTAATGTGATACAATATGATTTTGATTTCTTTTTTGGTGTGACAGGTCCACTTTAAAATGAACTTTTAGTATTATGTAGGCAGTGATATTCTGAGACAATCTGCAGTTGGCCTGTATTTTTTACCATTTGCGGTTTTTTGAATTACAGGTATAGGATCTGTTATCTGGAAACCCCTTATCCGGAAAGATCAGAATTACAGAAAGGCCATCTCCCATAGACTCCATTTTAACCAAATAATTCAGATTTATAAAAATAATTTCCCTTTTCTCTGTGATATTAAAACAGTGCCTAATAATAGAGGCAAAATACTCCTACTGGGTTTAATAACTGTTATAGGATATTTTAGTTGACTTAAGGTACTCCAAATTAAGGAAAACCCTGTTATCTGGAAAACTCTAGGCCTCGAGCATTCTGGATCACAGGTCCCATACCTGTATTTCGATTTTTGTTCATCAGTCAGTGCTAGAACTATGGGGTAGGCAGCAGAGGCATGTTTGTAGCACGCATCTCTAAAGACAAAAATAAGACTTAAGGTAACCATAAGGACCAAGTCAGCCGCTTTTTAGTCTGAGCAAGGTGCCAGCAGATGGGCCTGAATGACTTTACACTTCAAAATGGCTTGCAATTTCTAACTCAGTCCTCCATACCCATATCCTCCTTGCTACTTACCGTAAGGGCTAATGTTGTAACATTTTAGCATTGAAATATTGCTATATTTGAATTGCATTGCAGGTTAGAGTTAGAATGATTAGATTTCCCTATGTAGTGATTTGTTTCAGTATTGGTCAGTAGCACAATTTAAACTGCAACCTCAAGGGGACTTTAAACATAATAATAAAAAAAGGGTGTGGTGGGAGGGTAGTGCCACATACTGCCTGAAATATGACAATAAAGGAATTAGGCTGTGTTTATATAGTTATATGCTTATATAAGGCATACATTTGTGCAGGTCCTGGGGAATCCAGCAGGCCTATGTTGCAAATACATGCAAAGAAGTGTTTTATAGTACTAACATGAGCCAAAGCAATAAAGCCTTAACCAAGAATAATCTGAAAGTGTTTTTTTGTTGATTGCACTTGAATAAACATGCTATATGATATCAGGGGTCTTAAATTCTGTTATATAATTCCCCACAAAACCAAACAAATTGGCATTGTTTTTCACACATTAACATCATTTATAACTGTATTTATTTACAGTCATTTTATACTCTAAGTATCAAGGTGTTTAGCAAAAAATGTTTCATTCCTGTTCCAACATACATTTCAGGCCAGGACTAATCCTCCAGTTTTTACAAAGGGAGTTACTCTGTCTCCTTTCAACAATTGCCAGTTATCTACAATGTTACAATGTTTTTCATCCCTGAGCAATATACTGTAAGGTATAGAATGGCCATGCAAACATATTTGTATGCACCAAAATAATTTTCTTAATCTATTTGAATGGTTTCAGTTGTGGGAAAGGAAAAATGTGAATTTGAGACACATCTTATACCAATCTAACACCTCCAGTGTTTCTCTGGGAAAGGAAATAAGTGATGGCTAAATTCATTGACTGGGTGGGTTGTACAAAAGGTGGAGTAAAGCAAAATTGTTGCCAAAAACCCCAATAAAAAACTCCAGTTTTGTGACAGCGACATTAAAACATCTGTGTTGTAAACCCCACAAAGTTATCACAAATACAAAAAAAGTTTTTCATGAATTGACTAAATTTTGTCTGTGATATCCTCAGATCAGAAAAATTAAGCTAAATTGTCAGAAACACTGTTGCGCCAATTTTTAAAAAAAAAAATAGCTTTTAAAGAAATTTAGCTTATAACTGGTGAAAACTAGAAAACTAGAAAGAAAACATTTGACTGCACATTAACGTGAACTAACTCCGCCTTTCTAATGTTCACCTTCAGAGTAGAACTCTAACACAGTGAAGACTGTTAATTTTCTGAATCAGTCAGTGATATAACTGGGGGTAGGCAGCAGAGGCATCTTCGGAATTATATTTGTGTTTTCTTCTGGTGCTTCAGCAATTTCCATGATTTTCAGCGCATGCACAGTTGTTGTGAACTGGAAAATTGCTCCAATTGCGCATGCACTGATACGCCGCTTTCTTCCTGAAGATTTCATAAGAGAAAAAGATGGCTGCCGTGAACTCCAATGCTCTGATGCACCCAGTGTCGGACTGGCCCACCAGAATACCAGGAAAACTCCCGGTGGGCCAAGGTGTCAGTGGGCCCTCATGCTGCTAAACTTTTGGCCTATTTCATGGCCATTCCCTATTTCTATGAGAACAAAGAGGCTAAATAGATGGAATAACTGATTACAGTATGTAAAGAAAACAAACTAGGAGAATAGAAGTTGATTGAGGAGATGAAGAATATTAGTACTGAGAGTGGGCTCCTGGTCTAAGGTTTTATGGTGGGCCCCTGGTCTAAGGTTTTAGGGTGGGCCCCTGGTCTAAGGTTTTAGGGTGGGCCCCTGGTCTAAGGTTTTAGGGTGGGCCCCTGGTGTCCCAGTCCGGCACTGGATGCACCGAGGGATAAGTAAAAAGTTAGGGGCTTTTACCCAGAGTAAGAAGGAAGGGTATGTAGGGAGAGGGGGGGGTCTATGTAGGGGGGGTTTACAAATAAAGGTGACCATAACAAGCAGATTTCTCCCCGATATGCCCACATTGAAGTGGGCGATATCGGGCTGATCCAATCGGATCATAATGCATCCAAAATGGGTGGTCGGATCGCAGCACCCCATACTCTTGCAGATGCGGCTGCGATTCGACAGGGTTTTTTAACCTGCCCAACTTTCGGCCAGATATCGATCGGGGAAGCCCGTTGGATGGCCCCACACACCGGCCTGTGTATGAGGGCCTTAAGGGATTCAATTCTCCTTTAAAGTACAAGGAAAGTTAAACTAAATAAGTAATCAAGAAATGTTGTACGTTATGTTTTGGGTTTCTGTACCAACCCCAGTCCTTTCACAGTAAAGATCTGTGTCTCCAAAGATGCCCCAGTAGCTCCCCATCTTCTTTTCTGCTGATTCACATGCTCTGTGTTGATGTCACTTACTGAGCTTAGGGACCCACTCACAATATACAGTACACTTAGAATAGAAATGTCACAATATAAAGCTGATTAGTCATTAATACAGATAATTACTACATGGCAGCACAGAAGCCAGTGCAACTAGCATCAGAATTCAATAATCAGCCCTGTAGTATCAGCTTATATTACAGGCCAACCTAATTTTCTGCTGGATAATTAGTGACGACCCCTAAGCTTATGTTCTCAACAGCTGCTCAGAGCCCACTGAGCATGTGAGTGTCACAGACACTTTCCAAGATGGTGACCCCCTGTGACAAGTTTGAAGTCCTGGATCATTGATGCAAATGAGAAGCTGAAATTTAGGCTGGTGCCATAAATTCAGTATATAAAACATGGCATTTGTAGTCCTATTCATTTTTAGGGTTTCCTTCTCCTTTAAGATAAAAATAAGTCAGCAGCTTACAGTATTAGCCTGTGCATGGTGCCAGCAGAGGGGGCTGAAAGACTCTACCCTTTAGAAACCTTGGAATTTCTAGTTTGAGCTGTCCATTCCCCCCATACCCACATCCTCTCTTACTTGCTAATCCTCAGAGCTTTGTGTTGCAGTTTTAACAGTAGATGAAATACTCCATCACTATTCTCTAAAACAAGTGACATCTTATTCTTTAAGACAGTGATCCCTAAGCAGTGGCTAGTGAGCAACATTTTGCTTACCAACCCATTGGATATTGCCCCCAGTGGCTTCAAATCAGATGCTTATTTATGAATTTCTGGATTGAGGTCAAGCTTTAGTTGCATAAAAGACAGATGTATCGCCAAACAGAATCTCCTGTAGGTTGTCATTTTACATAGGAGCTACCAATGGCCGATCAGTCCATATTTGGCAACCCCAGGAACTTTTTGCATGCTTGTGTTGCTCTTCAGCTCTTTTATATTTGAATGTGGCTCACAGCTAGAAAAAAAAAGCTTGGGGATCACTCTCTAACACTTTACATAGTAAATGGTTTGTGCTAATAAGCCAAAAGCAAGACTATTGTTGTAGAGGTAGCCCTCTTCTGAAATCATTCTCTTCCAGCCATATACTCACACAACCTAAATCTACCAACATATGCAGTCATAAACCCTCTCTCCTGTGTGACATTCCCTCCTAACCCAGGCAAAACCAATCATATACTGGCAGCTTAGCAAGCATCCAGCATTGGGGGGTCTGGGGCCTACAGGGTTGCCACATCAAGGGCTCCCACCTTTTTTTCTCCTTGTCACAAAACTATCAGGGCCAGTAAAGCAGTTCAGGGAGCAGTCTGGGGAGTTGGTCTGGGTCAGAGGGACCCACAGGAGCCTGGGCCCATTAGGATTTTTCCCAGTGTTCCACAGACCCAGTCCTACACTGAAGCTACCAATAGAGCAAGAACAATTTTGCAAACAATTTGAGCAGGCTATGACTAAGTAAAACAAGACTATTGTTCTTGGGGGGAGAAATACCATTTCTACCTGTCTTTTTATATGGCATGATCTCTTCCAAGGAAAATATTCATTGTTATAAGCTTTTAAAGGGATTGTTCATCTTTAAACTTGTTTTTATTTAATATGACATTCATATTCTGAGACTGTTTGCAATTGGTTTTCTTTATTTTTGGTGGTGTTCCAGGTATCTAGCTTTTTGTTCAGCAGGCAAATAAACAAAACTTCCGCAGCTATTTAGTCACTAGGGTCTTGTTCACCTTATTAATCAGGCATTGGTTTAAATGAGAGATATGAAAAGGATATGAAAAGGAACGGAACAGAAAGATAAGGAATAAAAAGTAACAATAATAATAAGATAGTAAGATCACAGAGCTAACCAGAGTTGTTGAGCTATCCCCATATTAAATAGGGATGGATGTAGAAAAGAATGGTAGATAATTAAAAAACTTTACAAAATGAATAATGAAGACCAACTGAAGAGTTGCTAGCAAAAGGGCATTCTATCACATACTAAAAATAAGGTGAACCACACCTTTAAGTGTTTGTCACCTGCAGGATATTGCCTCTCCCATAGATGAAAAACATGAAAAAATACCTTTGAATGCAGAAGACTAGGGTGTGCAGGTATCCAGTGGTATAAATAAGGCCCCACAGACCTCACAATGCCACAGGGGTCTGCAGGGACCTTCTCGCATATTCTGGATTTGCTGTAATAAAGTAAACAATTTGTGGTATTCTACTTGAGTTATGTAATGCTTTCAAGATATCATTTCTGCAGTAAACTTGCTGGCAAGTTAAAGGTTAACGGAATCTTCATTAACCATTTCTGCAGAGTTCTTGCTGGAAAGTCTGGAGTTAATATAGCGTTCATTGGCCATATCTTTAATGATCTTCCAGTCATATCTGGGTTTAATGGAGTAATCATTGGATAGACCAGTGTTCATAC
>CM044445.1:71184710-71205726 GCA_024363595.1 Xenopus borealis
AAAAAAAAAAAAAAAAAGGATGCAGTGCCATTTTACTTTTTTTGATTTTTAAAAAAGAAAAATGGTCTTTTAAGCCTCGGTCAGATCCCACCATGCTTCTAAGATAACTTCATATCCATAACACACCACATATCACACACAAAAGCCTACAAGTTAAGAGGAATAAAAAGCAAAGCAGAACTGAACAACCAAGACATAACTTTATTGGTGATATACTTAGCTACAGTTATTACAAAAAAATCTATTAAAGGTATTTGTGATCCATAAGGTGCAGACTGCAGGTTCCTGCAGCAGGATTACAGTATGAAAGTCCCTTGAGACGGCTGCAGCATGTGACACTGACAAGTTAATGTCCCCAAATAATGTCATTTCAGTTTTTATGCGATTCCCTCTCCCCGTGTTACATTAAACTATTTACAATAGGACTGCCTGCAGATTCTCACATCTTGCTCCCAAATGTCAAGGAATCTGGTTACTGCTGCAGCAGTGATGCTCGAGTGCACACGAACCATTTGGCCTGTCTGTGGTCACCCTTCCTTATTCATATTCCATATGACCTAAACACATTCAAATATGTTTTCTCACTGAAATTGGGACGTATAGCCTGGGGGTTGTCCTGAAATAGTAAAATGAGATATGGACTAGGAAACTGATTTTACACATTTAAACAGGGAAGTGCAATAAGCGGGCAAATTTATCTGAAGTGTCGCTTTCCAAAAATATGAAATTCCAACGTTACTTTTTATAAATACAAAAATATCCCATCAGGCGAACTACAGCTCCTACATCGCCTACTCAAAGGAGTGAAGCTTTTTCCTCCTCTAAAACATTTAATAAGAATTGCAGTTGGTTAGGGAATGCACGTGCAAATGGCTAGCCCAAACCGAATGCCAAGAAGGAGCCTCTTTCGACTTTGCCAAATGGATTTAAACGGATGTATTTGGGGGTACTGCTCATCCTTTGTTTTGTAAATAACCAGGGATGTAATCATGCCGCCCCCCCATTCTCTTTTTCTCATTTGGCAAGTTCTTGGCTCCGTTTCAGCAGTCATTTTAGTTTGCTTGGGGTATTAAAGGGAAACTATCACACAGAATTTCATTTATATTACAGTTCTTGTGAGTGTTGTGCAGTTTCCAGCATTACAATTGTGCCATTTTACAATAAATTACACATGGTGAGGTACTTTGGTTTTGCCAGATTTGGCAAGCCTCTATATTATTCGGATATCTATGAAAGCATTCTTTATATTTAAGAAGACTGCTGTGTTGTGACAGGAAGGAGATCGGTCACAAGAAGATGATTTCCAAAGCAAGCAGATAAAGACTGTAAACAAGCGATTCTTTTTATAGGGACATAAGGCTTGCAAACACAAACATTTGAGTTGGATGATAGTGTCCCTTTGTAACATGAAACATACAAGATTCTGATGATTTGTTAAATGATAAACGCCACAGACGTATACATGACAAGGCAGGGTGCTTGGTGTAGGACAAATGACAATTCAGGCATCACAGTTATCCTATTTTCAATTACAAATGGCAGCATAAGCCGCGAGAGACGATACCCTCTCCGTTACGCACATATTTAGGCTGAAATGAGGTAAAGCATGGTACCAAGTGCAATGGTGATTTGTGCTACATAAGAAATTGAGCAAAATAACATCTAGAATAATGAGCTAGAAAATACATAGTTACAGCTGTTTCATATGTTACTGTAAAACCAAGGAAATCAAAAATATACATTTCCTGCCAAATGCCACATGTTTAGGTGGCAGCAATGTGTTGGGCTTGCATTACCATCACATAGTATCTTGCACATCAACAACAAACTTTAGGGGCATTAACCTGCACTACAATATAATAAACCAATTCTAAGAAGATTTTCGTTGATCCTATATATTTTTTTTTTTGGGTGTTCTTTTTCATTTCAGTTGGTAATGTAGCCATAACTAAGACCACAGCTACAATTCCAAGCCTTAGAGCTGCAGAACAAAAAACGTAATTAACTCAAAAGGCCTTTCAAAAAAATTACAGCTAATTGTGCATTGACTTGCCACGGTGTAGTCCATGGCAAAAGTTCATTTCAAGGTGGAACAGCCCTTTAATCAAAGTTTTCTGGTAATGCAACTGTTTGGATTAAATGAAACCTGGCCTATGCTGGAAAAAAAAATCAGATTTCACCTTAAAAATGTGATGAACAGCATTTACAACAAGCAGCTAAAGGGATTGGCTTGATTCAAATGCAGTTTTACAAAGATTGCCGTCCCCGTTTATTGGCTGAAAATGCACATTTTATAAAGGTGCTGGAAATGTTACTCCTTACATTGAACATTTCATGCTAAAGGAATGTGCTACTCAAAAGCATGGGTGAATAGGATGCTCCTTATTTCCAGTTCTTTCATAATCAAATTGGCAAGTAAGTGTCATGCAACAAAAGGGAAATAAAGTTTTTTTCTAATAGTCCATTTAAAGTGATATGGGCATGTTCCTAGCAATGATGGGAGTTGGGTCAGCATTGCTGCCAAAGAAGGACCACACTATTTTATTCAAGATCACCCCAAACCCCCAGTCCTTGCATTCCAATTTGTGTATTGTCATGTCAGGCTGGAGTACAAAGGCAGACAATCATCAAGCCTATTATGAGGATTGCACCACCACTAGACCAGCTTGATTGACTGAACTCTCCCTCTGCTGAAATATATATTGCAGAAAGTCAGAGCCCCTTCACGGAACACTCAGTTGGGGGTGACAGTTGGGAGAGAAAAAAAACAACAACAAATAGTGTAGTAGTGCCTTAGCATGGATACAATGCCTGAACCTGACAAAAACAAGTCACTATCACTTTAAATAAAACATAGTATTTTGTATTTTACAGTGTTCTTTGTACAGTTTGCTGTGTTAAACTGAGCTGTGCAATCATCAAACCTGTTTATATTCTGCTCAGACACCCAATATATTATAATAAGCTGCTCTGTGCAAGTTCCCCCACATTTCTAAGGATGTAGCAAATGGAAAAGCATTATCTTACAGGACAGTTTGTTTCTCCTAATGAAAAACAAGCTATCTTCTGATCAACAGATAATGATTTCTATATTGTATTGCAGTGTCAATGCACCCCACCCCCAGTATTCACACCTAGGGGCAGCTTTACCTGTAACACCAGGAAAACATTACAAAATGATTTAAGAGGTTCTACGGCCAAATTAGTGATACAGTGACCATAAACATAAGTACACACTGCTAAACACTATAAAGGCTACGTGTGTAGAAAAAAACAATTGCCAGCCCCCCATGAAAAAGAAATATGGTGGGTAGTATCTGCTTGCGGTTTAGGCAACTGAGGGGGTAATGCCAAGGTAACCCAACAAACATGGAAATAGACACCAATGCTAAAATATATATATTTGCTCACATATAAAACAGCATTGGGTAGTAATCTTCTTAGTAACAGAATCCATACCTTGATAGTACTTAAATGGACAAACTCCTTAAACTCAAAATATAATGCATGTTAGTATCCTAGTGTAATGAGGTATGCTGATAAGAGGGCGTGAATCACAAAACATTAATAGTGAGATCAACAAGTCGTTACTCTTTATGGTCGTTGATGGTTGTCGACAGCACTGTAGCAAGGAGAGGCCTTAAAGTTTTAAATAGAAAATGTTAACTAAAGCAAATGAAAATCAGTTTTGCCTTGTGCAGTTGTACTGTAAATCCATGTCTTACATGATCCTTACCTCGTCACTAATTAGATACTAACACTATAGGATTTCATGGTGAAGAAATACTTATTGGCAGTTGTGGAAACAAAGTGGACCTTTCTTCTACAACACCATACAATTAACAAAAAAAAAACAACAACCAGCTTAAGTTCTATCAAGCTACACTTACGGTGAGAATTCTAACAAGCCATCTAAAATCCCAGTTTTCCTTTAAGCATTAGAACCCCCTCAAACATAGCAGGATGGAAGCAGGTCATATCCCACAATCTTTAGAAACCGGTAAATCAAGAGGTAATATAGTTACAGTGCAAATAAAAATACACATTTCAAGCATAATATATAAAACATAGCACCAAACAGACAAAAATATGAGAAAGCATGCAGAAGGAGGAAAAGGGTATAAATGAGGTATTCAAGTGAAGACTGCCTATAAAATCTAAAGCCAAAACATGGACTTAGACGCTAAAAATAGTACACCCCATCCCAAATACACAGATTGCATTTCTTACTCTACACAAATCACATACATATTGGAAAGGCAGATGTTTTTCTTTTGCCTGATATCGCAGCACAGCTTTTGGGGTTGGAAATGCTGTGCCCTTTTTCACATGTATTTAGAAAGTCAAAATATTCACAAGTGTAAAAGGTGCTCAGTTTGCTAGGTAACCAACTATTAGAAAATCTGCAGCATATTCTTTTTTTAAAGTGTGATATGTCTAAAGGTTACATTGATATTTTGACAGCTTGCATTGAAAAAACTACACAACCTCATTTGCCCACATAAGTCACATCAGTTTAAGCTTGTCCTTTGGGAATCCTTTCCATGCAGTTTTAGAATGGAAGTTAAAATAAATCCACTATTGCCTTCTACAAAATGATATCTGTCTTTATGCAGCAGTATTTCCTTCAGTGCTGGCAAGGGGAACAACAAAGCACAATGTTGTTTACTGTCACACACTTAAGGGGGTTCAGTTACAAGCCAGTTCCAAACGTAGAAACTTCTTGCATTCCATAATGGGAAGTCAGAGTCTGTCAGGATCTAAAAGCTGTCAGAATTAAGAAGCGACAGCCTTAGGAAGTAACCCAATTTCATTTTCAGATATTTTTGTTATTAAAAAAAAAAAACTAATCATTTACCCCTATTGTCACCCTAAAACCTTATTTATGCAATAAATGTACAGTCACTTATCCAACTTCCCACAATGCTGTCTCAATTTAAGTGCAATGCTGCTTATTAATACCATCGCTTCTGAATGGTGTGCAGGGAGGAAACATGGCTGAGGTACTGCCTCTAACCAAATGATCCAATACAGCTTATAAAGAGGTTTCCAAAATGATGAATGAAAAATCTGCATCTGCTGAGAATATATATATATATATATATATATATATATATATATATATATATATATATATATATATACATATATACATACATACACACACACACGTGTGTGTGCGTGTGTGAAAATGGTATGTATGTATAAATAATTGTGTGTGCGCATGTGTAATATCATGTATATATTTTACACATACATGTGTTTTTTTTTCCATTCACGTATTTTGAGGCACAAGTTGAACCCTTATGCGCTTAAACCCCCAAAAGGAGATCTTTGTTAAAATAGGAATGGGAAAGACATAAAGCACTCTTGTGATTAACCAAAGCAAAAGTGAGAAAAGATGACAAGATTGTGTTTGCGCAAAACACAAAATGCTTTTTCCCTCCCCACAGTTCCCTGTAGGATGAGGGGGTTACAACCCAAACCCACATCCTTTCATTTGTCTATTAGGTGCCTGAACATCATTAAATCGGTTTAATGTATTTTTGTTACTCTTCTAAACATAATTCCATTGTAGAGATGTTAAAAGTATGATCTGAAATTCTGCCTTTCTGGAGGGTATAGAGCCCAGCTTTGGGATGAATTCTCTTCCGGCAGAGAAGAGCAGGATTACTCAGCTGTTAGGGACCTGAGATTGGTTTGCTTTGAGGCTTCTAAGTGCTCTCCTGGCTGCAGCAGATTTGGCAATTCTGTAACTTCTTCCAACTCCTTTAAATTTTCCTTTTCCAACAACTTCCACCGTCACTCTGACTTTTCCATCGTATGTTCTTTCAGCCGGACTGAAAGAATAAAAAGACAAAAACCAACAAATGAGATCATCACTGTGCTAATTTCATTGTGTTGTGTAAGGCTTGTCTTTGGTATGCTATGGAAATCAAAGTGCAAGCATAAACACTTTTACTTGAACGTCAGTTTAACACAAAAGTATAAAAATAAACACAAAAACTTTCATAACTCAACAAAAAAATAGAAATCTAATCTGTTACACTGATTTTGTGGAAAAAAGCTATTTCATTAAACCTATACTGAACTGTCAAGTACTAGCATGTGGCATTATTTACCTTTTTTGGGATTATTTAATTAAGTTATTAAAGGAGAAGGAATAGAATTTTACACTTGGGAGTGCCAAAAGTTAGGCACCCCCAAGTGACTACTTGGCTGACACCCTGTGTACTGGCCCAGGGTTCTTCCTTCGAGTACAGCGGAGTGATCCTTTTCCTCCTTCTTCAGGTTTTCAAATTTCCTGGTGCATACACATGCACAGTAGAGCGAAATAGCCAAGTTTTTCGTTAAAAGTTCGGCTTTTCACTGTACTGCGCATGCTCAACCACGGAAAGACCCGTAGAAGACGGAAGACTCTTTCTCTACTGTACTCAAAGGAAGAACCCTGGGCCTGTATAGTTTTCTGGTGACAGGAGCACTAGCCCAGGGTGTCAGATAAGTAAAAGTAGTCACTTGGGGGTGCCTAACTTTTGGCACCCCCAAGTGTGAAGTGTTAGGATTCCTGTAGGCCCAATATAGGCAAAAATAGATATTGTCAAAATTAGTAAGAGTACTGAGAGAGAGCAAACAGAGCAGAACTTGCTGCTAAGTGTTCTTTATACACGACAAGTGTCACTTGATAAAGGGCATAGTAATAAATTAACCTTAAGGCATAGTATTAAATTAACCTGTGTGCGGTAACAATCAGTGCAATATTTCTTATTTTCGAAAATCATTTGCAGTGCCACAAATATTCAGCTCACCTGAATTTAGCAGTTTCAGGCTCCATTTCCAGCAATTCTCTCACTGGGGAACGAGGAACATTGGCAGAGAATTTTTCTGCAGAAGGCAAATGAGTTGAATTATTCCAAATGTAAGTAAAATACAGAACCAATTATTTCTGTGCATGTAAAGTAACAATAGAAACATTGTAGTTTTTACAAGCATTCACACACATTTAAAAAAGGGTAGAAGCTTCTGGAAAGGAAATATTGCAATAAACCCTTACACCAGAACAGATACAATAACTACAGATGCATAGACCCCACCCCGAACAATGTAGGTCTCTATAAAAAGATATTGCATAAAACAACTCATTAGTAAATAAACCATTTTCGTAATAATATACTTTTTTTAGTAGCAGGTGTCATAATCCG
Source organism: Xenopus borealis (assembly GCA_024363595.1). Taxonomy (NCBI): domain Eukaryota; kingdom Metazoa; phylum Chordata; class Amphibia; order Anura; family Pipidae; genus Xenopus; species Xenopus borealis. The sequence goes on from CM044445.1 coordinate 71,191,910, forward strand.
AAATAGAATATTAAAAAATAAGGATCGTATGATTCAACGGTGCACACAAACTATAACGTTAGGGCACATGAGCCAATTAACAGACAGAGTTGTGTTTTTTGCTTCAACACTTCTTCCTGTTACAGTTAGAGTTGAAATATTTCTGGTCAGGTGATCTCTGAGGCAGCACACAGACCATCATGAAATGGTGGTTCAAGCCAAGAGATGTAAAAGGGCAATATTTACTTAAATATATATACCAGTTTGGTAAGATTCTTTAATATGTCACTTAATTTGATATAAACGGTTACTCAAGTATTACTTTTCAGGGTATAGTTTTCCTTTAAAATATGAGTTTACCTATTAGTGGCTGCATCATAGGATAGTAAACACGCCATACAGTTTCCAAAGACATGCCGCTATCCATGTAAATAGCTCCTGCAAGTGACTCAAATATGTCGCCCATAGCTTTTGGGACTTCAATATCCTCTTCTTTCTCCTCGTCTTCTTCAGATCTACGCAACTATTAAAAAGACATGACAATTGTAATGTCCACAATTATAGAATAATGGTTTGTCTACATTACCTAAAATTCAGTATAATGACTTTATAAACAGAAAGGCAGGTCTTTTTTTTTTTTTTTTAGAGGGTAAAAGACAATTTCGTTTTGATTTTCCAATAGTTTTGAGTGTTACATGGTCCTCCATAGAGGAGCATGTTATTAAAATTAATGTAAACAGTCTTTTTGAGAATGTATTGCTGTAACAGTTCAGCACCTAACTTTTCCATCTTGGAGAAACCAACTGCATTTGCTTGTGTATTGAAGGTAAAAAAAAAGTTTTCATAAATGTGCTGATTGAAGGGCTTTCCTGACTGAAAACATTTTGCTGGAAATGTGATAAAGTTTGATAGATCTGCCCCATAGTGACTCAAATCATTAGTACATGGTAATTGGCCCAAGTTTTGGGATAAAATGTTTTTTCTAATGCAGAACTAAAATATTGAGAACACATTGTCTTGTCACTTCAGCAGAAAAAAGGGAAGTGGATCCTGTTTTGTCCTTTAAGGGACTGACTCTGATCGAGAGTGTATAGAAGCAGAGTAGGACTGGGGCCCACCCAAAAACCTTATACCACGGGTCCACCAAAAAAAACCTTAGACCAGGGACCCACTCCAGTACTAGAATTCTTCCTCTCCTCCCTTAACCTCTATTCTCCTGCTCTTTTCTTTACATACTATAATCAATTATTCCATCTATTTAGTCTCTCTGTTCTCATAGAAACAGGGAATGGCCTCATGCTGCTAAAAAATGTTTAGCAGCATGAGGGCCTACTGGCACCTGGGCCAACCGGGAGTTTTCCTGCATCCCAGTGGGCCAGTCCGACACTGTCTAGAAGTCCTGACTTAAAACAAGACCGGGATTTCTGTTTGTCAGAAAAGAAAAGGAAATATATAAATAGTCGCATATAAATAGGCACAGGAGTACTAAGAAATCAATCTCTAGGGTCAGAGAAAAGCAACAACATGGGAACAATGTATTGATTAGCATCATATGGAGTTGGGAAATGGACTGCAAAGGGTTAACTACTCTTCTTGTAGCATAGGTGACAATTCCCACTTTCTAACGTAACGCTCTCCCCCACAAGCATGACTGGGAAGACTAGTGGATAGCCTTGCATGGTCCATTTCATCTTGGGAGAGGAGCATACTCATCTGGAGCACCTCCACAGCAAGTTTTATGCATTGTTATAGTTGCTTGAAGCAGCAGAAGGGAAAATAAATTATAGAACCTTATCTGGAATGGATAAACAAACCTAAAACTCCAGACATAGATTCAGTTATGAAGAGTCTAAAGCAGAAGGAAAAATATAATCACTCGGCTGTGCAAAAAGTCTAGGCAGTCTTAGTGATTATAAATTTATACTGGAGTCAAATGTTTTAAGTGGAGTAAATGGTGTCTCTGTCCTCACACTTTAGGAGGGAACTGCTTTCTGACAGGCTGTTGTTTTTCCTTCTCAATGTAATGGAATAGTACGCAGTGGGACATGGGTTTTTACTTTTGACTGCTGTTCTTAAATCTACCAGGCAGCTGTTATCTTGTGTTAGGGAGCTGTTATCTGGTTACCTTCTCATTGTTCTGTTGTTAGGCTGCTGGGTGGGGGAAAGGGAGGGGGTGATATCACTCCAAATTGCAGTATAGCAGTAAAGAGTGATTGAAGTTTATCAGAGCACAAGTCACATGACTTGGGGCAGCTGGGAAATTGGCAATATGTCTAGCCCCATGCCAGATTTCAAAATGAAATGAGAAATGAGATTTGGAGAAATGGATTTCAATACAGAATTCTTGTGGAACAGCACTATTAACTGATGCATTTTGGGGAAAAAAAAATTTTCCCCTGACAGGTTCCCTTTAATGGTAAGTGGGCGCCAACATAAAAAAAAGTATGAGAAACAGACCAAAAAAGTACAGTACTACTTTGCCTGTTGGACATGAGGGGCATTTGCCTGTTACTTGCTTTCTAAAGTGCATTAGAGATGTGCATTCTTACATTTCCTTTAAACATCCTTGCACAAATTAGATGAATGGTGCTCCATCATTCATTCTCCACTGGCTTAAAACATGTTAAATCCCTTGGAAACTTTGCATCTTTGTGTTAAAAGAATGTGAGGGGTGTATAACTGGCTGAACAGTAACTGAAAGGGCAGAAACTACTTATTTAAACAGACTTCATAGGTAATATCATTGGTTAGGATAATATTTTGGCCGTGCATTGCTCCACATATGTATGAGGAATGTATTGTAAAAATTGTGCAGCACTTTTACCCACCTCAGAATCCATCCCTTGCATTTCATTTTTTTCAAGCTGAAATTGCACAAAATCATCAATGACATTGAACAGTTCAGGAGAGATGGCCTTGAAGTATTTATGGTAGTCATATTTCACAGCTAGAGATGCAAATATGGTGTTATTCACAAGAGCAGAACGCAAGTCAGTGAGGACTCCTGGCGAGTGCTGGCGTGGGTCTTCATAAAGGTGCTTAGTAATGAGGTAGTCCAAAATTGCATCTCCAAGAAATTCTAAACGCTGGTAGCAATCTAACATACAAAGAGGAAAGCATGATGGGAAAAAAAAAGAATAAAAAGAAATTACTTGGCAAGTGCTTCCAATGATGAACAGTCATTGCTCCACCTTCTGAACTGATCTATGCATACCACTTTGTGGCTGGTCACATGTTAAATGGATGATCAGCATGGCCATCGTCAGCCTTTTAGTTTTGTTTTCTTTTAAAAATTAAACATTCTCAATGTTAATAGCTAATAGCACTGCTCCAGCAGAATCCTGCATTGAAATCTGTTTTTTAAAAAAGTAAACCGTTTTTTTTTTTTATATTTAATTCTGAAATCTGACAAGGGGCCAGACATGTTAGTTTCCTAGGTACCCTCAGTCATCTGACTTGAACCCTGATAAACTTCAGTCACTCTTTACTGTTGAAGTACGGTCACCAACCTCCCTTCCCCTCCCCCCATCAGCAATCTATAAATAGAATGATGGTAGTGTAACAAGATTTGAAGATGAAACCAATAAATAAAGACTTGTAATTTTATAATTTAGAAATAAACATTATACCATAAATACCATGATACCCTTTAAAGGAACAGTTCAGTGTAAAAAGGTGGGCTGTTCAAAATAAAGAGAAGTTTCTAATATAGTTAGTTAGCCAAAAATGTAATTTATAAAGTGGAGTGATTGGATGTCTAACATAACAAAACAAAACACAACCTCCTGCAGCTCCCTAAATCTGAGTTAGTCAGCGACTTAAAGTGGGCCCACATGGGACATAATGTTCAGTGAGTTTGCAATTGATCCTCAGCATTCAGCTCAGATTCAAAAGTAAACATTTATGACCCATGTAGTCACTGACTGGTTGCTGCTTGGTAACCAATCAGTGTAAACCAAGAGAGCCACAAAGGAAGAAGTAGTGTTCTGGCTATTATGTTTGACATCAAGTAACTCCAGCCTTTGTACATTACATTTTGGGTAATAAACTATATTGAAAACAAGTTTTAGTTTGTGCAGCCTATGTACCCAGTTTTATTTTTATACTAAACAATTCCTTTAGCCACAGGAGGTTAAACTTTAGCGTTGAAACAGAAATGTCAGGACTGGACATGCAGGATGGACAGTGTAAGTTCTGAGTTACATTACATTTTTACACCAGTAAAGCAGACCAAAGCACAGACATAGAACAGAAATATGGCAATGGATGTGTGCTTACACCCCATTTACATGACTTACCAGTTATAGTATTGTAGTGGTAAGAGGCATGTGTAAAAGCCTGCAGAAGGTAGGCCTTGTTTTTAAACGGATAGTTTATTTTCTTCTCAAAGTTCTCAAAACCAGATATTAGATGGTCAAGGGTTTTTTCGGCATCTGGGTGCTCAAACATACACCTCGGAGGGATCTTTAAATAACCGTATTCTATGCCTTTGCAAGAGGACAGCTCAGAGTTTGTTCTGCCATTAAGAGTGCAGATGTCTCTGGTGCTCGTGTTCTGGTAAGATGATGATGCACTAATGGAATTTGTGCTAGTAACAGGCCTTCTTACTTCTGGGAGCACTTTTAAGCCCAAAGAACAAAGGAACAGTTGTGCAGCTCTCTCACCACAGCTGGTCAGATAGCAGCCTAATAAAGCCTCTACACAGTCAGCAATACTTTTGTCTGCAATACACTGCTCTGTGTGTAGGTCATAAGAAATGGACTGCTTTCCAACATCAGTTCCACAGTTCTCTTCCGATGGATTCCAAAAGCCTACTACAAAGTCATCCTCCTCTACAGCCTTGCTGGGATCCAAATAACACATTGCATCCCAAGAACTGTAATCAAAATCATCAAATTCAGCAGGAAACTGAGCACTTTCCAGCAGAGGTTTCTTTGGTGCCCTCCACTCATAATTCTGATCTGGGGGTGCAAATGAAGAGAGAGGTATTTTCTTCACAAATGCCCCAGATCCCATTAACATGCTGTCAATGAATTTTATATGTTCTTGATCATATTCTAGAAAGTCATCATCAAAATCAGCTTCCTCTTTTGGATTCCTCCACATAAGATCTTCATTTTCTTCATCATCATCATCATCAAAGTCTTCATCAATTTTGCCATTAGCCATCACACCTTCACCAGACTGCAGTCAAAACAGAAGTTAAGGCTTATTCAGACATAAGAGAGAAAAACTCTACAGTTACAAATACATGGATTAAATAGGAATGCTGCTAAAAGCCTTATCTATTTTGATCTATATTTCAACATGCTTCATTTTTATATGCGTCAGAACTATTCTTGTGTACGGTGGGAAAAAAACATTAAAACTATTCACAATAACAGTGAATTGACTACAAGAGTTCATTTTATCTGTAAAAGATTCCCCCAAATAAGTACAAGAAAGTGTGAGCAGAACAGCCTCAATAGGCTGAAGTCCCCAAATATTTACATCCCATAGTGCTCTAAAAAATACAAGTATGGTAAAAAGCAGTGGCCACTGAAACATTCAAGAACAAATCGCACTGCCAAATATAGCGTTCCAGTTTTCCTTATTCTATTTTTACTAATTTCTGTTTTTATCTATGTTATCATATAGTTGTTGTTCTCTTTTGTTTAGATATGGTTTTCTCACCCATTTAAAAGGTTTCTTTTTGCCATATCTCTTCTTGTTTCACCTCTCATCCTCTTCCATTTGGGATCTATTTCCCCTCCTCTTACACTTATGCCAGCGCCCCCCGTCCCCTTTACTTCTGCTCATTAAGCCCGTTTCTCGTCTTATAAAGTCCATGACCTTCCTCTTATTCGTTTCCTCCTCACTAATAACACAATAGCCCATTGTTTTATGCTTTCTGAATATTGATTTTAATTTACAGAAGGAATGGAGAGCAAAATTATTTGATGACATAACTATTTCCTAAACCTTAAAAATACATCAGAAACTACCAAAACAAGGTTAGTGGCTTACAAATAAAATTACACTGTTACTAGGAGCATATTTAAAACACTATTCAAAGGACATTTACACAACTCACCGTTTCATTACTTTCCCACTTATCAGAACTCTTATCCTGGTTAACAATATAACCAGGCGGAAGCCAGTTAACAGGTGGATCGAAAATGGACACCACCATCCGGCTGGGTGAGCCTTTCTTTTTTCCAAGTCGATAAAGGTTACAGTTACTGACCTACCACAAACAAAGACATCATTAGAATTAGAAAAATTTCTGCAATAACCGTCTAATCCTTTTCTCTGTCAACAGAGAGGATTTGACTGAAGACCATTGTTGCTTTAGCAAAAATCATCCTGATTAGTAGCCAAAGCAAAGCAGAGAGTAGAGAAGCCACATATTTAAATGTAACAAAACACAAACAGGATCAGCAAGGCTTTTTTTTCATGTGAGGCTCAAACGGCTTAAGTGTATCATTGGGCCCTGCTTTAAAAAAAATATATATTTATATATATGCATCTGAGAATAAAAACACATTTGTTTCACTTGAGAAAATTGAGTGTGGGTCCTTCAATCATCTTGTATAAGCGATATTTGACCAACGCACCCAAATTTGCTCTATAATCTGGTAAGAGTGCATACACAAGGACTTTATCAAGGACTATATCTTGTCAGAGGTTACCACGTAAAGTCTGCTAGCTAAAGCTGGCCATAGACGTAAAGATTTTTGAAAGATCCAATAGTTATCGTGAGACCATGATTGTCTCAAAACGATCGTTTAAATGCCTGATGTGTCCATCAACTAAAAAGACAATTTCAGGCGATATTGCAGCAAAACTGAAGGATCGCAGCCTGCTTGGCCCTGCAAACATAGGTAGATTGCAAAGTGACCGATAAAGATTTTCTAACCAGGCCGATCAATCATCAGACCGATGTCGGACGAAAAATCGTAAGATGAACGATCGTTTGTATCCCACTAACCTCACGATAATTTGACAGATTGGTTAGACTTCCCTAAAATCGGTCGTTCGGCAGGGAAAGATCGTTGCGTCTATGGGGAGCTTTAGGGTTCTATTGTTATACCAGGGTTGCAGCTAAAATGTTGTGAAGGTTTGAGAAGGATGTGCTGAACAATACACATAGGGGAATAACCCACATAGCGCAAAAGATACAACTATTCAATACTACCCCATCTTACCTTCTTGCTGCGCATATAAGACAGACGACCCTCATGAGCATCAGGGTATGTGCAGAACAGATATGTAGTAATGGCATGTTTCAAGAACGAGTCGCCAAGCATTTCAAGACGCTCCAGATTGAAACCATCACTTGCATTGGACAGAGTCAAGGCCTGAAGGATAAGACCAGGGTTGGGGCCAAGAGTTTTTGAAGAGTACCCATTGGAAAGCCCACTTTCATATTGCATGTCTGAAGTACAGGTGCTGGGGCACTCATCTGAGGTAGGTTTGCTGACATTTCCATCAAGAAACTTTTTGCTCAGAGTACATTCATTATTTATGGGCTGGTTCTCCTTAGGTAAATTCTGAACGTGAAACGAGGTAGATTTTTCAGGTATTTCCTGTTTGTAGGCAATTAGTTCATCCTTCTGGAAACACACATCGCTTTCTACTTCCCAATCGCTGGTAAGACCATTGCAAGAAATACCGTTATTTGCTTTGTAATCGTCAGAGAAGCTAACCCCTTGGAGGTCACTCAGAGATTTCTGACATGGTGATGTGCAGTTCACAGACATTTGGTCATTAATTTGCCTGTAGAATACATGATTAGCAGCTGAGCTTGTAGCACTGTCGGGGACCATGGTTGTATTGAGTCTGCAGTCACCTTCACTCTCGACAGCTGAGAAGCTTTGATTAGAGATGAATGTTTTACTGTCTATAGACCTTTTCCATCCAAAATCCAAATTTGGGTATCTGAAAAATCACACACAGAAAGATATATTGTTTGAGGTATAAGCGATACTTACAAATCATTTATAAAGAGTAGTTGCACTTTACATCTTTTTGAGAAAAATACCACACAAGGCATAAAACTAAACATTTAAAGGAGAGCTAATCCCTAAAATAAATTATGGATAGACATTATGTATTTCAGATATTGAACTTACTGCACCAGACTATAGGTTAACAGTAATGATCCAGGCCTTCAAAGTTGTCACAGAAGCACTCTAACTCCAAGCATGGGCAGCGTCACTTATACTCCTAACAAAACCTGTGTGTTCTGGGCAGCTGTGATAAGCTCAGCTGAGGCAAACCATTAAGGAAAAGGAGATTTTTAGTATAACTTACCGTTAAATCTTTCTCTCTAGGCCAGTGATCTACCAACTCCTTGGAAGTTGCTCTCAGAGGCCTCAAAGCAGGTGCTTATTTTTTAATTCCAGGCTTGGAGGCAAGTTTTAGTTGTATAAAAACCAGGTGCACTGCCAAACAAAGTCTCAATGTAGGCTGACAATACACATAGTGGCTAACAAATGGCCAATCACAGCACTTATTTGGCACTCCAAGAACATTGGGGTGCACTCGGGGGACACAGGACCACGGGGTTAAAGGGAAACTGTCATGGGAATTTTTTTTTTTTAACTTATCAGTTAATAGTGCTGCTCCAGTAGACTTCTGCACTGAAATCAATTTCTCAAAAGATCAAACAGATTTTTATATATTCAGTTTTGAAATCTGACATGGGGCTAGCCATTTTGTCAATTTCCCAGCTGCCCCGGTCATGTGACTTGTGCCAGCACTTTAGGAGGGAACTGTTTTCTGGCAGGCTGTTTTTCCTTCTCAATGTAACTGAATAGTACGCAGTGGGACATGGGTTTTACTATTGAGTGCTGTTCTTAGATCTACCAGGCAGCTGTTATCTGGTTACCTTCTCGTTGTTCTTTTGTTAGGCTGCTGGGTGGGAGAAAGGGAGGGGGTGATATCACTCCAACTTGCAGTACAGCAGTAAAGAGTGATTGAAGTTTATCAGAGCACAAATCACATGACTTGGGGCAGCTGGAAAATTTACAAAATGTCTGGCCCCCATGTCAGATTTCAAAATGAAATATAAAAAAAATCTGTTTGCTCTTTTGAGAAATGGATTTCAATGCAACTGATGCATTTTGAAAAAAATGTTTTTCCCATGACAGGATCCCTTTAAGCTCCTCCCACCAGGAGGCAGGACACAAAAAACTGGACTCCTCCTTCTCCCCCTCTATATACCTCCTGCTTAACTCCCACATTCAGTTTTATAGAGAGAAGAATTAACAAGGAACTATATACACATAACAAAGGGTGAAGTCACAGAGTAAGTTCCCAATTATAGCCAACAAGAGTGACCTGTTTCTGGGAAGGTGTTCCTGTGTCCCCCGAGTGCCTAGAGGGTAAGAGATTTAACGATAAGTTATACTAAAAATCTCCTTTTCTCTTACGGCCTTGGGGGGACACAAGACCACGAGGACTTACCAAAGCAGTCCCATTTTCCAGTAGTTGAGGGAAGGAAGAAAGAGAGACCAACTGCCTGCTTCAGTCTGAACTGATTGCAGGAATTTCCTGCCAAAACTCGTTTCGGCAGAAGAATATGTATCAAACCAGTAGATCTTTGTGAAGGTATGTATGGAGGACCATGTGGCAGCTCTGCACAACTGATCTGAGGAAGCATCATTCCTCCATGCCCACGAGGTACTAAGGGCCCTAGTCGTGTGAGCTCTGACTCCCTCCGGAGGGCTCTTGTGAGCGGCTCGGTATGCCTGTCGCTTCGTCTCTCTCATCCACCTTGAAATTGTAGCCTTGGATGCTGCTGTCCCTATCTGAGGACCTGATGGAATTACAAACAAGGATTCGGACTTTCGTAGAGTAGAAGTTTTCACGTAAGTTGACAATGCCCTGACGACAGAGAGTGAATGAAGTCGAAACGCTTTCTCATTTTTTGGGTCAGGACAGAAGGATGGTACGACAATAGGCTGGTTGACATGAAATGCGGATACCACCTTGGGCAGGAAGGATGGCACTGTTTGCAAAACCACCTTGTCTGCGTGAAAAACTATGCATGAAGGAGCTACGGATAGTGCAATCAACTCGGAAACTCACCTAGCCGACGCAATGGCCACCAGGAAAATGAACTTCCAGGTCAGGACAGAGAGGTCTACCAAGTTAAGTGGCTCAAAGGGCGGGCCCTGAAGAGACCCAAGGACTAGGTTGTGATCCCACCACCGTAGATAGACAGTGCAAGCACCCTAAGCCTGCTTACCTCAAGGGTCCTGCCGTGATGTGCGGTCATCCACGCTGACAATAAACTCCCCACTCTTGAGCCTCACTAGCCAGCCAATTGGCGGACTCAAGCGAATTAGATGGTCAGCTTCAATAAGACTTACAAACCCCAGCAGGGGTATCCCATGATGGGGGCTGTCCCTGGAGTACAGGCTTGACCCTGACTGTGGTCTCACCCCGGGTGCCAATGCTAATCATTGACCGTAGCATTCTCTTGTGGGGCCTCTATAGGCCAAGCCCTTGATGCAGGACACTGAAAAACTGAATGTGGGAGTTAAGCAGGAGGGATCTAGAGGGGTGAGAAGCAAGAGTCCAGTTTTTTGATCAGTTTCCTGCCTCCTGGTGGGAGGAGCTTAACCCTGTAGTCCTGTATCCCTCGAAGCCATAAGAGAAAGTGAGGTTCTTCTGTCACAGAAGCTAATGTTATAGGGGTGATTATTAGATTCTCAAGCAAGTTGCACTGATTTTTGAGCTGCCAAGTAATGAGAATCTGAATACTAATTAGTAACAGATAGCAGCACACAGGATCCGCAGAGAAAAAGATGGGGAACTACTAGGGGCGTGTTTGGATACACAGGTCTTCACCGTTGAAGGGCCGTGGTTGCTTTTGGCTGCTACAAAACCCCTACTAGCCTAAATGATTTTGATAAGCTGTAGTTCTCCTTAACTACTAATAAGCTTTAGTTCTCCTGAACTACCAATAGCTACTGGATGAAAGACATATTATTGTTGTAATTACAATACCTTTATTTACTGAATTAGTCTTCCAAATTTTTGTGGGGACAGTGAAAGCAGTTATATATGTCAGGCTTCATATCATCAGTGCCAAAGTGGTTTAGTCTGATGGGACAGTGAGTAACTGCATAAGATGCTTGGCTTTGACAGACACTGCCTAGGCTTTGGCCCACAAAGAAAAGTGTGTATGTAAGTAAATACACTTTGACTGCCAGTGCCTTCAGGGATCATCATTCTAGTTAATACATCTAATTTTCTCTCCAACAAACCATTCACTAGTTCTATTAGTAATTTTTGTGGCAGTGTATTAGCCACTGACATACTGAAACCTTACCGGAAATCTTCAGGAAGAGATTTGACCCCTACTCCAGCATCAATAGCTGTTTGGGCTCTCAGTTCTTCTGCTGTGAGAAGACAATGCAATCGATAAAGTATGCTTGGCAAACAAACTGCTTTTCTCCATAAGGATGCTGGGACTGGATGTATAGCACAAAGCTCTGGAACCAGGATCTTTGATAAGGAAAAACACACGGATAATGTGTTAAAAGTCAGTAAACAAACAACCCATCTAAAGGTGGCCATACATGGAGAGATCCTTGAGGTATCGGTCGGCAGCTTTTATCGGCCCGTGTATGGCCACCTTTAGTCTCAGAGATAAACACTTTACCTGTTTGTTTTGTAAACTCTCCCATTTGGCTTTTCTCTTTTCTGCACTGCTTAGTGGGAGAGCTTTCCCCTTCTGATTCAGATGGCGAGGAGTCAGCAAATTAAGTCTTAAAAGAAACAACAGAATATATGTTACTGAAAACAATTTCTGTATCCAAAAGGTATATTCACATACCTCCAAGGTGAATGTACACTCATTTCTAAACAGCACAAGTATGTGAACAGTTAAATTCATTTAAAACACACCCATTAACACTTCAGTATCCCCCAGGATTACAGACTTATTCAAGTTCAGACTTCAACATTCTAATAGGCCCAAATGCAACATAACATCATGGGCCTTCAAAACTGTGGTGCTTCAACCTGCCATCAATCTACCCAAACATCAGAGACCTGGCCATTGATCTACTGTAGCACTACTCCATAGCAATAAAGGACTATTATGCAGAGCACTGCTGCAAAGGAGAAACCTATACATAGGGGTTTTTGAGGGTGTGACGCTTGGTCATTTGACCCATTTGCCTGCTAACGTAATTAGTTTTATGGAAATTGGTCATACCTATCTGACCAATGACATTCTAGATCACCATGAACTACTCAGATTTAAACTGCAATTTTTTGCAATGCAGTTTGTTTAATGATACCATTATTTTAATGATGCAACATCAAATTTCACATGAAATGCCAGCCACAGGAATAACTAGTTTTTTTTTTTTACTTTCATAAAATGAATCTATATTAATATGCAGTGACATCTGCAGTTCATTACACAATTGTAACAAGTATCTGCACACAAGTAGGCTTTCTTTATATACCTTGATGATGTGTGGTCCACATCCAAAAGCGGCTGATTGAGGTTTGTGAGATCGAGGTTATACTTTGTTTTGTAATATTCAGCAAACGTTTCATATTCAGGGGAAGGAAACTTGCTGAGCGGTGTAAGATCAGTGTATACATCAGCTACATAAAACCTGTGTGGCTGGTCAAAATTTCGATATCTGAAGATGTGAAACAGAAAAGGAATTAAAGACCCTTACAAGAGTGTGTTTGGCTGTTCAGGTTTAGTAGCCAGCTGTCCAGCCCCAGCAGATCCAATAAAATATATGCATTCAACGATTCACAAGAGCAAGATCATTAAGAATTTGTTTGAAATAAAAATTACAAATGGATCTTTTATAAATGCTAAATTGTTTTAGCAGTTTATACTATTTGCTGTGGCGAAGCCATCTCCAAACCAAACACCTTCAAGTAATTACATTTTTATGAACAAGACTTATGGCAGTCCTGTGAAATACACAGTTGTCTTTACTAACAACATTGTAATGATAGCAAAGTAACCATTATATTAATCCTGAGTGTCAGACTTCTCAGACAGATGTATTTCTGGCTTGAAAATGCTGCAACAGATGTAGAACAAAAAAAAGAAAAGAAAAAAGTTACTTGCCTTGGAATGATAACTGCATCCTGGTAGTCTTCTAATTTGAAAATAAAAGGACTTTCAGCCGAATACTGTGTATTAGGTATACCAGTACGTGCTTCTGATTTTTCAATATCTTCTACAAATTTGAAATCAATGTCCAAAGTGCCAGAATCATTTACTGAAAATTAGACAAAAGTTGAATTGTTCAAAGTCATGATTCACAGAATGTGCTGCAAGCTCAGAAATATTGTATAGCGCAGACAAAAATATTTCTCCGCTATTAAAATGACAAATACTAACTGTATAGCGACATCTTGAAGATCCCTACTCTAAAGACAGGTACACCAGTACTACAGTTTCCTACATTTGTATACACTGGTTTGATGGCGGATCCTAAAAATGGTAAATTTAAACCTCAGACTTGTGAATATAAACCTTTTATACTCGTACAGTAATGTAAAAAATTTAGAATTTTAGTAGTATTGTTATAATGTAATTTAAAGCCACAATGGTGCAGTCTACACAATGCAAATAATCTAAAAACATCTCAAAATGCACAATTGAATCTTAATTTCAATGCACATAGGGTGGTTTTTTTTTTGCCCCAGTGTTTTGTAGCTCTGTGCGTGGGGACAAAATGCACAAAACCACCCCTCCTGCACTGTGAATGAAAATCGCCTGTAAGACACTGATGCACTGTATAGGTGATGCTCATTTTAAAATCTGGATTTATGAGTGACGATATAAAAAAAAAAAAAAAAAA
>CM044445.1:71220710-71233353 GCA_024363595.1 Xenopus borealis
TACTTCCTACTTACGGACTATTGCCCTCTGGCTACTTGTGCTGGTTGTCCTCAAATACACCTATTATCAAGATGCCACCATCTGTTGCCTGCCCTAACATCTGGCCTGCTCTTGATAAGTAGGCCAAGGCAGGAGTTAAGGAGAAAATGGTCTGTTTCACTTTGCTGTCTCTTCCAATTACTGAACAACTTTGCAGTCCCACTGCAGTCTTAAGATGGAATACTACATCCATAAATTCCAAAAGATGAGAAATTCCAAAATCTTACACTTCCAAAGTAGAGATTGCTATGTAGGCTTGCTTGATAATGATCATTCATGAGGAGGATGCTTGCTAAAATGCATACTTACACTATAAAGGGGCTGTAGCACTGGTTCTAAAAATTTATTTTAGCATATACTATGAACATGGAAATTGCAGACCCTTATTTAAATAAACTGAAATCGATCTTTTACCATATTATTTCAATAAACATAAAAACCTAAAAATAATCAAATGACAAACACCCAAATGGGAATGACCATTTTTGGACACATCTTCCCAAACCATGGAGTTCCAGGACATTAACAATGTTTAGTATGTTACGAGTTCAGTTGCTTTTTCATATGATTTTAGAAAGTCCTAAGAAAATGTAACCTCTACAATTTACTTTTTTGCCATTTAAAAAAAAAAAAAAAATCTACTGATATCAGGCACTATCTACCTTTTATGTGCCTTTATTATTTGTAAATGTTGCAGTCTGCATAACTGTGACCACAACAGGGAGGAATACAAAGAAAAAAAGAAATTGTTTTCTGTTCGGACAACGTGTACAAAGATAGTAAAGTTTAGCTGTCAGATAATATGGGCAAGAAACAAGTGTCACTGTAAATACTAAATAGTCATTGAATCTCTCTTCATGTTTATCGACGAGTAAACACTGTAGGGATCATTTGCACACTGGACAAATTTGCACCTGGGCAGTAACCTTTAAAAATGTAAAATGTAATATGTATATGTAATAAAGTGGTTGGCTTTTTTTTTTCCAGCCTAGAACAATGAATAAAACAATTTGGTTTCTATGGGTCACTTCCCAAGGGCAAAATTGCCCAATGTTGATAAATGACCCCCAGTGGGCAGAATGGTAAATTGATCTCCTCTCAAATCTTTAAACTCCTCTTTCATTTTAAATGAGTGCCCGTTTACTAGATATAATACAAACATACACATTTTTTTTTAAATGGCCTGTCTGCAGTACAGATCTGGAACCATAAAGTTCAGCAAGCTCTACATAATTCGTAGTCCAGAGAGTAGTCTTATGCAGCATTCCATACCATAAACTTAAATCTTAGAATGGACAGGTCTATTTAAACTGCTCATCATAGGATTACTGCAGGTAGGAATGATTTTATATATTTAAATAAATCTACTACAAGAAACCTGTCTGCAGGCATTTGTTTTTGCAATTAGAATTAAAAAAAAAACAAAGCATAAGACTCATTAATTCGTGTGGAATCACTTTTTGATACAGGAAAAAAACATGAAAACAAATTGCTGTGCATGGATAGCCTTGCGGCAATCTCAAGTTCTGTAGAATAGTCATAAAACATTGAAGCTTCATACATTTTGAATCAGCATAAAAATAATCCCATAGCAAAATTCATTCTCCTACCTTCATGATTTCTCGATATGGGTGATCTTGAATTGCAAGATGACATTCGTCAAACACTAACAGATTAATGTTTGACAATGACACATTCCCACTTTTCAGAATGTTCAGGAAGATGTGGCAGGTCATGACCAAGACCTGAAAACATGCATCGGGAAAAGTAGAAGATCAGAATGTGAGCCTGAGACCTCGGTAACACGTCTGGTTTGAATTTGGGAACTCAAATATCATATGCTTCCAATGGTTCTTATGTAAACGAACTGACAACTTATATCGAGTGCTTTCGCTGACACTCACCAAATTGCTTTTGTGGTAAATGTTTTTAGGCTAAAATTTGCTGCCAGAACGAATTTTGACAACTGCCTTGGAAAGCAAGAACAGAAACAGATTTTAATTGCTTCGGCTGCTAAACATGTAGTAAACAATCAGTATTGCAACTCTTTCTCCAAATGGCTCTTAAGCTAAAACTGGTAAAGCTGAACTTTTAAACTACCTTACAGATACAAGAAAAAGCTTTCCTTTTGCAGGGCACAACAAAACTTTGAGAAGTGAACTACACAAAGGAAACTTGCATTAACATCAAATGCCATACTATATCTTAAAGGGATACTGATTGAAAATGATGGCACAGCTGGAATATATAAGTAGTTATATGCTGGAAACACTGCAAATTTATGGGGGGTTTTTGGAGGGGGGATTTCTGCTTTGAGCAGTTGGGAAAATCAATGGAAAGCACAATATTAGGAAGGCATCATGTAGATAAAAATCACATTGATATACAAATCCTAAATCCAAGCAATATTTTAATAGGCATTAAAATTTAACAAATTGTGGCTGCATGGAGAATTCTTTACTTTTTCTGACCCACAGGTTTAAAAAGTGTGCACTTTTTAGTGTGCAACAGATATTTTTGCATACACACAATCAAAAAAACTGAGCAGGAACATTTACAAATTTACAAATTTGCAGAGTAACACTACAAAATCCAGCACTGGTGAAAACGAGCACAACTTAACAGACATGAACCAATGTCATAAGTGGACAACAACAGCAGTTAGAACACTTTATGCACATTCAGACTTGCTCACAGGTAATCAATATTGGTCAACCCTTTTGAAATAAAAAATAAAATGCTATAAAGGTGATACCTTTATTGGCTAAGGTATCACCTTTATACCATTTTGTTATTTTTTATTTCAAAAGGGTTGAACAATAACATTTTTACTGGCTAACACGGTGCAGCAACTTTACCTGCAAACGTTATCAATAGTGATGACGGTTTTTAAAGAAAAGGGGGAACAGATACGTGTGCAAAAAAAAACAAAAAAAAAAGTGAGAGCACAGATCTCACTACCGGAATAATAAATGTAATATTAAATCAGTACAGCGGTAAGGGCAGCAATTTTACATTCTTCAGTGCTCCTTTGCTTCGACCTAACCTTTAATAAACATATAAAGGATCTATGGTCTCCTTTATTAAAGGGGAAACTGTTCAAGGAAGATCCTTTAAATGTCTTCAGAATTATTTTATTTCCTGGTGTTTATAGCACGATACACTTCTGAAGCTTTTTTACAGATTATACTTCAGTTCCTGCACCAGAGGAGCGTACAATCTAACACCCCTATTATATTCAAGAGTCAGCGGTCATAGATGTATATTTTTCGAGTGTGCGAGGAAACCAGAGCACCCAGAGGAACCAATCCAGCACAAGGCAGAACTGAACTCAAGATCCAAGTACCGAAAGGCACATGTGCTACCAATTGGTCTGCCCAAAATGATATTATTCTGAATGAACTACCACAAATTTAACACAATCTGTACTTAGCAAACCGATATTGCAGGCAGAGCAGCACAGTAATACCAACTGTTAAACAACAAAGAAAGTCTTTCACTGTGCTGTCCCTTTCTTTTCAAACAAGTCTTCCTTTAAGGGCAAGGGCACATGAAGCATTGGATCCACCCCCTTCTGCATCTCTGTGTATCTGCACTAAAAATATAGCTTCCGCCAGAGTGCGGATCACAGAGTGGGACATAGTGGAGACCTGCACAAAAAATGAGAATGCAGGCATTTTTGGGCTGACCCAAGGCTCTGCCAGACAGAAAATCCAGATCCAGCAATGTGGAAGGGAGCAGATCCACTTCCCTCTGGGTGCTTCGGAGAAGCAGAGCCAACACTCCATGTTCCTTTGCCCTAACTTCCATGTAAATGCACTAACTGCCACATAATAAATCGCAAAACTATATGAGAAAAAGGTTGTTCAGGGAAAAGGAAGGACCAATACGATAAATAATGCACCCTCTATGCTCACTTGTATACAGATAATAGCCCATTATATAATAGAATTACCTGATGAGTTTCAAATTCCTGGTACCATTTTTCTTTTGCCCAGCATTGTGTTTTTTGTAGATCTGAATATTCTCCCACCTTGAGGTCTGTATGGGTCCTGACAGCAGACACTTGTTGAGAAACCTGTTTTTCTGAAATTTTAAATAAACCTTTTAAAAGCATGAAACATGGATCATAACAATGTATAATAGCAGATGCATTTTACATGGAGTACAGAAAAAAAAAGATAATATGATGCTGTATAAGAGCTACTAAAGGACCTTTCTGAAATGTTTTTACAGATATTTAAGTTTAACTACGGTTTCATATCGAAGGTTAATGTCACAGTGCTCTTGTAGAACATAATGTTATCTGTTATCCAGTACTTATCCTGTGCCATGTAGCCGTTTTTCAATTTCCACCACTGCTACTCAGCAGCATGTTTATAAGAACTATAGTAGTGTTTCTGAAGCAAACACATCAGTTTTAACAGCGCAGGGCAACACCTTTATTAAGGTTCGAATTGGAGATTCAAATTTTCTAGTTGGATTTTTGGTAAAAACTCACAAATTCGAGTTGTGAATCAACTCCAATTTGAAATGTATCATACCTGGACCCGAGATCAGTTCAAATTTGACTAATCACCACCTAAAAACTGCTGAATTCATGTATAAAAGTTAATGGCAGAGGTCCAGTGACCCATTTGAAGATGTTAATTGCCTTCCTGACATTCAAGTTTTTTGTGGAGAAAAAAACTGTAGTTTAGTCGAATTCGAGTTTTTGGGTCAGTAATATTCGTTCGGGGTTTAGATATTCGAGATTTTTCTTAAAGAAGATACTATTCGAATTTCGAGGTCATCAAAGTGCATTAGAATTAAAAAAAAATAATTCAACCTTTGTAAAGTTGCCCCATTGAGTCACAGTATATGAAGGGATAAAAGAAGCCAGAAAGTTCTGGGCAGAACAGTTTTTCCACAGGCAACAAATCTCCTTGATGACCCTTATTTGTAGTCAACGCGAGTAGAATACAGAGCTAAATGAGACAGTGAGTTGCCAAATGCCCACAGCCACTGAAAGAGGTTCTGGAGGTTAACATTAGCAGACTATACCGTTTATGCATAAAGTAAAAAAATTATCAAGAAATTGTAAATCAAGACAAAAATTGCAAATCTTGTAATTTACCGGAATTGACCAGAAACACAGTCCTCTTGGTATTTTTGCTGAAGTCCCCACGGATCTGGTATGACAGCTCTTTACTGAGTAGTACTGCAATAAATGTCTTCCCTGAGCCAGAATTCAAACATACTATAGTATTATGATCCAATGCTGCTTCGAGTAGTTCCACCTGGAATAGGACAATATTATTCATTTGGTGGTTTAAAAGCCAAGATCTCTTTACAACATTTTCTTGCTGTACCCTCTAATAACTGTTCAAAGACGCAAGAAGTTTAATAATAACAGCTTTGCCGTAAAACTGGCCATACACATCTAGACTCGGACAAATCGCAAATATCGGATTATTCAGTATGAAAAACAAGAATTTGCAGTAGGACCACCCTGAACGTGTAGATGTAACGATTATATGGTCACACAGATAATCCTAGATCTACTAGGATGCTAATTGCCATTTATACCCAGTTGTTGGACAAACAGCTGGTATTTTTGTGAAGCTGGTCATATACAGGAAGGCATGCCTGTTTTGGGGGACTGACGAAGGAACGGATCTTTTACTCACTTTGGTCAACCATGTCATGACCCAAATCATTGACCGAATCCTTTTCTTCGCCCCAAGTACATACTACAAGATGGTCAGTCTCTGTCTGATGTGTTGCAAAGTCCCACCAGCTAAGAACTGCAGTGTATTGTGGATTTTCTAAGGCCAATCCATTTTTTAATTGCTCTTTCAGTGCAGAAAACTATACATTTACACACTAATACGTGTGTGGATAGGCATAATTAACAAGCTGTATATGAGCACTAAAATAAACAAAAGAAAACAAATTTCTGTGCTGAAAAAGAAATTGTTAAATTAAAAAAAAAAAGTAACAATTATTACTACAGGGGGGCACACAAAAAGTAATGTAAACAGAGGATGCAAATTGTTTCAGCTTCAATATAACATTTACATGTCACCTTAATATAGATGTACCTGATATTTCCGTGGGGTATAAATGTTGTCATGAATAGCCTCCTGTTGCCAGGGCAGCCCAAAAAAGGGACCCATTGGAGAGGAGGCTGGAGTCATAAGCTGAAGTCCTGCCATGCTGAGGGACTGCAAAATGCAGGGCTTTCATAAATCCAGTGACTTAAATCATTTTAATCTGCCTACTTTGCAGTTTGCTGGAAAAAAAAAAAATTACATCAAACATACAGTTAATCAATGAAAATCAAAATAAACTACAATGACTTGCTAGTCCTGCTAATTATCAAATCAGCAATGGTCAAATTAGCATAAACATTTTTGAAATTCTTTTGCTCCTCTTTTAAGAAGTAAAATAAATTAGGGCAAATAACGTGTGGTTAGCTGCAGGATAGCTTTCCTGAATACCCGCACACTTGCACTCACTAACAGATCAAAACATCACCATATCTAGTATAGAACAGGGGTAAAACATTAATTTAATTTCCCAAAATGCATGAGGTAATAGTGGTGTTCCAGCAGAATTCTGAACTGAAATCCATTTTTTAAACAAACATTTTTTCTATATATATTTAATTTTAAAATCTGACATGGGGCTAGACCTATTGTAGGTGCCCAGTGTCATGTGACTTGTGCCCTGATAAACTTCAGTCCCTCTTTACTGCAAGTTGGGAAGCAGAACAATGGGAAGGTAACAAGATAACCGCTCCCTAACAGATATATGAATAGTATTATTATTAACATGTATTTCTATAGCGCCAAATCCAAGTCCCACATGCGACTCCTCCAGTTACATTGAGATGGAGATGAAAGCCGTTTCATCATAAAGTGCGGTCTATTATTGAAAGCACGTGACAATGCAAAATGACCTGAGATGGCTGCTTACGTTACAGCTAAAAATATATACTTGATGGTTTAGGAATAAAATGTTATATGGTAGAGTGAATTATTTGCAGTATAAACACATTTACAAATAAAACCATCATAAAAACATTACAGAATCCCTTTAACTATGACTCACGATTATTTAGGTATTTAATTAAAATCTAAAAATACATAACACTACTAAGACAAATGCAACAATGTATCTAAATGCATTTCCCCTAATTGTTGCCAGCAAACCCGTTCAGATACTTTCTGTTACAAAGTATCTAAAACGTAACCTTTAATAATCGTTACACTAAAACACATGGTCCATACATATATAGTCTCACTGCTTAAAGGGGTTGTTCACCTTCCAAACACTTTTCTCTGTTCAGTGGTTTTCAGATTGTTCTCCATAAATAAAGACTGTTTTCAATTACTTTCCATTATTTATTTTTTACTGTTTTCCAAAATGTAAGTTTAAAGTTAAATGTTGGTGTCTGTGGTGTTTGAGTCTGGCAGCTCAGTAATTCAGGCACAGACTCTAAACTGATACAACTTTGCAACATTTGATCGATACATTTCACAGCAACATCTCTGGAGTATTAGCAACTATTGTATCAATTCTAACAGCTGCCTGTAATGAAACCCAGAGATTCTGCTCAGCAGGGACAAAAACAAGAAATGTATACATTAAATGTATCAGTTTAGAACAGTTGGGGGGGGGGGGGGGGGGGGTCGGTGACCCCCTCTCCCAGAGCTGCTTTAGAAGGTGAAAAATTACACTTTACACTTCAATATTAGAAAAACGGGTACAAATAGAAAATAGACAGTAATTGGAAAAAGTCGTTATTTCTGGTGATCTATCTGAAAACAACTAGTTGTTTGAAGGTGGACAACCCCTTTAAGAATTCAGAGCAGTGCAGGATAATATCCTTAAAATAAACGTTTATATTAAAACCTCCAAGAGGTGGATCAGTGGTAAGTGTTTACATACGTGAAGTAACCGTTAAATGCTAGTGCACAATTTCACTTAATAAAGAGGACAATATTTCTATCTGCCCAGAACCCTCCCATTCAAAAGTTCCCACAAGTGCCAACCTGCCTGTCTACTTATGGAGGGGCGGGAGCTGGTCTCCTCACCGTCCACCTATGTCGGTATGTCCACTCATTCTTAAAGGGCACCAATCACAGCCCAAATCAAACACATAATAGCAACCTGACCAGTACAACCTAAACCTATTTAATCAAACTACATATAGTTTTTTTTGGGGGGGGGGAAAAACAGCAGTTTTTTAAAAATCCCATACGTCAAATGGGTTCTTTCAATGAGGGAGTCCAAACTGTGACAACAACATGCAAACGAGTTCAGGATCATGCACAGCCCTGGGTATTCTACCCAGAATGCCTAGCTTTAGTAAACTCCTCCACTAGAAGTATCACAAGATTTCCCTATCTTATCCCCTGCTGGTGAGATCATTATGCAAATTAAGGGCACACACCAACTTCCAGAAGGTGGCAGCACTACTGAACAGCAGCTAACACAGAAGTTTGGCAGATTTTAAATAGCTTAGAACAGTGATCCCCAACCAGTAGCTCGTGAGCAACATGTTGCTCTCCAACCCCTTGGATGTTGCTCCCAGTGGCCTCAAAGCAGGTGCTTCTTTTCAAATTCCAGGCTTGGTGGCAACTTTTGGTTGTATAAAATCCAGGTGTACTGCCAAACAGAGCCTCAGTGTAGGTTGACAATCCACATAGGGGCTATCTAATGGCCAATCAAAGCACTGATTTGGCACCCCAAGAAAATTTTTCATGTTAGTGTTTCTCCCCAACTCCTTTTACTTTTGAGAGTTGCTCACGGGTTCAAAAGGTTGGGGATCCCTGGCTTAGAAGGTTTATTAGGCAAGCAAGAAATTTCAACTGAGCATGTGCGAGATTTCAGAGCTGCAGTTGGCTGTGAAGATATAGGTAGGAGGAGTCAGTGAAATCCAAGATGCCTGCCTCAACTAGAACTGCAGTGGAGATAGGGGAGATTTGGCAGAAGTTATAGTGAGCTGATGATTTACATTATACAAACAATTCTGTTTTAAAAATTTCTTGAACTCTCACATAGTGTATTTACTTAGTAAATGATTTGAGTTATGATTGGTGCCCTTTAAGCAGAGAGACTATATATGTATGGACCATGTGTTTTAGTGTAACGATTATTAAAGGTTGCTCACCCACGGATACAGTATTGTTGTGGCAATCCGTTTGTAAATTACCGTCTAAGTAGGAATATCTTCCAATGACATCATGATATTTGTGTGCAACCGATCATATTCTAGGCAAGCATCAATCTGAAAAGTAACATCAATTATTCAGTGATGAGAAAGCAAAATGTTCATTACACAACAATTATATTATAGGGGATTTTTCGGTTATGGAGTCCCATCCTTAACAGCATGGGGAGTGGGACCCAATTTTGGATCCTGTCCCATATGTTATGATCTGCTATAACTGACAGTTCGGTTTACAAAACTTTGTTTGCTACAAATTAAAGTTATAAACTTTTGAGTTGCCATATGTTAGGAAATGTAAGGGGGGGGGGAGGAGGGTAACCCTCCAAAAATTCAGACTATCCTCCTAAAAAAAAAAAAATTTTTTTTTTTAAACTCCTATCTATTGTATTGAACTTCGCCAGGTCTGACCTGACGGAGTAAAGTCTAGCGCAAGAGGTAACGTTCAGTAAAATAGTCATCTTTGACGAAAGGACTACGTAAATTCACTGTGTGCAACTTCGTCTAGCGTAAGGGTTTACTTCGCTAGCGGATTTTCGCCAGGGACACCGTTAGTAAATTGGCGAAGTTGCAAAATGACATCACATTAGCGCTGTGCAATTCAGGGTGTTCTGCATCCCACTATAAGTAATGACTTCATTAGGACCAAGAATAACGGTTGTTTTCAGCAATCTAGATTACACATAGTAGCAACGCAAAGCTGGGTAATTTACACAAATTCCAAAATTTGAAATGTAATACATTGCATTTCCAATTTGTGCCCGTGATCTGGCATCAGTAAGCATGAATAGATTTCATTCATCATTCCAGTAAGTCTGATCAACCACATTGATAACCTGGAGAGCAACGAATGACAATAAAACACGGACTCCCATGGCATGAAATTAGCTGTACAGCTATCCAAATACAATGTTACATAAATTCCAGTCTGAATAAATATACTTTTGGGCAAAGCATAACATCATAGGAGTGAAGAGCTGGAAGGATCCATTACAGAGCATACTATATTTTAGGAGTGCGAAAAGACTTCTCACAAACAGAGTATGGAGGTATGCTTGAACATTTACTACTCTGTCTCAAAGGACCAAAGTCAAATCCACATTTTTAGGAAAACGTTTTAATTAGTTTAAGTGACTAGCTTCAAGACAGGAAGATGTTATGCATATGCTTTACATCTTAAAACAGCTTGTAAAAGGTCGATTTCAATGTGGTCTGTGAACTGCCATTTTCACATTTAAAAAGGAAATATAAAATTACACCATGCTTACAGCAGAGTTAACAATCTGAAGAAAAAACAGTGAAGTTAAACATTTACTGGTTCTTAAAAAATAAAACAAGGTTAATATGTGTAATAAAACAGACATTCCAATGTTTTGTCAGACAGAACGTTATTTTATTGCTTGTCACAGAGGTGCATGCAGACTTGGAAACTCTGACGGGACCAAATTGTTATATATTACAAAGAAACCACCAGGGCAATGAGCAAAATAATTCTAAAAGAATACCTTCTACTTTTGTTGGTTAAAAAATGTGTTTACCTTTTAAAGCTTTTGAGCTGCAAATGCATATTAAGGCTGCAGTAATCATTTACTTGGATGCGTAAAGGTACTAGAACTAAAAGCAAAACTAACGCAAAGCAAAAACCCTGCTGGAAATCCTGTATTTTATATGCTGAACTTATTACAGTTCCAGCACAGGACAGAGCAGTAATGATCTGTGTCTTTATAGGGAAACTGCAATATACATTCATTTATCAACAATTTTCATTGTTGATCTATCCCTTTCTATTCTCGGCCCTGGTGGCTGAGACTGCTGATAAGACAAACAGAGGAATAAAGAATACTATATTGTGCTGGGTTAACTTTGGTCAAAAACAAACAAAAAAAATTATTTTATTAAAAAGAACCTCTTTATTGCAGCTCCCTATACAGTAGATCAGTTCCACCTGTACTTACTTTAAATGAATTGTTCAGTATAATAAAAAGTGGTTTTACAATGTAGAAAATGAAAAAAGTTTTCAAATCCTGCATTGCAGCTCTCTTGGTTTCAACTGATTGGTTATCAAGTGACTTGAGGGGGGCCACATGGGTCATAACCATTTGCATCTGAACTGAATGCGAAGGATCATATGCAAACTCACTGAACAGTTATGTGCCATGTTATGTGTCTCTTGTGGCCCCCCCTTAAAGGAGAATTCAACCCTGTGGTGCTAAAACCCCTCCTTCCTCCCCCACCCCCCTCCGGGCTATTGCCCCTAACGTTGTCCAGACGGCATTTGTGGCGTATGTGCAGTTGGATGCATTTGCCGGTTGTTACTACTGCACATGCGCCCAAAGTTCATGAAGTTTAATGGGAAAACTTTGTGAACTTCGGGAACGTGAGCAGTAGTAACAACTGACAAATGCATCCTACTGCAAATGAACCGCAAACCTTCCAGAAGGGGACCTGCGCTTTGGGGCAATTTACACGTTCGGGGCAATAGCCTGGGGGGAGGTAGGCCAGGGGGGAAGAGGGAGGGGTTTTAATGCCAGCAGGGTTGAATTCTCCTTTAAAGTCGCTGACTAACTCTGAAAAGCAGGAAATAGTGCTCTGTTCTGTTTTGGGCAGATGGGCAGTACTGGTAGGTTTTTTGGAGAAACTTTTAACAAATCTAAACTGAAAAGAGTATAATGCACTGATGCATTCTTGTTCACATAATATGTCTACTTTAAAGGGACTGTTACTTTGAAAAATACTTTTTCAGTTCAGGTGTTTTCAGATCCTTTCAGAAACAAAGCAATTATTTTTTAATTTCTTCAATTTTTTACAGTTTTCTCAAAAATGAAGATTAAATTGTAATGCAGACGTCAATTGCAGAGGTTCCTTGAACCATTTGAAGATGCTTTAAAGGAGACATATTGTGTAAAAAATAAGAATGTACCAGTGCATTATACTCATTTAGCTATAGAAGAATAGAAATATAGAAGAAGTAGTGTTTCAGGTTAATTTATTGAATATTTCTGCACAAACCTGAATAATCCCTCCCTTATCTTCCACTTCCTGCTCACTGAATTCCCGGGCTGTGCAGGGGAGCCGGTGGCTCTCAGCTCACTGCACTGTAGGACAGGAACCAATCAGCAGCTAGAAGGACTTGATAGGGAACTGAAGCCTGCCTGTGCTTGTGTGACTGCAGGGCTGTGATTGGCTGTCCCCCTCCTACTGTGCTTCTTCGTCGCTTGGCGGCGCATCCACAGTAGAAGCATTTACTGGTTCAGCTCTACTGTGCATGCGCCAAAGATCACAAAGTTTGCCAATTGAAACCTCGTGACTTTCAGCGATGCGCAGTACAGCTGAACCGGCAAATGCTCCTACTGCGCATGCGCTGCCAAACGCCAATGGATCCTGGAA
>CM044445.1:71249011-71260107 GCA_024363595.1 Xenopus borealis
CCAAAGCAAATGTAACTAACACATGTATCTTCTTAATTAAGCATAGAAGAAGAAAAATCCAACTGTGGGATTTATAGATGAATACAGTTTACCAGCGAGAGAAAGTAGTTACAGGTAGCCTGCAGGCACATGCGCAGTTGAAGCAGATTCCTAACTAGCCCCAACTGTGCATGTTCCTGCAGGCTCTGTGTTGGCATACAGACCTGAAGAGGATATGAATGGACAGAAGAGACGAGGGACCCCGTTGTGCTGCGCTGCTTCTTGCACTCAGGATTCCCAATAGGACCACTAATATAGGTAATACACTGTGCGGGGAGGGAGAGTTAAAGGGGGCAGATCAAGGGCAGTTGAGGGGGGGTGCTATATCTCTGGGGAGTAAGTTCTCTTTTGGTGAAAATCGTTCGATCAAATCAAATGATCAAATGATTCGAACAAATTTTATTCGATCGAATACGGATTTTTTTCCATCAAAAAAATTTGAGCGTCGAATTTCTAAGTATTTTCCACTTCAATATTCGACCCTTAGTAAATCAGCCCCTAAAAAATAAATTTTAACATATGAATGTACATTTAATGTTACCTATAGGTCATGTTGATTGTGTTTTGCTGAGAGGTTTGTTTTTGTATATAATTGTTAGCTGAAATGTCTAAGCCTGACTCTCTGACACTCTGGGGTATATTTATCAAAGAGTGAAGTTAAGGGGTACATTTATCAAAGAGTGACGTTCCGCCACTCTCCATTCATTTCTATGGGATTTTGAAAGGCCTATTTATCAATGGATGAAGTGAAAGTTCACCCTTTGATAATTACACCTTTCAAAATCCCACAGAAATGAATGGAGAGCTGCGGAATTTCCCTCTAGTGGCGGAACTTCACTCTTTGATGAATCTACCCCTAAGAGTGAAGTTCCGCCACTAGAGTGAAATTCTGCCGCTCTCCATTAATTTCTATGGGATTTTTAAAGGTGTATTCATCAAAGGGTGAACTTTCACTTAACCCATTGATAAATATGCCTTGCAAAATCCCATAGAAATGAATGGAGAACAGCGGAATTTCACTCTAGTGGCGGAACTTCACTCTTTGATAAATTTACCCCTCTGACTTTGCCAACCTGGCTGCCCCATCTCAGCCTGTTAGTTACAGTTTCTAATGCTAACGGACTCCTGCTGCACAAATATGGCAGCCCCCTCATACAGGAACATGGGGGATCAGACAGGTAATGTAAAAGCATCATGCAAATATTTTATGGCAAAGTTAAAAGATGCTTTCAAAGCCAATATTATAATAGATGTAAAAAAAGAGTTTAATTTCAGGTGTCAGTAACTGCAAAACATTAAGGATAATTATTGCCGATATAGCCATGAGCCATGGTTAAAATTGGGGGTTTAATATAAAATCAACTTATTATGTTAAGTTTTGCAACTGTATGTAGGGTTGCCACCCGGCTGCTATTTTACCGGCCTGAACGGTATTTTTGATGGTTGATCCCAATGTTATTATTAGGAAAAAAAGATAAATATATAGGAAGGCCGGTATTTTTTTCAAGAAAAGGTGACAACCCTAACTGTATGTAACCCAGTAGTTTGTGTACATAAAGGCACAAGCATTCCTTTTGTAACATCCTACTGAGAGATGCATATCCACATAAAAACCAGCACATTTAATTTATTGCTAGAGGAAAGTCTGCTGCTATATTTGTCACATATGGAACTGCTGGAGATCTTAAAGCCACTCATCAGTCTTACTGATTGTTTGAAAAAAATGTAACTTTTCTCATGTCCAGCTCAGGAAGAATCAGTATGCAGTACAAAAACAGCCAGAGCAGAATGGTAGTGTAGATGTTCAGAAATGGTTCAGATGGAGGAGCATCTGCAGACCGAGCTGAGGCTTTTTCAACCAGACATGTGTCTGCAATTTTCTTGCAACTAAATGGAAAGAAAAAAAATATGGTAAAGCTCCCCTACTGGAGTTGTAAGAAGTAGCATTCTTTGTAGTACCTAGACTTATCATGTAACAAAAACATCAGCTTTTCCCAACGTTCTATATTTACGCAGTGATGACACATATAACTTACTAGAATTCCCCATATATCTGTAACTAAAACTTACCCTGGTGGTCTACCTTTGATTCAGCTTGACCATCTGATTGACTTCCTGGTTGACCTGTGTCTGCATTCCGATTACCTCTTCTGCCTCATCCTATCTGATTGATTACGCGGTTTGACCATTGCCTGCCTGACGATCCTAGATATCGGCCTGCCTCGAATCAGCCTGTTTGACCACGAATCTGCCTACTCCTGCCTGTACCGTGACTTTTGGCCTTACTGACTCTAACTACTGTCGTGCCCCTTTGCTTATCCAGAACCTTTCCCTTACATCTCTTGTTAAAGTCCAGGTGGCATCAGAGTAGCTGAGGGCTCCTCCCGAAGCCAAAGGCGGTCAAACAACTGGTGAAGCACAAGCCTAGACCAGGGTGCTTGGTACTGGTTCTGGTGTTGGGTGCTGATCGTGACAATATCTTTAGCCTCAAACACTTTTTGCCTAGTACATGTACATAAACTTACATTAATCTGCCCCTCCCTACATCTCTGAACTAATCTCCATATACTCACCCAACCGCTTACTATGCTCCTCTACTGACCTGCTACTCAACTCTTCTCTCATTACCTCCTCACATGCTCGCATTCAAGACTTTGCAAGAGCTGCACCCCTCCTCTGGAATTCTCTCCCACGGTCTGTCCGACTTTCTCCAATCTTTCAGCTTTCAAGAAATCTCTTAAAACCTACCCTTACTGTTAACTACTCAATGCAATACCGCTTAAATTACTACATCTCTCACCCACTTTACTCTGATCTTGCCCACTCCCACACCTTGTGTATCATTCTCTTCCCTTTAGCTTTTTCTGTACAGGGCCTTCCTTACCTCCTGTACCAGTATTTATTGTGATGTATGTAACTCCATAATTATTGTGATGTATGCAACTCCTTATGTTTTACATATGTAATTCATGTGATTTAGTTGTATAATCACATTCACTTTACAGCGCTACAAAACAAGTTGGCGCTATAGAAATACATGTTAATAATAATTAATCCTTTTTATCTGATGATCGGAGTCGTCTCAAGGATTCCTACAGTCAAGGTCTAATATGTGTGTTCAAGAAAGAAGTTGCAAAGGAAATGTTAATTACTTTTATGCATTTGGTTATCATGACACACTCACCTTATATGATCAGGCTGTTCTTTATTCTTCTTGGGGTTTGGATCCAGCAAGTTTGCTAAATTCTAACATAAGTAAAAGGTAATGTTATTTTCTAATAATTCTGGGTTGAAGTGGTCCTTATATAAACTTGCTTCAAGTAGCTTCATCAACCATATTTCTTCTGCATTACTTTAAAAGAATCATAGTACTAACCTTCCTATCTGGAACACATTCTTTTCGTCTATGACATACAGATGCATCTTTCTCAATTTCTCTGCAAGAATCATGGAAAATTGTATTGAAGGTATTGAACATATTGAACAAAGTTTTAAAATTGACTCTAACACACATTTTCATGAATTTAAAGAACGTAGTGTATGTCATCATAGAATAGAGGACTATACTATGATGTATGTCATCATAAAATAGAGGACTATATTTTTTTACCAGTACATTCTATTTTTCTGTTTGTAACAAATAAAGTGGCTAATCTTCTGTATTGCTCTTTTGTATACTTATGTGTGCTCTTTACCTACCTACATATCAGGCTTGCTTTAAAGAAAATCTATATCGCTGAACAATGTAGGTCTGGTATAAAATATATTGCATTAAACAATTAATATTATGTGTAACTGGGTAATCCTAAATAGAAAATTGCCATTTTAAATAAGGGCTGCCTCCTGGATCATATAATCCATGGTGCACACAAACAAACCAAGGCTACACATACATGTTAGGTCACATGAGCCAATTAACAGACAATGTTTTGTCTTTTACTTCTACACTTCTTCCTGTTATAGTTAGAGCTGCAGTATTTCTGGTCAGGTGATCTCTGAGGGAGTACAAAGGCCATCCCAAAATGGAGGCTCCAGGTAAAATATATTTGCAAAAGGAGGCTCAACTAATCATTGATGCAATATCTCTGTTGGGGTGCCCACATTTGTGCACATTTATCTAATTTTGTTATGATGCATATTGCATATTTTCTGTTAATCCAATAAAATGTATGTCTTTAATGAAATACTGCTGTTTCCATAATCCATGTTATATATTAAAAGGAAGCTGCTACTTTGAAAGCTCAGCCAATGATAAACAAAAGTCCAAAGAATTAAGAGGGTTTCCCAAACTTTTTCATATGACTGTATATATTCCAGTTTAGTAAGATTCTTTAGTAGGCCACTTAATACACTATAAACTATCCATTGGCTAAGTATTCAATTTTGGAGTATAGTTTTTCTTTAATACCTACTCTGAATGCTTTATTTTTAATAAAAAAATAGCATTATAAAACACATATTTCAAATACTGTACAATACATAATTAGAAAGTACTTTTCTGTGTTTCCAGAAGTAAAGTACAAGTCAAGACATATAAATAAATGGCATATAAGAAATCAGCTGGTGTTTGCAGCTGCCCAGAAAAAAAAGGCCTGCCTCTTCTATACTTTACCTAGGAGGGCCAATTACTTCATGATTTTCTTCCTTTAGCTTAAGCTTTGTGTCATCCAGTTTATCCTCTATTTGCAGAAAATTGTCTTCAAGCTCTGCCTTTTGGGAAGAAAGCTTCTTGGAGCTTTTCACATCTTTCTCTGCCGCTAATCTTTGTTCTTCCTGAATTTCAGCAAACTAAAGTTAGCCAATGACATCATTTTATATATATATATATATATATATATTTACATGAATTGGGAAGTTATACTCGACCAAAGAACAGAGATATGTATGTGTTGTATATGCACAGAAACCAGGCCTGACTTTCCTTGCCTTGTCACACATCCCCTAAATTGACAAGCTTAAGCAGTCCAGAAGGTTCATACACACTTTAAATATTCACACCTACACACAATATTAATTCTCATCATCACCATAGACAAAAAATCACAAACGCCATTGTAGTAACTTACAAATAATTATATTTTTGCTTCCTCCATTAACAAAGAATGGTCACCCACTTCCCCCACCATAGTACTTGCCCAATCACGGTACATCAGATGCCTCTTCGTGCACCTCTGTTCCTCACTTTTAATATATTGTGGTCTACTTATTTCTTCTACCAACAGCTGCTTTGGCACATGCCTGACAATTGATTACTGCATTCCTCCCCATTTCCAGTAGGTGCTTGTCAGCCCTGTGCTTCTCCCACCTAATGGAAGTACTACATCTGCCTATACCTTCCTCCTAGCACTTCAAGCACAGGAGCAAATAACAAGCAACATAACCTACTATGTAGCCCTAACCTTTTAAAATCTTTTCCAGTTTACAAAATAGTCATACCTGAGTGTCATCTGTGTGACTTTGTTCCATTGCAGAATTTCTGGTCTGTATTTGTGATGTTGGTTTTTGGGTAGAAGACTCATTTGATGTTCTTAAATCTGGGATTTTCGACAGTTGTGAGGTGATATGTGAGTGCCTAAGATCACATGCTCCATCCAAAAACCCTGAATTGAATTCGGTGTTACATGTCTGCATGTAGTCCTGATTATAAGACTCTATTACAATATTATCATTTTCCAGGGGAAAACTAGATGTTATATTGCTACTTATGGATGCCCCTGGTGAGTTTTCAGCAAAGGCATGCAAGACATCTGCAATAGGGACACTGTAATGAGGATAATAAAAAAGATTATGAGGAATAACTGAAATCATAGACGAATCTGCTTTGTCAATATTGTCTGGGTCTTCTTGTTTTTCTGTTGGAAGACTTTGTACATTTGTGTCTGAAATTGAATCTACAGAGTGTCCTTCATTTATGGATTTGCCCTTTCCTTTGGCAGCAGCTGCACTATATGATTGGAAAACTGCCATCTGTTTGGAATAGTTCCTTCTTGTGGAATTTTTTGGATGAGCTGGATAATGTGGAAAATATTTACATGCATCTTCTACATTATTGTTGTACTCAGGTGATAGAACATTTCCATTAGTGGATACCTCTGATGCACCTTCTACAGGATCCTTCCCCTGATATGTTTCTGTATATGTATTTGTTGATTCTTTGGACAATGAAATGGGTTCCTTATCAGTAGCTGTACAAACATCTATAGAAGAAAATGAGTCAATGTCATTTACTTTTTTAAAGCTATTATTTGTAACAGATTTGTATAGTCTATCAGAGGCAACAACTGGGCAATTCTCATCTGCAGAAGAAAGATTTTTAGCATGGCTTCCATTTAAGACCAATGATGGTTGGATAGAATTGTCTTCAGTTGTTCCATCAATGCCACTAAATTCTTCTGAAGGACTTTCCATGGAGGAATCTGAATGATCTGAGGGGTTCACTTCATGTCCCAAAATACTGTAGCTTTCTCTTGCACTGGCTCCCTTTGGGCTTTGGTTATGCTCACTCATTGACGGAGACCAATCGTTTATTTTGCTATGAGAATCAGAACAAAAATATTCTGCAATTAACTCTTCAGGATAATGATATCTCTCTGGATGAGTCACTGGTGAATGGTTTTCACTCTGAATGTCAGAATCTTCAGACAGAGTGATAATCTTGCTTTCCTCCTCTGCTGGCCCATCTTTATAGTGTACAAATGTAGATTCCACCAGAAGAGAATCCAATTGGTCAGCAAAATCTTCCTGAAATACATGCAACATTTATTAGTGATTGCAAAATAATAACTACCTAATTACTGATTTTGTAGATAAACATTTACAGATACAAAAGAAATGTACAATTGGGTCCATTGTTGTGTTTATTTAATGAAATGTTAAACTTTAAAGTTTCTTTAAACTTACCCCCAAAATGAATATTTAAGCAACAGAAAGTTTATATCACATTAAGTAGCATATTAAAGAATCTTGCCAAACTAGAATATATATTTAAGTAAATATTCTCCTTTTACATCTCTTGCCTTGAGCCACCATTTTGTAATGGCCTGTGGGCTGCCTCAGAGATCGCCTGGCCAGACATATTACAGCTCTTACTGTAACAGGAAGAAGCGTGGAAGCAAAAGACAGAATTCTGTCTGTTAATTGGCTCATGTGACCTAACATGTATGGTTTGTTTGATTTGTTTGTGCACCGTGAATCCTAGTTTCCCAGGGGAAGACACATACTACTAAAAAGGTATATTATTATGAAAATGGTGTATTTACATGAAACAGGGTTTTACATATGAGTTGTTTTATGCAATATTTTTTATAGAGCCCTACATTGTTTGGGGGTGTAGTGATCCAAATTACAGAAAGAGACCTTATACAGTGGCTTAGTAGGTGGGGTCTGTAAAAAGACTGCAAAGCAACTTGGAGGGTTTTCAGAATTAGCTGCTTGACAGCGTTGAGCAGAGAACAGTTTAGCCATTTTTTCTTCCATTGTGACATTCGCAGTTTATTGACACAGGGGACTTTTTAAAAAGTGTGTATTTCAGCCATCTGAAAATCACCTGTAATCTACTCCCCTGGCTCCCATTCACTTGCAAATTTACAGACATACAGCTATGAGAGCATTCGAACTGAAAGGTGCTGCAGATAAAACATTTATATTTGAAATTGAATATCATTTAATTAAATATCTTCCAGAAATGGATAGTAGCTCCATTGCTAAACAGCTGGAAGCGTAGGTTGTTCACCTTTAGCTTAACTTGTAGTATGTTATAGAATGACTGATACTAAGCAACTTTTTAATTGACCTTCATTTTTGCATTTTATCATTTTTAAAATAATTTGCCTTATTCTTCTGACTCTTTCCAGCTTTCAAATGGGGTCACTGACCCATCTAAAAAATGCTCTGTAAAGATATTTTTTTTGTTTTGCTACTTTTTACTAATCTTTTCTATTAGGCCACCTCCTATTCATATCCCAGTCTATTATTCAAATCAGTGCACAGTGTCTAGGGTAATATGAACCCTAGCAACTAGATGGCTGAAATTGCAAATTTGCTAAATAACTCAAAAACCACAAACAATAAAAATGAATACCGGTTCCAAATCACTCTTTACGAGTCTACATCATACTAAAAGTTAACTAAAAGGTGAATAACCCCTTTAACAGCAATGCATGCACCAGTCTTCATAAACCAACTATATTAATTATCTCACACCTTAAGCCTTAAGACCATATCACGCATTTTAAATTGCTTCCGTTTAAGGGGGCTGTTTACACCTAAAAACACCTTTACTAAAAAAAAAACTAAAAAAAAAACTGAATAAACAGGGCTTGTGTTGAAATTACATTCTGCCTGTAGTTTTAATTAACGATTAACTCGTGTAAAAAGTTGGGCTATTTTCACTGACCTTACCCGCTTCCTTTATAAACAGGGACATTAGTTCAGAGCTCCCAATATAACTTTAAACAAACAAACTCTGCCCTTCTCTAAGCATCAGCCTTTGAACAGGTCATTATAAGGGGATTCATATTGGTTAGTAATTTATTTTATCAGCCCCTCTAAAAGGCCTTTCATAATTAAATTAATAGGCAAATAGTATGTTCAACAAGAATCAGGAAGTGCTGTCATTGTATTCCGGAAGTGACTTCATTGGAAGTGTGAACAGAAAAAAGGAGTAAAAATCACTATTGAGAAGATCCGCGGCCCAACCCGCTGCAGGACTCTAACAGGAGTAGGAAAATTTGGAGAAATTCACAATGCTTTTTGTATTTAAAGGAGACGTCTACCCATAATGCGCTAAACCCCTGCCCCCCTGCCCCATAGGCCCCCCGAGCAAATGCCCCTAACCTAAGTTGCTACTTACCCCCTCAGTGCAGGTCCTGACCATGGAGTTTGCAGGCACCATCTTCTTCCAGGATCCATTGGCATTTGGTGGCACATGCGCAGTAGGAGCATGTACTGGTTCAATTCTACTGCGTATGCGCAGAAAGCCACGAAGTTTCAATCGGAGAACTTCATGACTTTCGGTGCATGCACAGTAGAGCTGAACCAGTAAATGCTCCTACTGCGCATGCACCGCCAAGCGACGAAGAATCCAGGAAGAAGACAGCTGGGGAGAAGATGGTGCTTGCAAACTCCATGGTCAGGACCTGCGTTGAGGGGGTGAGTAGCAACTTAGGGGCATTTGCCGGGGGATGGGTAGGCCAGGGGGAGGGCGGCATGCGGGGGGAGGGGTTTAGCGCATTATCTATCTATCTATCTACAATTCTCCAATATAACTAATGTTAATTCCATACATATAATAAAGGAAATAAAATACTTACTGTATCAAGTTCTGGAAAGTGTTCCAGAAACTGAGTGACATATGTCATAATAGACTGCTCATCAGGTGAATCAACCATTACATCTGCAGCAGAAAACACAGGCTGAGTGAATGTAACTGAAAGTCTTTCAGAACTGTTATATATATATATATATATATATATATATATATATATATATATATATACTGACATTTAAATTGCATTTATGGCAGCATTAATGCAGGTACACCAGAATAAACATGACTCATTTGCAACTGATAAAAACCAAAAGCATTCTCCGCCAAGTCATTAATAAGCCTTCTGAAATCCACATTCTGACATTCAAATTATACTGGCATTTACAGCAATGGCACACAAGGGACACATTCTTAAAGCTGTCTAAAATATTTGAAGCCAAAAAAGTGTAACATTTTTTAGTAACATAAACAGCATAAAACTCAGTTGTCCCTACTATTGAATTCACACCATGGGGCCTATTTATTAAACTTCGTTTTTTTTCTGGTCGAGTTTTTAAAGGGGAAAACTGACATTTTTAGAGATTTAGTATACCCCAAAGCTGCTAAAAATCCAAATCCAAAAATACTCCAGCTGTTTCTTGACATTGTGATCTTCACTGGTTTTCCTACAATAACATGACAAGGTTTTTGGGTGACAACAATTTAGTTGATATTTTTCCAAATTTTTTTAGATGATTTTTTGATAAATGAGTTAAATTTTTGCCAGTTAGGCCGATTGTTTTAATAAAAATTAGATAAATTCAAGCTCTAGTAAATACCCCTCACGTGTTGTGATCACTAAAACAATCTATTGCAAATAGCTAATTTTTAGAGGTCTTTACACTTGACTAATTCCTAACATGACTAAAATTATTTAACACCTTTCTTAAACTGCCACAGTTTTTAATTTAATGGGGGAAATCAGGGAATAAATTTCTCGCATGAAAACAAGGTTTAAAACTCTGTAAAAATAATTGGCAGTACTGAACACTAGTTTTTATATGTTTTTTTCCAAGCCAACATTTCTTTTTACTCCATAATTTTACACTCAAGTACACATTCACAAACATAATTACACAGCTTTAATACAAGAAATCTTACAGAGCATAGCATGGCATTAAAGTGGCTGTGTATGGTGCTTTTGAATGCTTTTTTTAAACCCCTTTATGAATATGCCCAAAGTGTTTTATTGCTGTATAACAATAACAATAAAGAACTGGCTATTGAAATGTCTAAATACCATTCATCATGCAAGATTTTAGCAAGATCTTAATTCCTTCTTACATTCTGTGCAATGTCTTTTATGACTTCTTATCTTGCCAACCACATATAGAGTGTTTCTATGTCATTTGTATGTTTGCACTATGCATCCTTATGTTGGACAGCACTCCAGAATATGTTTATACATGCTTTTTAAGAATAAAAAAAAACATTATAAATCTTATCTCTGTGTATTTAATTTCCTTGTGGGACCTCCCTATGGTGTATCCCTCATTGTCCACTAGTGACTAGGCGGTGCAAGTTCTCAGTCTCTCCCAATTTCTGCAGAGGTCCCAGGTTTGCTAGATTGCCGCAGGTTAAGACATGTGCCAAGAAATGGTTACATTTATCATTTAGGAAATGCAAATATTTTCATAGGCCCAGAAACAATGGGGGAAATTCACTAAGCGGCGAAAATTCGCAAGCGTTGGCTTCACTAACGTTCGCCGCACTTCGCCAGGCGAATTTTCACCAGCGCTACACAAATTCG
>CM044445.1:71265647-71276753 GCA_024363595.1 Xenopus borealis
TCTGTTTATTTATTTGCAATTCATGTTTTAGTTGCTTTTGTTGTTTTAATCTGCTGTGTATACCAGAAGGTTTAAATCATTTCCTCACTCATTCAGGCTGCACATATTTAGGTCTTAGTCTTTGCAGTTAGGTTTATGGAACCGATAGAAAATCAAACAACACTATGTATGCTTCATTAGAAATAAAACAGAATTACAAAACCTGTAAAATCATGTGGTAAATGTTTGGCCTTGATTATGAAGACTATGTTGAGATGAAAGCAGACCTAGTGCTGTGCTCTTACTTTCTTGTCCTTTGCTGAACCCAGTTCAGAAGAGCTTTGATGGCTTTACGCTGATCCTTAATTGAAACAGACAAGCTTTTCTCTGTAGTGGGAGTGCTGGAGTGAGACGAGTCAGAGTCGGGCCCGCTGGGCAGCGAGGACAGGCTGGATGACAATGACATTCTGTTGAGATTGCCTGTGAGTTCTTTAATCTGCAAAGAGGAAGTGAAGACATTATGTCAGGCTATTTTACTGTGATTGGAAATGCGATGTTCTTGTACTGTAGTGACAACTTCGTTCAAAGACAGATATTTCTTTAAAAAAAAAGCTATGCTTAATCGGAATATTTTTATTCTACCTCAGTAGATCTCAGTAGATGTCTAAGACACGTCTGTTATTCTTTTTAATGCACCAATGTATGCTTCCCATATTTCAGGTCTCCTGTCTAAGACCTTTGCTTGCATTTTGCATTGCATTTGCGTTACTAGCTACTATTATCTTTTGTCTCAGGAAATCCAACAAGCACTTTATAATGCTGTATGACATTTTCATTTCTTGAAATATGCTTATTATTACAGTTGCTATCGTAACATGGCTGTTCATTAATACATGTTTACCTGCAAGAACAAGATTATGTTCCAAATTAGACCAAGGACCAATGAAGGATTTCCATCAGCTATCTCTGCAGCATCAATGCTAACCAGTTTTACCTGAAATATTTAAAGAAATGGCATTACGTGCTCCTCAAAGGCATGCAGTCTGAAGAAAAAACTGCAACTAAAATTTAAGGACTTGCGGCAGAATGTGCCCGTGGCATAGAGGCGGGGCAGACAATTACTTTCACTTTCCATTCAGCACTTCCTAGATGTCACTGTTACTGATGTTTATTGTGCAGCCAGGGCATGGGGATGGACACTAGGTCCCCCATTCTGGTGCACAAACAAGATTCTAAGATGATATAACGCTTGCTTTAATAACAGTGTCCACAAAATGGCTCCTACCTGCTTGCTATAAATTTGAATTCCCAGACTGAAGGAAACAAGAATCGAATAATTTACATAGTGTAAATAAAGTTCATTTTGCTTGACCAATGCAATAAAATAGGGTTTTGAATATTTCTTTTGGGTGACGGATCCCCTTTAATTACATTCCCCCATTAGTATTCAAACAAAACAAATCATCTGGACAAGGAAAGTTAAACTAAAGAAGTAAGCTTGAAATGTTTTACATTATGTTGTGTGCTTCTGTACCAGCCCAAGGCAACCAAATCAGCCCTGTAGCATCAGCTTATATTACAGACCAACCTAATTTTTTGCTTGATAATTTGTGACAACCCCTAAGCTTAGCTTCTCAACAGCTGCTCAGAGCCCACTGAGCATGTGAGTGTCACAGACACTTTCCAAGATGTTGACCCCCTGTGACACGTTTGAATTCCTGTAGCATTGCTGCTATTAGGAAGATGAAACTTTAGGCTGGTTCAATAAGTTCAGAATATAAAACATACAATTTTTAGCCCTAACACATCAGTTAATAAATCCATTTTTCAAAAGAGAAAACTTTTTTTTTTTATATTTAATTTTGAAATCTGACAAGGGGCTAGACATATTGTCAGTTTCCCAGGAGCCCCCAGTCATGTGACTTGTGCTCTGTTAAACTTCAGTCACTCTTTACTGCTGTACTGCAAATTTGAATGATATCACCCCCTCTGTCCCCCCAAATGGCCTAACAACAGAACAATGGGAAGGTAACCAGATATCAGCTCCATAACATATGCTAACAGCTTCCTGGTAGATATAAAAACAACACTCCATAGAAAAAATCAAGGTTCCATTAAAACACCTTCAGTTACATTGAGTAGGACAAACAACAGCCTGTGAGAAAGCAGTGCTACAATGCAGCACTGGCTGCATTTTGCCTCGCTGTCCAGGCCAAATGACCTGTGGTGGCTGCCTACACACCAATATTACAACTAAATAAATACACTTCAGGTTCAGGAATGATATTTTGTATGGTAGAGTGAATTATTTGCAGTGTAAACAGAGTAATTTATAAATAATAACTACACCATAAAAATCATGACAGAATGCCTTTAAAATAGAGGGTCAACAAGAAATCTGCAAAATGGATAGCTCTGGGGGAGGGAGTCTTTCTGCTAACACAAACTGTCACCTATGCAGTTAGTACTATGTTTGAAGTGCAGTGACCAAATATTTTCCCAAATGTTACCCAACATGGCTTGAGCATCATTAGAACTGAAAGTGTAGCAGATATTAACAGATATTCAGCACTTGCTTTCTTTTAACAACTATCTTATTATTTCCATTTCAATAATTTTTATTGGAATTTTCATATAAACATACAAACATTTACAACTATCTTATTATAAGGTTGGATGGATTGAAAAGCAAAAGGCTTCAGAGACATTTTAGAGTTCTGTGGACCCATTGAAAAAACAGAGCCCAATCCCTTAAATCCATTCATATTTCTTCTCTGTCAAAAGAAAATGATTGCAACCTTGGTAGATTCACATTTGTTTTGAGGGAGTCCTCCAAAATATAAAATTATTAGTACTAATATTAAACTATGCGTGCCCTGACACTGACCACAGCTATGTTTTACAATTTTCTTGGAAATTTACTCCTGGCATATATATTCTATGGTCTTGGGATAAAACCCACACTCCATATGATGTGTCCTTACACTGTCATAGTAAATAACTAATTCAGAAGGTAGACAGTGAAGTGCACAAAAAGGGAAAAATGGTGAATTTACCATATCATTTATTACACCAATCCCCATCAGTACATTGCAGAGTTACAAAAAAGCCCTAAAAGTTCATCTGTAAGACTGATGATCAGGTAGCAGAGAAGCAAGGAATATGGCATTATGTTTACTTTATCTCACTATGTACATCCAACTTGTACAACTAAACTGCTTATGGCTCTTAACGTTCCTGAAATCTGTCAGTCAAGACAGAGAATGCAACATAATTGCTAGTGTATCAAAGCACTTAAGATACTTACATTGCTGTCCTCCAAAAACTTTAATGCTTTCGCTATGTTATTCAGACGGAATATGCGATGAGAAGATGGCTTGTGTTCCTGGAGCTGAAACAGGGAACATTTCATTTGAACTGATCACTGGGCAGAATTGAAATTAATTTGCACAACAAATGTTGCAGGTATATCAGAAGAGCTGTCTCTGAGATACAGTCATATGAAAAAGTTTCGGAACCCCTCTCAGCCTGCATAATAATTTACCTCACTTTCAACAAAAAAGATAACAGTGGTATGTCTTTCATTTCCCAGGAATTTAGACAAGCCACAGACATATTGGGACAAAGTGCTTAGGACTGATGAGACAAACATTAAGTTATTCGATCATAACAAAAAGAGCTTTGCATTGCGGAAGAACACTGCATTCCAAGAAAAACACCTGCTACCTACTGTCAAATGGAGGTTCCATTGTGCTGTGAGGCTGTGGGGCTAGTTCTGGGGCCCTTGTTAAATTCGAGGATCAGATAATTCAATCCTATGCAGAGGGAGAAGTACAATATTCTGGAATGGTCGTCACAGTCCCCTGACCCTGAACATCATCGAAAATCTATGGGATGATTTGAAGCAGGCTGCTCATGCTCAGCAACCATCAAATTTAACTGAACTGGAGAGATTTTCTATGGATGAATGGTCAAAAATACCATCATCCAGAATCCAGACATTCATCAAAAGCTATGAGAGGCGACTAGAGGCTGTTACTAATTTCTCTGTTGGGGTGCCCAAATTTATGCACTTGTCTAATTGTTATATTATGCATATTGCATATTTTCTGTAATCCAATAAGCTTTATGTTACTGCTGAAATACTACTGGTTCCATAAGGCATGTTATACGTATATTAAAAGAAAGTTGCTACTTGGAAAGCTTGGCCAATGATAAACAAAACTCCAGAGAATTAAGAGGGGTTCCCAAACTTGTTCATATGACTGTATGCAGTGAATGTCCATGAAAATCAAGATGAGCTCAATTGAAAATAATATGATGTAAAAAGGCACATTAATTCACCAAAATCTATTGAGTTTTTGCAAAGTACAGCTTTTTGCACTGTCTTTGTAGAACACTTAACACATCAGATTTGACTAGTGAAAAACAGCTCCACATTTGATATGATTATT
This sequence comes from Xenopus borealis, assembly GCA_024363595.1. Taxonomy (NCBI): domain Eukaryota; kingdom Metazoa; phylum Chordata; class Amphibia; order Anura; family Pipidae; genus Xenopus; species Xenopus borealis. The sequence goes on from CM044445.1 coordinate 71,270,081, forward strand.
AGTAATTTGACACTGTGCAAGATAATGCCCATGGGTTTAATAGTGTTTTGCAGGTATACTGAATCTGAAACATACTGTAACTCCACATACAAATGTGGCTGTTATCTGACACATTTGAAAAGGCACTTGCACTTTTTGAATTTTCTAAATGCATTTTACTTTTCTAAATTCATTATCCCAGAGATTACAAAAAGACCTGCGGCCCCTGGTCCTTGCTGATCTGCAACTGCCAGCAACAGCCTTCACATATTTCTTCTTTGAGAAAAATCTCAAAGAAATCTTTTTTTAATTTAATGTGCAACCAACCCACATTAACTAAGGTAAAGCACATTATTAAGTAAAACACAGCCCTGCTGCATACACTCACCAGACTCTGCCCGGTCAGGACTTCCAGCAGCGCCATTAGGATTTTCCCATCTTGGATATCAATAAATAAATCTTTGACTTCAATAGGAGGATTGCACTGTTGAGAAGAAGAGATGGATTATAGTTAAAAAAAAAAAGTCTGTAAAAGCTCATAGTTTTCTCATATGCCTTCAGTTTTCTGTATTCTTCTGTGTATTATCCACTGGATCTTGCTTCCCCCCGGGTTTAATAAAAATAGTAACTGTTCATGTTAGAAAAGGAACACAGGTAATAAATAAAATCACACAGGGGTTTAGATCAGGTCTGCTTTTGTAGATATAGTGGTGCTACTTGTCATCAAAACAAGAAATGTAAATAAAGAATAAAGCACACCAGTTGTGCAGATGTACACTTACATGATCTTCAACAACATGCAAGTCAGTTGGCATGCTACACACAATTAGCCCTCAAATTATTACAGGTATAGGATCTAATATCCAGAAACCTGTTATCCAGAAAGTTCTGACTTACAGAAAGCCCATCTTTCATAGATGCCATTTAAATCAAATAATTAAAATTTTTGAAATTATTTTTTTTCTGTAATAGTAAAACAGTTGAACCTAACTAGGATATATACTGTATCTGATCCTTATTGAGAGTAAAACAATTTATTTAATTAATGTTTAAATGTTTTTTCAGTATTGATATGGTGATCCATATTACAGACAGACACATTATCTGGAAAACTGCAGGCAGTGTCAGCCCCAAGCGCCCCCACACCATCCCTCGGAGAAACAGCCACAATTACTCTCTGCCACCAATGCCCCACCACCATGTGCTCTTATCTTTTTCCTGCGCATCAACGCGATCGGGGTCAGGGAAGGAGGTAAGGAGAGGGAGTTCAGGGAGCAGATCTGGGCCGACCCTGACCCCATGTCCAAAGCATTCAGGATAAAAAGGTCCCATACCTGTACCTGGTTAACATAGGGCTCACATGCTCCTTAGCACATTAGTGCAATTCATTACAATAAGTGCATGTAAACACAAGTGCATTGTGTCTTATTATGGGTCCAATACGGTAGTGTAATCACTAACATAACATAAGCTAGATTTACTGTATGCTTTCTTGCTTTCCATTTTCACTCTAATCTTAGGGAACTGTTATACAGGTGTCTTTGGTGGTATACACCATCTATGCCTATGTCATAGGCCTGAATCGTGGATACAAAAAGGGTTAGGAATTACTGAAAAAAAGTATATTTTAGGGCAAATTGTCAAGGCAAAACTGTGGGTTGAGTCGATTAGGGTGGGGCATTATGTGTTCCAATTTTTCTCAGCAGGTAACGCTGCAAGGTGTACTTTTACTTGATGTTTATACCTACCCACACATGTAGATAAAGTAGGGTCTTTCTATCCTAATTTATGTTATAGGGCAACCCTTTTGAAATAAAAGTGGTATAAAGGTATCACCTTTATACCACTGTTATTTTTAATTTCAAAAGGGTTGCCCTATAACATTTTTACTGGCTAATATGGTATAGCAACTTTACCTGCTATCCTTATTTATATATTCCCTTTGCATATAGGAAAGCGATAACATTTGATTCTATATTTTATCTTCCTTGCTTCTACAATAGTGCTAACTTACTTGCCCACCATAGTGTATGATAACTTTTTCATGTCAATTTTCATGGCATAAAGGTCATTCTACTAACAAATTCTACTCATGCAACATGTGGGAATGGAGCTACAAGCTCACTCATTGTGAACAACAGTTTTAACTTTGAAAATGAATAGTTAGAGGTTTAAACAAGCTTGATCAGTATCTAGTTGCTCTGCAAGGATTGTTACAAAATATTGCCATCTATCAACAAAACATCTATCAACAAATCCCCAATTAAAATTCTACTATCTGGAATGAGTGGGACCTGTTGTTTTCCAGATAAGAGATATTTTTTTATTTAGATCCCTGTACCTTAAGTCTTCTAAAAATCATTTAAACATTTTATAAACCCAATAGGAGTGTGTTGCCACCATTCAGGGTTCATGCTGCTTAGTTAACATCAAGTAAAAGGTACTGTTTACTGATTACAGAGAAAAAGGAAAAAAACATTTAAAAAGTACAACCATTTTCTTAAAATAGACTCTAGGGGAGATGACCTTCCCATAATTCTGAGTTTTCTGGAAATTGTACAATAATGTACAATGAATCTAAAGCGTTATCACACCTTGGCATGTAAAAGTTGAAGGGGATAAAATGTGTAATACAAAAGAAAAATGGAGCTCACATTTTGTCACATGTTATTGTGTTATCCTTAAACTTCTGCAGAAAACAAAATTCTCCTCTGTTACTTGCAGAGTAACCAAGCCCATAAGCATGCCATGCATAGACTTGTGTCTCATTGTGCTCATTATAATACTTTCATATGCAAATTTTCCTTGTGCATGTGGTGCATGGAATTTTAGGTAAAAAAAAAATAATGAATGGTGTTGATTTTTGCAAGCATCAAAAGACCCCCTAGTCATCACAATAAAAAGGGTATTGACTTTTGTGGAAAGTACTGCTGTTTGGGAAGCAAAACTATGCAAAAAACTACTTTTTAAAATGGCCTTTGTGTAATGAAGTAAATTGTAATTCTAAGCAAGTTTCCAATATAAGTTGTACATCAATTAGCATTTTCTGTTGTTTGGGAGTTATATGTAAATGCATTGCTAATTAAAAGCAGTTATCTGTGGACTGTTTGTATCCTCTGTACTAGTGTCTCTGACTCCTGAAATAATTTTGTAAAAGCCAGCTAATTAAAAGACCTAGAGAAGAAAAATATTTAATGGACTTTTATTGAAATGGAGCTTATAAATAAATTTTCTATCCTTACAGAAAAACAGTTTTTTGAGTAGAGTACCCTTTAAGCATATATGATAAGGATTAATGTACCAAATTTCTACTGTGTTCTATTGTTTTTTGCCATACAGCTAGACAACAAGGTGGTTATTTACTACGACTCGTTTTTTCCCAATATTTTACCAGAAACAAACTCAACTTAACTCCCACCTACAAATGCGGTTAATTCACTAATAATTAAACTTTCAACCTTAAATAAATAGACCCCCAAGTGTTTAAAATAAAAAAGACCTAATATTTCAGTGGATATTGGATTATAAATTTAGTTTTTGTCTTGCCACACACAATATTTGCGGAATACTAAGAATACTAAGAAGCTTGACTTTATGCAGTGAAATTCTCCCTTCATTTACTGCTATGGATAGAAATTGTCAGACGGTCCCTAACTTCTGGCAGGGAAACAATCATACTTATGAACAGCCTTACTTACCAGCCATGCAGAACTCAAACAGCTTTGTTTTTTGATCATTTATGACGATCCCTAAGCAGCACAGACCATACTGAGCATGTGCAGTGCCAGTGTCAGACAAAGATGTATAACAAAGTTACAAGATGACAGCCCCCTGTGGCCAACTTTGAAAGCATAAATCATTTCTTTAATTAGGCTTGTGGTGCAGTAAGTTCATGTTTATGTTTAGTATACAAAATACAGCATTTCTAGCCATATTCTATTTTACACTTTCCTTGCCCTTTAAAGGCTAATTGTTCAAGGCTTATATAGGTATGGGACCTAGGATTTTCTGGATCTGTAGTTTGGATCAACATAGATTAAGTCTAATTGAAATCATATAAACATTAAATAAACCCAATAGTCTAGTTTTGCTTCCTATAAGGATTAATTATATCTTAGTTTGGATCAAGTACAAGGTACTCTTTTATTATTTCAGAGAAAAGGGAAATACTTTTTTAAAATTTGGATAAAATGGAGTCTATGGAGGATGGCCTGTAATTCAGAGATTTCTGGATAACGGGTTTTTGGATAATGGCTCCCATACCTGTAGTACTTTATAATAAAATAAGGTATAGAATAAGGTCATGCCAAATATCCATTGGATGCCCTTGCCTACTTATACAAATTATTACAAAAAGAAAAGCTTTACTGATAATTCTGTAGGCCTTTCCACAAGAGTGGTCTAGAAATTGCTTTCTGTCAAAGTCAGACACAAAGTGCACCGCTCCTGTGTTTTGGCCCCCATGTCGTATGATGTAAATAAAGATAACATATGACTCCATGTAAGTAGGAATGTCAGCATTCTCACATGTGGCAGGCTCTGCTCTGTCAATGTGCAGCATTCCAGAGTAGTCCTTCATCAATCATTGTCTCATTGAGCATTGCCTTGCCTTCCATAATGTTCAGTGGCACTAATCCAAAGAATCTATCATGTACCCTGACCCAGCAGCCTTAATATGGAGGGAGGTGCTGTCGGTGAGACATGTGGCCCTGGAGCACTGATGCAAGCCAGAAGTACAAACCTTGCATTGCCTTAAAGACACAAAGCACAATCCTGCCTCTCATTTATTCCATTGACCTGGGAAGTCTCATTCAAAGCAGCAGATGATGTTTGGAAATACTTCCCCACATGAGAATTCACAGCTGCAACATCAACCAGTAATGAGTAGGAAAGCAAACAGGCTATGTAACTTATTTACTTAAAAGTGCCACTTTATAATGCAAAGGTACCAAACTACCTTTTTTTGTCAGAGAGCTTTATATTCTTTACCAAAATGTAGTCTTCCTTCACATAGCTTAATTAAAAACCCTTCCTAATCTTGTTGACAGTAATGAATAATGGGTCAGAATATGGCCCAATATATGGTGCTAGTTTTACTTTGGGTTAATAATTAATTACTATTTTAAAAAATTGGCCCCTGTATTAGAGCTCTCTATAGATCTGCACTGGTCCCTGTCCCTGTTTCTAATGACTAAAACAGGAATAGCCAATCACAGCCCTGCACAAGCAAAGACAGGCTTCAGTTTTCTATCAGGTAAGCCTAGCTACTGACTGGTTCCTATCCTACAGTGCAGTGTACTGAGTGCCGCAGTATACCTAAAAATCTACATTTTAAACCTATGGGTTCCCATATTATTTAGGGTGGGTCTCCATGTTCAAAAGGAAAAGAGTGAAATTTTCTTCTACATTAAAAAATAGCCAATTATAAGGGTCAGATTTATGAAAAAAGTAATTGAAGCAAAAATGTGCCAGTGTTTTCTGAAAACATGAATAGACAGGATTTATTAAAGAAAAAGAAACATCAAAACTTGCATAGTAAAAGATGGCAAGTTTCTACAGAAGATAATAGAAATTGTCTCTAACAACTTTAGTAGTTATTTAACAGTAGTTATTTAGTTAGATCATTTTCGTGAATTTCGGCACATGCGCAGTAGATCCACACTAGAAGATTACTACAACTGCGCATGCGCCGAAAACGCACAAGGACACAAGATGGATGCTGTGAACTCCACAAGACATGTGAGGAGGGTTAAGTAGAAAGTAAGGGGCATTTGCCCAGGGTACCAGGTAGGCCTGGAGGGAGGCGGGCCTATATAGGGTAGGGGGACGGGGGATACAAATTAGGGGGTTTGGTTCTCCTTTAATAAAAGTTTGAATGACAAGCAAAATTGTCTACTTATCGTTACATTGATGATTTGCAAACAATCACAACATTTAGGGGCAAATTTACTAAATTCCGATCTATTCACACGAATGATTTGAATTTCGATTGAATTTTCAAAAAGATTCGAATTCGAATTTCGAATATGCATATTAGGTAAATTCGACCAGTGAATTCAGTAAATTCGATTGAATCGAATGATTCGAATAATTCAAATAAAAATCTATTCGAATACTCGACTATCGAATTACTTCCCCTTTAAATTTTTATTTGACTGCCTAGTTCGCGAGTTTCAATCTGCCGACGTTGCTTTGGTGAATTTTGATTGAAATATAAAAATACAATCGAATGGTTAAATTCATTCGATTCAAACGATTTGATCATTCGACCAATCGAATTTCGAATCTTTTTCAATTTGAAATTTCACCAATAGTAAATCTGCCCCTTACTGTTGTTACGACCACATCATCCCAGTTGTTCAGACCCACAAATTACCACATCGAACGATTTTTTATTCGATCCATTTTCGATTGAAAAAGCCCTTTAAAAAAACTTCGAGGGTCGAATTTTGGAGTTTTTTTACTTCTAAAATTCGGCCCTTAGTAAATCTGATCCCATATGTTAGTATGTTGAAACATTAACACAAATTAGAGGACACAATAGAGGGCTCCTATTGCCTCCCCTTATGCATACAGTGCTGTTAAAGGAAAACTATACCCCGAAAATGAATTTTTAAGCAACAGATAGTTTATGTCAAATCAAGTGACATATTAAAGAATCTTATCAAACTGGACTATATATTTAAGTAAATAT
>CM044445.1:71288390-71298393 GCA_024363595.1 Xenopus borealis
TCATTGGTGTTTCAGTCTGGCAGCTCAGTGATCCAGGTGCAGATTCTGAAATGTTACAATTTGCTACATTTAATTTATACATTTAGTTGATACATTTCTCAACAGTACCTTTGAAATATTAGCACCAATGCATCAATTCTAACAACTGCTGCTTTTAATGAAACGCAGGGATTCTACTCAACAGGGACAAAGATAACAAATGTATCAACTAAATTTATCAATTTAGAACAGTTTACAGGGTCAGCGACCCTCTCCCACAGCTGCTTTAGGGTTGGGGCAGACGGGCAGATTCGTGGAGATTTAGTTGCCTGGCGACTAATCGCCTCTTCTACCAGGCGACAATCTCCTCAAACTGCCTTCTTCCGGCCTTCCGTCTGATATAATAAAGAATCACCTGCGCTAAAGCACTCACAGCACTTCAATTTACGAAGTCGCCCGATGTTTCCTTGTTAGGCAACTTTGGAAATCGAAGCGACGGGAATATATTAGCGCAGGCGATTTTTCATTCAAGCAGACTGAAGGCATATCGGGGAGATTGTTGCCCCGCAGGAGAGGCGATTAGTCGCCAGGAGACAAAATCTCCCCGAATCTACCCATCTGCCCCTACCCTTACTGCAGACACACACAAGCAGGTTCGGTGAGATCAGTCACCCGGCAACTTCAAAAAACAAAGCTCTCTGGTTGCCATCCCACCAGCGATTTACATTCTAGCTGGCGGGAAGGCAATTTGGAGAGATTAGTCACCCCAAAGAAGAGGAGATTTGTCGCCAGGCGACTAATCTCTCTGGATCTGCTCGTGTGTCTCTGCCCTTAGAAGATGAAAAATTAAACTTTACACTTCAATATTAGAAACACGGTCACACATAGAAAATAGAAAGTGATTGGGAAAATTTTTTATTTTTGGTGAATAATCTGAACTGAAAAATGAACTGAACTGAAAAAAGTGTTTGAAGGTGAACAACCCCTTTAAGGGGTTTGTTAAAATAATTATACTATACAGTAAGTAACATGAAGAAATATAATTGTGGAGAAAAGAGATAATGAGTTGGTTTTAAAAATGTGCCCCACAATATAGGGGCCCAAAGAGTGACTGCAGGGACAAATGCAATTTGTTTTGAAATCTGTTTATGAGCCATTATGGTTCAGAAGGCTGGATGCATAAGATATGGGTGGAAGATAAAGGAGTATTCTTTCAGAACTCTATTTCATTAGATACAAGCTTTTCATGAAGATGAAAAAAGATGTAACTAAATATCCTGTCTCTAAAGAATTCTCCATAATCCAGAGCTATATAAAATATACAGAACTCAGTCTTTCTTCCAAGAATCTGGTGTGCTGGGATATATCGGTTTGTATGGAATTAAAAAGTTATATCTGTTTATAATTCAACTTTTCATGGATGTTTGTTACCTCAAAACAATAACAATTTACACAGTTTACAATTTATTGGTTGTGATTTACAGAAAGCTATAACTTAAAAGAAAACAGTAATCCTTATAGAATAATGTTAAGTAAAGAGAGGTGGTAATTTCTGGTTCAAAAAGTAGATGCTAGGACTATTGGGTTCACACAATAAGCAGTACATGCAAAACTATTCAGACCCTGTACCACTGTACTCTCATTTTACTGAATAACAACTCATATAAATTAACTATAAATTTGCTATAACTAACTATAATTATGCTCACCAGCTACTATGCAATAACATGATTATATTCAGGCAAAGATGTAACATACGTGGCAAAAAATATCACAAATGCTGCAAACAAACAGCACAGAACTAGTTGTATATACAATTATGGGTGCTTAAAGAGATGCTGTCATGGGAAAACATGCTTTTTTCAAAAAGCATCAGTTAATAGTGCTGGGGGAGGGGGAATATCACTCCAACTTGCAGTACAGCGGTAAAGAGTGAATGAAGTTTATCAGAGCACAAATCACATGCCTGGATGCAGCTGTGAAACTGACAATATGTCTAGCCCCATGCTGTTATCAGCTACGTAACCTATGCTTTTTCTCCTTTTTCAGAGCTGAATGGCTGCCCCCATGGCCACATAGCAGCTGGTTTAACTATAGTAGAATTTCTGAATCAAACATGCCAATTGTACCAGTACAGTGCAATTAGTCCCAGTAAGGTAATTTGCGGGTGATGGCCCTGGCACGGGACGTGCAACCGGGCCCCCTCACCCGCCTCCGTACGCGATTTTCTGGACAGAATCCTCAAAAATCCAGCCAGAATCAGCGGCGCGTGAGCTGCCGGAGGCCCTCAGGGGGTGCGGACCCTGGCCCAATTGCACCCCCTGCTCCCCTGGTAATTATGCCACTGATTAGTCCATTACATTGTCATTACTTTAATACAAATTAATTTTTTAGTGTTACTGTTCCTTTAAAACAAATTTTGCAAGAAGACAGCTGCAATAATCAGATGCTACTGTCTTCTTGCAAAGTCTGTAAAGCTGGGTTGTATCCCTGGGAACAGCTGAGCACTAGATAATTATTGTAGTGTACTGAGAACAAATTCTTCCAAATGAATGTGCAAAATACGGGAAAATAATGGAAGAAAACTTGTTTTAGTCTGCTAAGATTTGGAAAGAATTACTCAAAATGCTTATCGTTGTCTTTGTATGTAAGTGTGAAGCAGAATAACCATGGGCCCTAAACAACCCAGCAACAGCATATATGACCCATAACCTCAGTAGAACAATGCTGCTTTCATTTTACTTAACATTTACTGGAAATTAAAATGAGACGCACGTATAAAGTATAAAAATTGCATATTTTCAATTTAATGTAGAAACAGGTTCTCTAAAAGGCTTAAGTGCCTCCTTGTTTGTTTAACAAAGGATTTTCTGCAGAGGTCTCCTTCTTTACAACATACAGTACATTAAATCAGCTACAGCCATGGAAGCTCTTTCATTCTAACCTCACAATAACCCAGCTGTGCATGATGGCATCCCAAAGCCTTTCTGCACCAGCAGCAACCCCTTTGTTCATTGTTGTAACTGTTAGCCTCCCAATTGTGAACCACTGTTACAGAGTTGATGGAACAAGTACTGAACACAAACCCTATTGTCTCCTCCTAATGACACTGATGGCAACCAAGAACAACATCACTATAGGGCTCCTTAATGAGTTTTCAGAGACATATTCCAAAGCATACTTTATTTACAAGCGACTGATTATCTGATGTGTGGACAACATGCTTTTTTTATGGGTGTGTTTACTTGCCAGTAGCTTTGATTTGCCTCTGCTTTTTTTGGTAGATTATTTGTTATAAATACGTACATGCGTTCGTTGACTCATCTTATAAACCACACTTATTTTGGTTGAAGTCCCCCCAAACCTTTACTAAGGGGCCCCCCTTAGCTCAAAACAATATATGAAAATATATGAAAATATTTCTGTAACAGCTGTTCAGCTATAGTTTTAAAAATACAATGGCAAATATGTAGTAGTCACACCCAAAAGCCCTTTATTTGACAATCATGCTAAACTTTAGAAGAGCAAATTACATTGTCCCCAAATGTTACTCAAACTATCCTCAATGCTGAGACCCCTTGCCCCCTGCTAACTCTATCACAGAGTTTGTTTGCAAGATGATTATTAGCAATGAATAGTGTATAATGGTTTAAAGAGATACTGACACCACCCACTCTGGCTCAATTGAAAGTGAAGTTAAAGGGGTGGTTCACCTTCAAGTTAACTTTTAGTATAGTATAGCATATTGTAGAAGGGCCAATTCTAAGAAACTTTTCAATTGGTCTTCCTTATTTATTTTTCATAGTTTTTTAATGATTTGCAGTTTTCTTCTGTTTCTTTGCAGCTTTCAATTGGGGGTCACTGACACCATCTAAAAACAAATGCTCTGTAAGGCTACAAATGTATTGCTATTGCCACTTTTTATTACTTATCATTCTATTCAGTCCATCCCCTATTCATATTCCAGTCTCTTATTCAAATCAATGCAGGGTTGCTAGGGTAATTTGTAGCATAAAAACCAAACTGCTGACACTGCAAACTGGATATCAACCCAGTAGTAGCCCCCTAAGAGCATTTGAGAAGTCAAGTCATCTTACCAATCTCTTTTTCTATGTGTCCTACTATATGCTCCTGATGTTTGTAACTTACGACTGCCCGGCAAGTTGTAACTCTACCTGTATGAGCATAGCATTGCATGTTTATGTATATGATGATGATAAAATGTTAAATAAAAACCTTTTAAAAAAAAGAGATACTGACACCAGAAATTAAACCTTTTTTTTACATCTATCATAATATTGTGTTTGTATGCTATCTATAATGTTGCCATAAAGGTATTTGCTGATTCTTTTACATTATCCATCTGATCACCCATGTTCCTCTATGAGGGTGCTTCCATATTTGAGCTTAAGCAGTCTGTTAGCATTAGAAACTCCAAGGGGCAGATTTACTAAATTCATGTGAATAGATCGAAGTTCGATTGAATTCCAATCGTACGATTTTATTGTATATTGAATATGCAAATTTGGCCACTTCGATCATCAAATACCGAAAATTCGATAGATGGAATAGATCAAATGATTGGATATTCAATAATTCGACCATTTGATGATCGAAGTACTTTAACTGCTAAATTTTATTTGACTGCCTACTTCGCCAGATTGAACCTACCGAATTGCAATAGAAGCCTATGGGAAGCTCCCCATAGGCTTTGTTTTCTATCACCTGCTCGAATACCATTCGTACGATCGAACTCCTCGATCGTTCGAATCGTACGATTTATTTGTGAAATCGAACGATCGGTAATCGATCGTACGATTTTATCGAGGAATTGAATGCCGAGGTAAAAATAGCCTAAAACTATTCATTAAGCATTCGATAGTCGAATGCTTATCGAATTTTGGCCGAATTTGAGGGCTTTTAGGCTGGCACTAAAGTCAGGTTTAGGAACTTCAACTAACAATTATTTACAAAAGCAGCTTTTTCAGTGAACACTGATCAACATGAGCTATAGGTAACTTTTGATGTACATTAATAATTTCAATAAAAATGCTGAGTATTTTACATGTAATTGTACAACAAGGTCAACACAATACAAGGACATACGTACAATCTGTAAAATAAAAATGAAACAATGTTGTTATGGAACTGGGAAGTCATTTTAAAGAGTTATATCCTTTTGGCGGATACAGAGGAGAAGCATGTTTATATTATAAAGATGTATTATGGCCATTATCAATCTGGAAAGCCTGCAAAATACAACTATAATCCATCCACAACCTGCTCATTTACTAGGGTGCCAGAATGTGCAAAATTCACCCATGGCAAAGAATCAATAATTATATTTTAAAATAAAGCTGCTCTGGGTAACTTCACTGGAACAATTTAGAAAGTATGTTGAAAAATAAGTCTAGTAACAAATGAACAGATACTCAGTCCAACACTGCGTAAGTGTAAGGAGTGTGTTGGATGAAAGTACCATATTAAAGAATAGCATCAATGCCAGCCAGGCCCATGTGCACTTTCTAAATAATCCCTTATAGCTTGGCTACATATTAGATTTGGAAATATTTGTTTTCATTCATTTTATGGAGATTGGTTTTAGTGGTTTTATTACTTATAAGCAGTATTACATTTGTGTTTCAGAGTAGTCAGTTAGAAATTCAAACAATCCTTTTCCAGATCTTTTTCAGGATATGTGTTTTCAGCCACTGCATTTGTAATCTTCTCCATTCAGTTTTAAACTTCCTAATCCTATTGTTTCTGCTTGATTTACCAGCAGTTGTGGATTTGCAAAGCATGCCTCATTTGACCCTCATCTGTCTGTATCTGTTGTGGTTCAGTAGGCTGCATGAGCCAAACTCTGACAGAGGATTCACTCATTTAGGCTTGGCATACAGAAACCAAATACCTTCCAGGAAGTAAAGAATAATACATGTAAAGTGCTTATGAATTGCTCCAGTGTACACCTTAAGATGGCCATAGACGCAAAGATCCGATCGTTCGAATCATCGAGCGATCGGACTTCCCCATCTCCCGACCTGCCACTAACCTTCAGATCAAATAAAGTAGCAAAAGCACAGATCAGCCCACGTTCTGCCCCTGACAGGGATCGTACAAAAGTTGTAAGATTAAAAACCTAGTGATGGTCTCCCACTGAAAATCGTACGATCTGCAATAGACGCAAAGATATGATCGCCAGCCGACAGATTTTCTAACGACCGATCGGCATGGCACGACAAATGTCGAAGACTCCACACACGATCCGATCGTTGCGTCTATGGCCAGCTTTACTTATAATATATCTAACAGCCAATCTTTCTGTAAACTCCTCTCCATACATCTAAGCTTTAGTCTCTCTCATTCTCACAACCCTGTCTTAATTTTACACTTGTATCTCTTCTCTCTAAATACCATATTCTAATTCTTAGCGGCATTTAAGTGAGAAATGCAGATGAATCTCTAGGGATGTACCGAATCCAGGGTTCGGGAATCCGAATCCTAATTTGCATATGCAAATTAGGGCCAGGGAGAGAAATCACGTGAGTTTTTGGCACAAAACAAGGAAGTAAAAAATATTTTCCCCTTCCCACCCCTAATTTGAATATGCTAATTAGGGTTTGGATTCAATTTGGTATTTGGCTGAATCTTTTGGGAAGGATTCGGGGGTTCGGCCTAATCCAAAATAATGGATTCGGTGCATCCCTAGTCATCTCAAAGATGTCTGCCAGGCAATTCAGATATTCATAATGTTTTATATTGTTAGTAAATGTGCACAACTGCATGCAAGATGTGCCCCAGGCAAAGTGTGAGTGTTTCAGTTGGGCCATAGGTGTATGCTGTATACATTAATGTGAAATAAACCTACTTTATTATTATTATTATCCTATTATTCATATAGGGCCAGTGTTGTACAGAGATTGTACAGTTATGGGACCTGTTTCCAGAATAACTGGGACTGGAATCGGCTGCAGCGGTGCAGAAGATCAATCACGGCGATGGTGGGGGGGGGGCCCGGCTGCACGGCCCGCCCCCACCTGGTTCCGTTACTGCAGAAGCCAGTAAGCATGGCTGTATCTTTTAAGAATGTGGGAGGAAAAGTAAAGGGAAACTGTCATGGGAAACCTATTTTTTAAAAACGATTAATAGTTAATAGAGCTGCTCCAGTAGACTTTTGCACTGAAATCCATTTCTAAAAAAAAGCAAACAGATTTTTTTATATTCAGTTTTGAAATCAGACATGGGGCTTGAGTAGACATTTTGTTAAATTCCAAGCTGCCCCTGGTCATGTGACTTGTGCCAGCACTTTAGGAGGCAGGCTGTTGTTTTCCCTTAATGTAACTGAATGGAACACAGTGGGACATGGGTTTTTACTGTTGAGTGCAGTTCTTAGATCTATTATCTTGTGTTAGTGAGCGGTTACCTGGTTACCTTCCCATTGTTCTGTTGGAGGCTGCTGGGGGAGGGGGGTGATATCACTCCAACTTGCAGTACAGCAATAAAGAGTGATTGAAGTTTATGAGAGCACAAGTCACATGACTTGGGGCAGCTGGGAAACTGACAATATGTCTAGCCACATGTCAGATTTCAAAATGAAATATATAAAAAAATCTGCTGGACCAGCACTATTAACTGATGCATCACCTTAAGCTGGCCATAGACACAAAGATCTGATCGTTCGAATCATCGAGCGATCGGACGTCCCCAACCTGCCACTAACCTTCAGTTGAAATAAAGCAGATGTTCTCACCCTACAGCAATCGTACAAAGGTTTATGTCCGACAAAGCTGGTGTAGTATGTCCCTAGAAAGCTTCTACTAGCATCCTTGTAGACTCACCAATCAATGTCTTGATTACATAGTGAATAAAGTACCCCTCTTGTAAAATATAAGGACATTATAACTTACCGAGGAGTACCATTACCTGTTTTTATACAGGTCATGGAACTCCTAGGTAACTTCTAATATCCTCATACTTTATTTTGTACAATGCATAAGTTTAATGAGACATTTGACATAAATGACATCACTAAACTGCGATTATAACGGATGACATCACTAAGCACAATTTATAAGGATATAATTTACAGGATACAGGATATGTGTTTTTACAGATATCATGTCACATAGAAATAAAAAGTGATCAAATGCTGGCAGATCAGGCTCATCATTACTTTAACCTTTTAATCACCAAGTAAATGTTGCCTTATGTGCACAATAGCGTGATTTGTGTTTAATTGACATAAGTACACTTATTTGCAAATGTTTAAAGGAACGCTATCATTTACCTAAAATAAAGCTTTAGGGTAGAGTTTCAACGGCTAAATCTGCATTACTTATTTGTTTAGCTACAATAAACTACTTTAATCTGAGTAGGTATAAATGATTGTGACATTTGCAAACAAAATATCAACAGAAATAACTCACTGGCAAAGAATGTCAGACACCCATACATGTAGCATGCACATTGGTATTTATACATATACTGCACACATGGAAGAACTAGGTAACTAGATCATTTACATTTTGTTCCTCCCTCACATAGTATGACATTTATCCATTGCTCTGAAGTGAAACGGAATGCAACCTCCCATGAATATCATGGGCGTTATTTTGTAGTACAGGTATATGTTTGAAACGTGTTGTTTTCCAAATAAGGAGTATTTCTGTAATTTGAATCTCCCTACTTTAAAGTAAAATCAAAAAATGAAAGTAATAAAAATATAATGCAGTGTTGCCCTGTACTGGTAAAACTGATGTGCTTGCTTCAGAAACAATATTATTGGGTATATAAATAAGCTGCTGTGTAGCAATGGGGGCAGCCAAGGAGAAAAAGCTCAAGTTACACAGCAGATAAGCTCTGTAGAACATAATGTTATCTGTTATCCACTATTGAACTTGTACCATATAGGCTTTTTATATGAACTGTTTATATGAACTATAGCAGTGTTTCTGAAGCACACACTGCAGTTTTACCCGTGCAGGACAGCACTACATGATATATTCATTACTTTAAAACATTTACATTTTTTGGCGTTACTGTTCTTTTTAGTCTGCTAAAAATCTTGTACACAATAAATAAAATACATATAACTGGATTGTTTTGCCACCAATAAGGATTGATTATATCTTAGCTGGGATCAAATACAAGGTACTGTTTTATTACTACAGAGAAATACTTTTTGAAAATTACAATTATTTTCTTACTATTGGCTCTATGCCATATATCCTTTCTGTAATCTTGAGCTTTCTGGATAAAGGATTCCATACCCGTATAAAAAATAGCTGCAGGTTTACAAACCATTTAAGGTTAAATAAGTGCATGTGAAACCACACAAATATGCTCCATTTTTATTTTGTAAGTGTCCTATTCTTTCAAGTGTTTTACTGGGATTGTAAGAGACAAGGCCTCAGTTTCTGAGTTTCTACAACAAAATGCAAATGACCTATTGATATCTGGAGAGAGCATTAGAAGAGGAATGAAGGAGGGGCACAAATTTGTACAAAAAAATAATAAATCACCTCTCTCGTTGTCATACCTGTACATTAATGTAATATGCTTTTTTTGCTAGTGACACTAGAGAACCTTTGCTTATTAAAGGGAAACTGTATTTATACTACCTGACAAACAATACTACAGCCTTAACAATCAAGAGACCAGATCTCAATCTTCCCATTATAGGGAAGAAATAATGCACATCAGACACATAGCTATCCTACAAACATTCCCAAATAATTAAAACAGAGAGAGATTACATGTGTTACCAGTGACAAGAAAGAGTCCCTTCCACATACAGTCGCCGAAGATTTGAAAAACAAATTAAGAATCTTACAATTAAGGACAAAGCGACATGTATGTAGCTTTTGTTGTTTCTTTTATGTTGTATTGTGTTGAAACAAAGAATCTAAACTCTATTATAGTATCTAAATGTAATTTGTGCCTGTCTTCTATTGCTATTATTCCAAATTGTTGTATATCTTGGTAGGGGTATCCTATGAGCACCTGGGCATTTTCCATTACAGTG
>CM044445.1:71311632-71322059 GCA_024363595.1 Xenopus borealis
TATTACTACAGGTATGGGATCCGTTATCGAAACTACGGAAAGGCCGTTTCCCATAGACTCCATTATAATCAAATAATCCAATTTTTTAAAACGTATCTCCATTTGCACTGTGGTAATAAAACGGCTCCTTGTACTTGATCCCAACTAAGATACTGTATATTTGATCTTTATTGGAAGCAAAACCAGCCTATTGGGTTTATTTAATGCTTACAAGATTTACTAGTAGACTTAAGGTATGAAGATCCAAATTACAGAAAGATCCCAGGTCCCGAGCATCTGGATAACAGGTTCCATAATTTAGTGTTTTCTGGATAACATGTTTCCGGACAATGGATCCTATACCTGTACTAATAAAACAAACATTGCAAAAAGCATAAATATAAAAACACTAATTTACAAAGATTAAGTGCCATGTTCCTACCCCACAGTGCTTACACCCTACGTGGGTGGGTAACAAAGAGGCACATACAGGAGGCTAATAAGTGCTACTATATGATGATTCTTGTGGGCTGTTTAACAAAAGTAGCACAACCTGAGAAATAATAAAGAGAGAAAGTTTATAACAAGACCAGAATTCTAATAAGACATCAAGCCTGGTACAGCCACCGGGGATGCATATTTAAAATATTTATTTGCTTTTACAGACAGCTCTCTTCAAACAGATTCTCCATTGAATATTCACACAACAGTCTAGTTCAACATATCACTCAGCCAACAGCAATTTTAATGTATAACTAAACCCATCTTCTCCTGGTCAAGCCACAGTTATATACAAACTGATTATACCTTGGAAAAGTATGAAACAGTATTCATTTAATTCCCAACATATACAGAGATGGCACTACATACTGACAACCCACATGCATATACAATCATACAATTTGACTGTGCCATTGGCAATATTAAACCTTCAAGCTGAATCAGCAACACAGAAGCTAGATGATATGTCCTTGCCTCTAAATGCCTCTATTTCTATTACACAGATATAAAGGGAATTTAATAGTCTAGTCTATTATAGTCTATTATAGTCTAGTGGATGTATAAATATAATATTTCTACTGACATGCAAATTCAAGAAAGCACTCACAATGACACAACTGTATATCTGGTTAAAACAGTTTGTTAATGCTCAAAATCAGTAACACTGTGCTGAAACAACTGCAGAATTTCAATTATATATATATATATATATATATATATATATATATATATATATATATATATATATATATATATATATATATCAATTAATTGAGTATCCACATGTTTCAAAGTAATGAAAATATCATGTAGTGTTGCCCTGCACTGGTAAAAATGATCTGTTTGCTTCAGAAACACTACTATAGTTTATATAAACAAGCTGCTGTGTAGCAATAGAGAAAATTGAAAAAAAGGCTATATAGCACAGGATAAATAGTGGATAAAAGATAGCATTATGTTATACAGGGTTTATTTCTTATCTGCTGTGTAACCTGTGTAACCTGAGTCTTATCTCCTTTGAATAGCTGCCCCCATTGCTACACAGAAGCTTATTTATAAAAACAATATATAATAATGGAGTAGTGTTTCTGAAGCAAACACTGCAGTTTTACCAGTGCAGGGCAACATTGCATTATATTTTCATTACTTTAAAACACTTAAATTTTTTGATGTTACTGGTCCTTTACAGCTATCTAAAAGATAGTTTATATGGAGTTGTAGTACTGTTGTAAAGAATTTGGTCAGTTTAACTCCTTAATCTCCAGATTTGCATGGAGAAAGTAGCATTGTGGAACAAGCACAGATATACAAAGATCAGCACCATGCCATCAGTGTGCCCAGGTCAAGTATAAGTGTATTTGTTTCTAGGGGTTAGAAAAAAAAGGTTTTTTTTTTACAGTGAGAGCAGTCCTGGTTCGGTTGTACAGGCTGATACATTAGATAGCTTTAATAAGGGGTTGGATGGCTTTTTAGCAAGTGAGGGAAAACATGGCTATGGGAGATAGCTCATAGTACTAGTTGATCCAGGGACTAGTCCGATTGCCATCTTGGAGTCAGGAAGGATTTTTTTTCCCTCTGAGGCAAATTGGAGAGGCTTCAGATGGGTTTTTTTTTTGCCTTCCTCTGGATCAACTAGCAGTTAGGCAGGTTAAAATAGTTAAAAGGTTGAACTTGATGGACACGTGTCTTTTTTCAACCTAACTTACTATGTTACTATTATATATTAAATATTATATAACTTTCTTATGTAACTTTTTGCCAAAAAATTTTTTGTTTTGGAGGAAAGTTGAGCAGACTTCAGAGTTCAGACTTGTTCAGAATTGTGAACTTGGCGTTTGGAGCAGAGATCAGTGCCGACAACACAGTTCTGGGAACATGCACAGAAAGTGCAGGGGCTGTTCCTCATTCTGTGTTTATCTGCAGGCTGAGAATCAACCCAGTGTGCCCTTGGCCTAAGGGCTTTTACACACAAGATGTTCTTGATGTGTTCCATGCAGTGGCTTTTTTATGTTTGACTTCATGGGAAAGCATGTTTTAAAAGGCCCTATTCAATACTAGAATGACAATACCTACAACACTGAACTGCCAATGCAGGTACGACAATGTATATTGCATCTAACCTGTGTTCAGCAGTTTATTGGTGTACACAGACAAAAGTAAATCGTCGGCTTTGTTTACTCATTCATTCCCATGCCATGGAAAAAAAAAACACCCTGCGGGAAAACATGCAAAAACTCTTATGTATAAGAGAACTAACTCTTGAAGAGCATGAATTGTTTGTGAAACAGGTTTATTAATCAGTCATTACAGTGTATTTTTAGCTGTGCCAGTTCCCCTTTAACACATGGCTTGCTGTGCAGTTGAATTTACAGAAACCCACCACATTGCAAATGCATTTAAACCCCTATGGGTACAGCAGCACAGTTTTGGTCCATTTCAGACCCATACACCAAGAATCATGACACCATTTTACTGTGAGTCAATATCAGACCCAAAGACAAAAGATTATTACACCAGAGCAGTCTCAGTGACCCAAACAGAACAGATATAGTCCTTGTGAGTTTCAGATCCAACCAAAAATGGTTATTATAACAGTGTAATCTAGACCCAAAAATGCATCAGTCATGCTGAGTTTGTTATAGCGAGAAAGTATAAATCGTCCTTGATGCACTATGTCTGTAAAATGAAATTACGAGCATGAACCTGCAGAATATCTCCAATAATTTACAACAGAGGAATGAATAAACAATAGGAAAGAGAGAAATTAAGTGAATATTGAATATGTTTACACAGCTGCCATATGTATTAAAACATTATTTTCTAACCTATGCTACGGCTAAGCACACAGTACACAAATGGTTGAGCTATCAGGAGCTGCTTGGATGTGATGTGCCTGTTCAATACATTTTTTATTCTAGACTTAATATTTTACTTGGAATCTGCATTAATAACTGTACTGACCACAGGCACTGCTTTAATCCTCATAGCCAGGAAAAAATTAACCTTTGCAATTCCAAAATACAAGCTGGAATGTGGTGAGTAGAAATCTAACCCTGATTTCTATTTTCCTACAAAGGGAAGTTCATGGGGAATCCTACCACAGTGCTACTATGGTGCAAAACATGCTTTCTTAACAAAATAATTCTGGTTTTAGCACAAATGCATTGATGGGCACAGGGAGAAAGATTATGGGGCAGATTCACTAAGATCCGAAAATTCACCAGCGTGGGCATCATTAGCATTCGCCGCACTTCGTCAGGCTTATGCCCAAGCTGTTGTCATTGCTTTGCAAAGTGCAAACAATTAGCTGGAAATGTATGCAAAGGAATAATGGAAATGTGCAGAAGCAATTACCTTCTACATTGGGACAGTCCAACCTGGAGGATCGGGTAGGCAATTATTTTAATGATTTAGAATAATAAGCGCATCATTTTTTAAACAATTATATTGCGTAAAATGTTGGCAGGACTTTGCCAAAGGTGGAAATCCCCTTTAAATCAAGTGTTGGGTGCTAGGAGGGAAAGTGACTCTAGAAACTAAAAAGCACTTGGAATATGAACTATGGAAAACATTTATTTAAATCAATACAGAAGCCATACAACAGAAGAAATTAAAATTAATAATACTGTCTAGACTACAGTAAAAAGACAAAGAAGAACATTACCCAATATACTCTCTTAAAAATATAGGTATACCTGATCTTCCAGGTTGGGTTATCTCTGTCCCCCTTTTCCACTATTCACACAAATATAGGGGCACTTATTTCTTCAGCTGCACATGTTTCCAGTCAGTCAGGTTAACTTTAAATGACGACAACCCATATTTGAGCAGAAGCACTTAACGTCTCTCTTTTTAAAATAAAACTCTCCCTGCCAGCTATAGCTGCATCTACACTGAACCAGGAACTGAGCAATCACTTATAGTGATGGACGAATTTATTCAACAGGCACAAATTTGTGGCGAATTCCCGTGTTTCGCTGCGGGCGAAAAAATTTGCGAATCACCAGGGAAAATTTGCGAGACATGCTTCTCATATGCTTCAGAGCCATGAAATTAACATGAAAAGCAATTTAATGTGACTTCATTTTTTATCCTAATAACAAAGTAGTTATATTATTCATGTGTAACCTATGGACATTTTCATGCAGCCTGAAATTAAGTGTTATTATAGGCTGCACAGTCCAGCAAACTAGCTGATACATAGGATGACAGTGCACCTATAAGAATAAACAGGACAGCCAGTGAGGCATATACTTACTACACAGCAGTGTTAGCAAATATATTTTTGTTACCAAACAGAATTTAAAAATTGTATTTTGTTATTGTTTCGTATACCAAGAGCCTTTAAGGATCTGCACACAAGATCAGTGAAAACTCTTTCCTTCGGCTGTTGGCTCCAACATGTCTGCAGCACCATGACAAAAACACACAACGTTGTTAGGAATGACACCATGTCAGCTATTAACAACATGCACATCCTATTTATTTTGCCAGCAAAACAGGAAGAATTATTTGAAAATTAGAATGTTGACTTCTATTTTTTTTTCTCTCCTCAAATTTTGTTTTCTGTTGCTTCCTCCAGTTTTGTCTTGCTTTATCTCCATAATCCCCATGGTGCAGGTCACAGACTTACTAAATGTAACTCAGCAGGGCCAGCCATTCTCAGCCTCAGGGAAGGTTATGTGCTGCCCTGCCCCAGGATTCATAGCTTCATTTCTCTGAATCCTTGCTGCTGCTGTGCAAGTAGCTGGTTTATTTTATATATATATATATATTAATTTTTTTTTTTTAAAAAAAGCTCTGTGTTCATGTGGAACCTGAACACAGAGCTTTTTTAAAAAAATGAAAATATCAACAAATATTTTATAAAATTGAAATACAGATCATGCCTTGCATTGATATATTCTAATATTCCAGTGCAAATTTCACTTCAATGTAATTGGTTGTGCACCCCTGAAGTTGCTTGATTGGAGTGCATCCTTTACTGAGTGTGAATGCTCATTTGCTGTCTTGGATATCCATGCAACTACAGTAGTGAGAGAGTTATTTGTAAATGTAATTGCTATTGAAAGCAGTATCCCTTTGTCAGTTTCTTTTGTGTCCATTAGTGGTTCTGACCCAAACAATGCAGCAAAGGCCAGTTGAGTCAGGGCCATAGAACAGAAAGGGATGAACAAGTAATTACATGCAAAGATAACTTTTAAACCATTGAAAATGTATTTGAAATGAATGTATAATTGATAGTCTGTTAGAATGACATGCTTTTTCATTATATAAAAACTTTATTCTGGTAGAGAAGCCCTCTCAGGTGTGATTAACAGCTGTAATCCTCTGGCTTGTAAACACTCCCAAACATTGCCAACCGACCTCTTCACTTCTGGTTGCTGCATTGATTGTCTTTACTGCCAAGCAACTGTACTGCATGAGGCTAAAAACACATTAGCACTTTATAAGTGTACTAGAATAAAAGCAATTCTTTAAACATTTTATCAGCAGCAGCAGTTATAGCACTTATAGTTCACTTGTCACTTCAAGTCTCCTATTTGTTCTGATTGACTGGGCAATAGAATGACACTAGAAAGTGAGTTCTGCCGCTCAGCCATAAGTATAAAGTCTATTAATACCTTTCTATTTGGGTCAGCAAAATGTCCTTGCCCTAATTATAAAGATATCAACCTCTCCAGTGAGTTTCTGGGTTAGGCTGATGAATATGTGTGTACATATGGTCTACCTTTGGATCAGGCATTATAGCATTGACTGAGATGCCCACATATCACATATTCATTTACACAAGGGATCTCCTGTAGACAAGTTTATTGGCACTGTCCCAGTACAATTGCGTGTGTGCAATTATTGGCATTTATGTCTATATAACAAAACTCAAGAAAAAAAGTTAAGGTTATGTACAAATAGGCATTTAGCCCAGGAGTTTTGGTGCTGGATGTCACAGTGCATGTATGATGTATGACAGGACACTGTAGTTGATGTTGTTGTGAACCTGACAACAAAAAGGTGCAAAAACCTTGAGACATTATTTGATAATGCAGCAATGTAGGAGGCAACTGGTGTCTGTCTCAACAAACGAAAAATGAAAGTCCATATATTGTTCATAGTAGGTCATATACAGTCGTGCTCATAAGTTTACAAACCCTGGCAGAATTTATGATTTCTTAACCATTTTTCAGAGAATATGAATAATAACACAAAAACTTTTCTTTCACTCATGGTTAGTGGTTGGTTGAAACCATTTATTGTCAAACACCTATGTTTACTTTTTTTAAATCATAATCACTACACAAACTGACCCTGATCAAAAGTTTACATAATATTGCCCTGTTTGACATCAATGACAGCTTGAAGTATTGTGTGGCAGCTGTGGATGAGGCTCTTTATCTTCTCACATGGTAAAGCCTCCAGTTCCCGTAAATACTTGGGCTGTCTTGCATGAACTGCACGTTTGAGGTCTCCCCAGAGTAGCTCAATGATATTGAGGTCAGAAAACTGAGATGGCCACTCCAGAACCTTCACTTTATTTTGCTGTAGCCAATAACAGGTCAACTTGGCCTTGTGTTTTGGATCATTGTCATGTTGAATTGTCCAAGTACGTCCCATGAGCAGCTTCTGGAAAGATGAGTGCAAATTTTCCTCCAGTATTTTTTGATAACTTACTACATTAATTTTTGCCATCAATTCTGGCCAAATTCCCTGTGCCTTTGTAGCTCACACATCCCGAAAAAAATCAGAGATCCACCACCATGTTTCACAGTAGGAATGGTGTACCTCTTATCATAGGACTTGTTGACTCCTCTCCAAATGTAGCTTTTATGGTTGTGGCCAAAAAGTAAAATTTATGTCTCATCACTCCAAATGACTTTGTGCAAGAAGGTTTGAGGCTTGTCTCTGTGCTGTTTGGCATATTGTAAATGGGATACTTTGTGGCATTTGCATATTAATGGCTTTCTTCTGGCAACTTGAACATGCAGCCCATCTTTCGTCAAGTGCATCTTGAAACAGTCACATCACATTTTTTCAGGGTCCTGTATTTCACCTAAAGTTATTTGTGGGTTTTTCTTTGCATCCCGCACAATTTTTCTGGCAGTTGTGGCTGAAATTTTATTTTTATTTGGTTTGGTTTCAACAGAATCCCTAATTTTCCACTTATTAGAGTTTGAACACTGCTGATTGGCATTCTCAATTCCATCGATATTTTCTTATATCCCTTTCCTGTTTTATAGAGTTCAACTACATTTTTCCACAGATCCTTTGACAATTCTTTTGCTTTCCCTATGACTTAGAATCCAAAAAAAATCAGTGCAGCACTGGATGAAAGATGCAAGGGTCTGTCAGAGGTCTAGAAAGTCATTGACCTTTTATACACACCCACTAATTACAAGCAAACAGATCACAGGTGAAGATGGTTACCTTTATGTCACGGTCGGCTCTCTAAACCAGAACAGATGCCAAGTTCCCTGGTCTCGGATCGGCTTCACCAGTAGTGTGACCACCTTTGGCTTCGGGAGGAGCCCTCAGCTACTCAGATGCCACCTGGACTTAACGAGAGGAACAAGGCGAGGAGTTCTGGAAAGCAAAGGGGCACGACTGTTGTTAAAGTCAGTTAGGCCGAAGATCACGGTACACTAGGATTAGGCAAGTTCGTAGTCAAGCAAGCTGGGTCGAGGCAGGCAGATATCAAGGATCTGAGACAGGCAAGGGTCAAACCGGGTAATCAATCAGAAGGATGAGACAGAATCGGAAGTCGGAGTACAAGCTGGGGTCAGGTTACTGATATCAGAATAGTCAGGAACAGGCCGGGTCAAACACAGGAATAATACAAGCAGGATACAAGGAACAAACGCACAAAGGCTCAGAAAAGCACCAGGAATCAAATCCTATCACGGGCAATCACAAATAAAAATGTCCCTTTAAATACTGTTTAAATTTCGCACCAATGCGCTCTGGCGTAATTACGCCAGCGCGCATGCGCCTATAAATTACGGAAGTGCGCGCGCACTAGGAACTTGCCGGCAGAGAAGGAGCAGCACGTGGCGGCGGTTGGTGCGGCGGGCGTCCCCGCCGAGGGGGCAACAGGCATCCCTGCTGTCCCCCCACTAGACCACCAGGTACTTTTCTTACACTTTAATAACCATTCTAACCCTTTTGTGTCAAGTTGTGTGCATATTATCAGGCCAAATCACCCCGGTATGTAAACTTTTGATCAGGGTCATTTGGGTAGTTTGTGTAGTGATTATTATTTAAAAAGCGTAAACACAGTTGTTTGACAATAAATGGCTTGAGCCAACCACTAACAATGAGTGAAAGAAAAGTTTTGTGTTATTCATATTCTCTGAAAATTGGTTACGAAATCATAAATTCTGCCAGGGTATGTAAACTTATGAGCACAACTGTAATTGAGATTCCACCAGTTTACAATAGTGCTGAAAAGCCTACTGCTACCACTATATGCAAGACTTGGCAACCAATTACATGTTTACTTTTAAACAGGTACCAGTAAACTCTGTAAGTGAGAAAGTGAGAAAACTGAGAAAACTTTGCATCATTGTTACACATTTACATAGTTAAATTGGGTTGAAACATGACAAAGTCCATCAAGTTCAACCCCTCCAAATGAAAACCCAGCATCCATACACACACACCTCCTCTATACTTTCACATAAATTATATATACCCATATCTATACTAACTATAGCATTTAGTATCACAATAACGTTTGATATGATGTCTGTCCAAGAAATCATCCAAGCTAAGTCTAAAGTTAGCAACACACATTACAGGAAGAGTTCAGTGGAAAATAAAAACTGGGTAAATAGATAGGCTGTGCATAATAAAAATGCTTCTAATAAAGTTAGTTAGCCAAAAATGTAATACACAAAGGCTAGAGTGAGAAGATTACTAACAAGATATCCAGAATCCAACTTCCTGCTTTTCAGCTCTCTAACTTTGAGTTAGTCAGCGACTTGAAGGGGGGGCCACATGGGACATAACTATTCAGTGAGTTTGTAATTGATCCTCAGCATTCAGCTCAGATTCAAAAGCAACCATTATGACCCATGTGGCCCTCCCTCAAGTCACTGATTGGTTACTGCCTGTTAACCAATCAATGGAAACCAAGAGAGCTGCAAAGCAGGAAGTAGTGTTCTGTTCTGTTATGTTAGACATCCAGTCACTCCAGCATTTATACATTACATTTCTGACTAACATTATCAAACTGTAAGCAAAATGAATTGATTTTAGATACCTTTTTAGAACAATGTTAAGAAATAGAAAAGCATTGCCAGCCACTACTTGTGGTGTAGCATTTGAAAATGTTAAAGGGGTTGTTCGCCTTCCAACACTTTATTCAGTTCAGTTGGTTTCATATCGTTCACCAGAAATAAAGACGTTTTCCAATTACTTTCTATTTTCTATCTGTGACTGTTTTTCTAATATTGAAGCTTAAAGTTTAATTTTTCAGCTTCTTATGTCTTGCTGAAGCAGCTCGGGGGGGGTCACTGACTCTGTAAACTGTTCTAAAACATACATTAGTTAATACATTTCTTATATTTGGCCCTGCTGAGCTGAATTCCTGAGTCTCCACCATGTCATACAACCCCCAAAATTGTACCTTATATGTACCGCTATAGTTTTGCAATTCTTTTGATTTGTCCCACTGTACCCTCTGAAACTAGCACTTCTAGATGTTCCATTGCAGCCACCATTCTCTTCTGTGTAACATCACTATGATGGCGGGCCACAACAACAATTGTGTGGGAATTTTTTTACTTTAAGGGATATGGTCATGGGATAACGTGTTTTTCAAAATGCATCAGTTAATAGTGCTGCTCCAGTAGACTTCTGCACTGCAATCCATTTCTCAAAAGAGCAAATATATTTTTTTATATTCATTTTTGAAATCTGACATGGGGCTAGACATTTTGTCAGTTTCCCAG
>CM044445.1:71330753-71352241 GCA_024363595.1 Xenopus borealis
AAAAAAAAAAAAGCCCCTGCCGGCGCTATGCTACTCACACAGGGAGGGAGTTGTTGGGGAGAGCAGCCATGTCCACTCACTCGCATGCACATAATTAAAAGCCGTCCCTAATCAAGGCAGCTCTTCATTATGCGCATGTGAGTGACGTCACACACGCATAATGCGCATGCGAGTGAGCGGACATGGCTGTGGCACTGGCAGCTCCCTCCCTGTGCGAGTAGCATAGCGCCAGCGGGGGACTTTTTTTTAAACTACTGTTATCCCCATCCGGAATGCAGGCTCTACCAGTCCACACTTTTGGTTGGGTATAGCATTTTTAACCAATAGGTGCCCTTTAAGTTAGAATGTGATTTCTTTTTCTGGCTGTTCGGTGCAGAGAAAAGAGGGACTTTCCAGTACAAATGAGGGACTGCAGGTTGAGCTGTCAAAAGAGGGACTGTCCCTCCGAAAAAGGGACAGTTGGGAGGCATACTACTGACCTGTCTTACACCCAGACTCCTGAATCTTTCTCACTGATCTCACCTCAATTAGCTGCAAATCCTTCCACACTGACAGGTCACACTTACATGAGTATGTATTGGGGATCCATCCAGTCAAGCCCCTGTGTTGTGTCAGACACCTGCAGCTTCTGGGAACTTCCATTCATTACTGAGAGAATACATAATCAGTGGCCATAAATCTCCATCCTGTTGATAGAATGGACCAAGCTGTTCTGGTCATCTAGATGCTACCTACTGGGAAATAACACATATACCCTGTGGGTATTTCTGCTCGGAAAATCATTGTTTATGTAATTGATGTACATTACTAATTGACTTGTTTATTTACTTCAACTAACAGAAAACACAGGGCCTATGCTAATCTAGAAGAAGAGGACTGAATCCACCACATGCTGTGGTCCTCTCCATCTTGTAATTAGCAGTATATTGCCAATAGATTAGCCACAAGCAACAACACTATATTTATTCTGCAGGTATGCTTCACCATACCTGAGTAAACAGCTCTAGAAGCTCTCTCTGTTTTTTTAGGATAGTAGCTGCCATATTAGCTTGCTGTGACATCACTTCCTGCATGAGTCTCTCCGTGCTCACTCATAGCTCTGGGCTCAGATTACAGTGGGGGGAGGAGGGAAAGGGAGAGGAGCAAACTGAGCATGCTCAAGGCCAAGCCCAGAAGGTTTAAAGGGCACCAATCACAGCCAAAATCAAACACATATTAACAATCTGACCAGTATAACCTAAACATGTTTAATCAAACTACATATACAGGTTTTTTGTTTTTTTTAAAAATCCCTTACTTTGTCAAATGGGTCCATTCTGTGACTATAACATGCAAATGAGTTCACGAGCATGCTCACTGCCCAGAATGCCTAGCTTTAGTAAACTCCTCCACTAGAAGTATCACAAGATTTCCCTATCTTATCCCCTGCTGTGAGATCATTATGCAAATGAAGGACATAGTTATAACTGTGTAGTACAGCACTCTCCTTGTCTTACACACATACATGTGCACTTTATAAAGGTATGGGTCTATGTAGTTTGGCACAGAACGTGCTGAACAAGGGAAAACTGAAAAGTTGTTTTTTTTTCAAGACAGAAGTAATCTTTAAAATGCGGGAGACCAAATGTAGTGATCTGCAAGTGCCACCAATAATTCCAACACTTGACATGTGGATAATAGTGGAAGTGAATCTCACTAGACAAGGGGTTGAGTAAATAATCCCAAACTCAAAGCAGAGGTCTCTAGAAGTAAAATAAAGCTAAAGGCAAATGGGGTGTTTTCTCTTTTGCATTTTAGCAGTCAGAGAGGTGGCTGAAACAACCCCTATGGCCCTGCCCTGTGGCTAGTGGTAAGGCTGACCTACACCCTCTGACACTGTAGACTTTTGCTGGATTTTTTGTCATCCATCACATGGTTTAGACTGCAGCAAGGCTGGGAGACAGAATGCTTGCCGAATAAGCACTAAGGGGAAAAGTCTTACTTAGGGGAGCACTCTTGCCCTTTGTGTTGTGCACTATTTTCCCATTTCTTTCTTTAGGGGACATTTACGTCCCCTTATTGGCCAAAATATTGTTTGGGTTTCACATGGCTGAGACCCGAACAGGCTAACAAAAAATTAACTGTCCAGGTCAAACCAGGTGGCAACCCTACTCACTATGTCTGAGATCTAAAATGGCCCCTTTGTCCTCTCCAGTGCTCGGTCAAGTTGTACTTGCACCCAAGGCCTAATGAACTGACTTCCAGCCACCCCTCCCTCACACACTGGTGTTCCCCCCTTACCACACAAACCACCCCTCCTCCTGTCCACACTCCAATCGCTTTCAGCCCATCTCCATGCCAGTACCCTGCTGGTTACTCATGTCCCCTGCTCCAGTGACGTACTAACTGGCCTCCTCTATGTTGTCCTCCCCATGCTGCTCCATCCTAGTAATCTGCTAACTCTGCCTACTCCTAACTTCCTGTATGCCCCAGAGAATATTAAAAAAAAAAAAAACATTGGTGGCAGGGGCCCCATAGGGACTTCGGCTTTTTTTCAGGGCTTAGGCTTTTCAGCTCTTCCGGACTTCAGCGGTTCAGGACTTGGAGGCAGCATGGCTTTGGCGTTTTCAAGAGGGGCCGGCTATTTCGAAAAGTGCAGCACACCTTTATGCCCGGGCCCCGTACAAGAGTACCCCTGGTGCCCCTCTGATGATGGCCCTGAGTATAGAAATAATAACTTATATCTGCTTATTTTCCATTCTTGCAAAAGCCAATATTTCAGATAAATTGAGTATGCACCATACTAGCATGTCACAGTTAATCCTATTTCACCCACAGCATTCTCCACCCTGTCTTGTCTCATTCACTCATGCCATACAAGCTATAGTCTGTATATTCATGTCAGGAGAATTACCACTTTCAACTGTTCATTGTATCTCTACATATTTTACAGTCACCTCTCAGTAATGTCAGTGCAACATCCTTTGCTCAAATACAGTTCCGTACAGTGCAGTAATGTGATTATGTTCAGCTTCCCTGTCAGTCATCAGTATGTGATCAGGGTTCATAAAGTATCATCCAATTTAGTCATAGGTCAGTGGTCACACATTCCATGTCTATAATGGATTATTTTAGGAATTAAACTGGCTGCTCTGACCCTTTTTTCATTACTTACCAGTGTATGTAGGAAATCATTATTTTGGAATTATTTTACAGGATCGTAAGCTGCTTCCTGTTCGTTGCTCAGGTTTCCAAGCCTACCCTTTACTAAACCTGGTTGTAGCTTTGTATCTCCTCCAGCTGATCTCATTCACTCCCTCTAATTCCCATTCTCAAAAATTCCAGCTGTTATAGGTTTCTTATAAATTGCATCTTTAAACTGAAAGCTGTCAGTGGCATAACTAATGGGCTCAACAACAGCACATTCTTAGGGTCCCCTTTCTACAAAATATGGGGGTATATTTCATGCATATATATAGATGTTGCACATTTCCTCCTTATACTCCTGCCTCCCTAATGAGAAAATAACTTGTCATATCTCTTTTTTTCACCGTAAAACACTGTGATGACTGTTATGTTAGATATAGCACAGCAAACCCTGAATATGTCAACAAACTAGGGACCTGGTATGGCTGTATAGCCCACTTCTGTCCAACTGTGTTTTATAGGCAGTTGGAAAGAATCTGTTACTATATGCTTTCGTGTGTAGCTGCAATGACAATTGGCACAGAGCTGACCTGAGTGCAACTACAAAAGATGTGAAAGCATGCATTACCAAACTAATCTCCAAGTAATGTAGCCAGTGGCGGATAATAGAATGTGCCCAAATATAAAACAATAAATAAGGGTTATAGGAGCACCTTGACACAATGGACCCATTATCTATCTTTTTTCAATTATTATTTGTATTTTCTTTTATATTAATTTCATTCTGTGCTGCTGGGTCTGGGGCTGACCGGGATGGGTGCACTGTACCGGTTAGGAAATTAGGCAGCCAGACAAGGTAAGGTGCACCTCCATTGGGGATAACTTTTTGATGTAATAGGTGTCCTTTAATTTGCTTTAGTTTCAAGGGAAGTAGCATACTGAACATATTTCTTACAGTGACTTTCCTGCTGTCTCTTAGTTTCCCATGACCCATGGCAACACTGGGATGCAATCGCAGTCAGTTACTAAATATAAACTAATACTGAACTAAAAAATGCAGAGGGATTTCCAGCAAATGTTTTTCCAAAGTTATTTTTTGAAAGCAGCATTTGCTTAACTCTTGGTTGTTACTTTTTAACAACCCAGCAAACACAGGTCTGTTAATCAATGGGTTTGTCTTAGGGCCCTTACACACGGGCGTTTTTGACCTGCGCTCCCCTGCGTTCTGTTTGGCTGCGTTCAGCCGCAGTGGAGCGCAGGTCTAGACGCACCTCATTCTTTTCAATGAGGTTGTACCCACGAGACGCGTGTATGCGCCGAACGCAGGTTCAGACGCAGCATGTTGCTTACACCTGCGCAGGTCCAAAATTCCCGTGTGAAAGGGCCCTTACATTGTATCAGTAGTCTGAGCTGCCAGGGCAGAGAGTATAAATGGGCAAACACTGCTTTCAATAGCAATACATATACAAATAACTTTAAATCCATAGCAAATGTGTAATTAATGTATATTACAAAGTTGCTTGCAATTATACTTTCTTTTATTGGGCAAAAGCAATGTGTTTGGGGTTGGCATTCCCTTTAACCACCAGAAATTAACAGACATTGCATTAAAATTACATCAACATAATGAGTTGGTTATAAATCATTTTTAGTTAGAATACCAGAGTAAAAAATATCTGTCACCCTAAGTAGTGTTCATTTAAAGGAGGATACATGTAAAGGCTTTGTAATTAAGTACATTTTTAAACAGTTAAATATATTGGCTTCTTACTTCAAAGACAGAGCTGGGGAACTATAGAAAAAGCAGCTAGGGAATTTTCCAGATCATTCTGGGTCATAAATGTATATGCCGAAGCATTTGATATGCATATATTTCTCAGACATATTCCACCATATGAGCTATAGGGCCTAGGGCAGTGTATCAGCACATCCTGCAGTGTCTGTGTGAATTAACCTACATAATCAGGGCTAGCCCTTCAGACTGTAAATGCTAAGGTGCAGGCTCTTCCCCTCCTGTATCTGTCAGCATCCCTATGTTTCATGCATGAGCCCTTATATTGTCCAGTGTTGCAGATATTGGTACTTGTTAATAATTCTAGCAGGGCCAAAACTGGGCAGACCAATGAAATGATTTTGCAATCTGTAGCTTTTAGCTTTTCCCTAAAACTGTTGACTATTGAAGGGTGCTGAGAGCTATACTTCAGTAGATAGACTGCTGCATATTGATTAAAAACTATAAACAGGCTGTTATCGGCAATCCTACTACAAACAATAGGAGAGGCAAGGATCTGCATAGGAGAGACAAGAAGTTGGTCTAACGATAATGACAAATAGTGCATTGCTGTGTATGCCATAAAAACTATATTTTCTGCAACTGCCCTCCAAAAAACCTGCTCCATCTCACTAGTTCTGGTCAGGCTACTGAGACCTACAGTCCATTCCCAGAGAACATTATCCCATATGCTAGAGGCATCGTACACATCTTTTTTCTTGTTCCTATTATTCCCTTTGTACAGACACCATCATGCTTTTCTACAATCAGTGTCAGTCCCTACCAGGAGGACATTGTTGCTATGTGTATCATCTACTTTTCTAGGTTTACTATCCCACATACCGAATGCAGGGCCTTCCTAAAACACTCCTGTTACAGGCTCGATTATGTGATATTCCACACCCAGACTGCCTTCCAAAATTGCTCCTGTTATGGGCTTGAATATGTTTTAACCCACAAGACCTCTTGCTCATATGCCCCTAAGCTAATAAATATTATTATTCTAGGCAGGGCCCCGCACAACAACATTTTTGGGGCCTCCTGGGCCCCATCCACCCTGGCACCCAAGCCCCTACCTTGATCCCACCCACTCCACATCAAAGTCAAAAGACCACACAGTCATCAGCACTAAAAACATATTGATGGTCAGGGCTTCCACATTGGCGTCAGTAGAATTGAACTCATGGTTTCAGGACTTCAGTGTCAGCTCCTTTCGTGACTTCTGGTCTTTCCGCAGCTCCCAGACTTCAACTGTTCAGCACTTTCGCATTCCACATCGGAAGGCTCAAGGCTGCACTCATTCAGCGCTCATAAGGGGGCCTGACTCTTCGAAAAGTGCGGCACTGCCGGGCCCGAGCTCGTCCCCCCTGTCCCCCGCTGATGGCGGTCCTGATTATAGGTACTGCTCTGCAGCTTGTACATTTATCAAGTAAACCTGTGATTACAATATACAGCTTCCCTGCTGGAATAAGGTTTCTAAAAGCCCCTAAGGACAGCACTGATGGGAAATTGTATTGATGAAAATAAAATGAAATAATTCCGCATGGTTTTGTACAATGGGCAAGCATCTGCTGTGTGTGTGTGCAATGTTTCATATTTGCATAACTTTCTGGTTTTCTGCACACTGGATTAATTAAACCTGCAATGTCTATTTTACTTGATGAAACACTGACATGCTGGCCTTGTAAAAATATTCCTGGCCGAAGACAATTTATTCATATTGAAGTCATCTCTCCGGAAATCAGCAAAGAGCTATGCAGCTAATTGAATTAAAGGAATGCTATATTTAAAAATAAAGGATGTTATTCAGCTATATAACCTAGTTTTACTCGTTGGGAGAAGAAAATCTTTAATCAGATTTATATTGAATGCAGGGCCACCATTATAAATCATGGGGCCCCCACTAGTTAGCAGACCCCCCTCCTTTACCTCACTGTATGCCTGGGCCAACTGGGATCCACTGACAGTGGGGTAAATGGGTTGTACAGTCACAATGATTTAGAAAGAGCAGAACATATCATATTTGGTGTAAAAAGAGCAGCCTGACCCAAAAGTAACATATAGAGAAATGTATATGAACTGTTTTCTGCCCATAATGAACATGACTGGAAGCTTATTTACCTAGCAGATCGCTGATTTGCCAACACTCCCTAAAGAAAAGAGTTAAATAGAGCAGCAAAACAGAGATCAAAGTTGTGCGATATGAAGCATACTTTACATGACTCTGAGATTGTTGGCTAATCTGCCTATAAGCCGATTAAGGTGATTATTTTACTCCAAACCCAGTCTAACTTTGAATGGAAACAGAGTTAAACTTTCTTAAAGTAATACACACAAAACATAAAAGAAACAGCTATAGTTAGTCGTAGGAAGAATAGAAAATGCTTTTATATACTGACACTGCTCTTGTACGCCTGAAACTGCACAGAGACCTTTTTAATGAGAATTAAAGCCCAACAAAAGATTAAGCTGAAAATGATGTATAATTAAAGAAGAAACGCCCAGCACAGGGATTAAACAAGAAATGATATACCCTGCTTGTTTTCTACTGTTCTAGCACAAAGAAACGCATGTTGAAAAATACATACCAATAGTGATCCCTTATGTTCTCTCCATGCCTATATTCAAAAGGTTCCACTTCAAAAAATGCAATAAAATGAATCAGCACTAAAATGACAACTAGTAAAATAAAAATGCGAAAAGCTCTTACAGTGCAGTCCTTCAATTACAAGTAAAGTGTAGAATTGTGATTTTCAAAAAGAGCAATGGAATAGCCCAGAGAGTTGTAGTTCAAAACTGTAAATGTGCAAGGATCAATCCAAGCCCATATGACACCCTAACCATAATAATAGGTGTTTATCCTAATGAATTATCATCTATTACCATCAAGCATTTATATAACAAATGTCATTACCAAATAAAGTGGCAACCAATTCACTCCGTAACTAGTCAAATAGAGCACCTTGAAAAACATACAATGAATTGAGAAATCCTCTTTTGTTCTTCTATGTGCTTTCTGTGCCCAGACATAGACTAGAGGGCTGATTTAGGAAATTTATGTGAATAGATCAAAGTGCGATCAAATTCGA
The DNA here is from genome assembly GCA_024363595.1 of Xenopus borealis. Taxonomy (NCBI): domain Eukaryota; kingdom Metazoa; phylum Chordata; class Amphibia; order Anura; family Pipidae; genus Xenopus; species Xenopus borealis. The sequence goes on from CM044445.1 coordinate 71,338,740, forward strand.
TCAAATAACGATCGTACGAAATTTTCGTGAAATTGTAATGTGAATTTTGGCCTCTTCGATCATCGAATATCGAAAGTTATTCGACTGCCAGATTGAACCTACCGAATTGCAATAGAAGCCTATGGGAAGCTTCCAATAGGCTTCAGAGACTAAGTCCTGCTCGAATACCATTCGTACGATGGGAGCGTTCGATCGTTCGAATTAAATTTTACGATGTTTTCGTGAAATCGAACGATTGGTATCCGATCGTACAAATTGATCGAGCAAAATGATTCGATAAGCTAAAACTATTCGATAAGCATTCGATGGTCGAATGCTTATCGAATTTCGAATTTGGTCGAGCAAATTTTCGGGAATAATAGTAAATTTGCCCCTATGAGTTGCCTTGACTAAAGTAACAGCTTATTCTACACAGTATCAGTATTCGGGTGGTGCAATTATGTGCAATGGAGCTCCATGGCCTGGGAAACTAAAAGTAAATATGCTATAAATATTTGCAAATAAAATCAAGCCATGTGCTAAAGCTTTCACAAAGTGCAGAAGCAGAGGAAAAGTGTGTTTATATCAGAGAGGACTAATACCCTGCAGTTTTATCCATACCTTTGTATCTTTCTTTTTATCCTCCAATGCCATCTCCCTAGGCCCAATGGCTATGAACAGGATTATTATCTATTGGTTTCTACAGCAGACTAGTGGATTAGGGAGCAAGGCAGAAAGGATAAGCTTTTTCAGGAAGCAAGTTTTAGCTGCAGAACAAATCTAATTTTGAAACCCAAATCAATAAATCATGAAGACCTTTGGATAACCTTTAGAAATCTGCATTGTAAGGAGAACATCGAAACCTTTCTTGCACCCTGACTTACAAACGTACTGGAAGGCAGTAAAGTCAGATAGAAACTATAAAATACATACGGGCGATGAAAAAACTACTGGACTAAAATGCTTTCAAATGGTTATACAGAAAGCAGTACCCTTAAAGGGGTTGTTCACCTTCCAAACACTTTTTTTCTGTTCAGTGGTTTTCAGATTGTTCTCCATAAATAAAGACTTTTTTCAATTACTTTCCGTTATTTATTTTTTACTGTTTTTCCAAAATCTAAGTGTAAAGTTGAATGTTGGTGTCTCTGGTGGCAACTCAGTAATTCAGGTGCAGACTCTAAACTGTTACAATTTTGCAACATTTAATTGATACATTTCACAGCAACATCTCTGGAGTTTTAGCAACTATTGTATCAATTCTAACAGCTGCCTGTAATGAAACCCAGAGATTCTGCTCAGCAGGGACAAAGATAAGAAATGTATCCATTAAATGTATCAGTTTAGAACAGTTGGGGGGGTCGGCGACCACCCCTTCCCAGAGCTGCTTTAGAAGGTGAAAAATGACACTTTACACTTCAACGGTTACAAATAGAAAATAGACAGTAATTGAAAAAAGTGGTGATCTACCTGAAAACAACTAGTTGTTTGAAGGTGGACATACCCTTTAAAAGAACAACACATTTGCCTTTCCAAATGTTGCGCTGGAGCTACTGTCTGGTCAGGAGGTGGCTGTAGCTGCAGGGTTCCTCTGTGTCAGCTGGTGCAACTGCACTCGATTGGAACAGGAAGCAGGAAAAAGTTGCACCAATCTCAAATATACACAAGGGTAAGGAGCATATTTTGATGCAAGTACTTCTAATGAATGAGGTTTTACTTGCAGCTGACTGCAGAGGAATTTGCAGAACCACAACTGCTCTTGTGGTCATGCTTGACAAAGGAGTTTGGTCTCCGAAACGTTGCATCTGCACTCCGCACAATAAATTTTGAAGATTTCACTCAGACCTGTGTGCCATTGGAAAATTCTTTCTGTTGCTGTACTGGGAGGTGGCCGAGCCTCTACCATTGTGCACCAGGCATCTCTGCCAGAATCTAGGGTGTGCGAGGTCCTGCACCTGTCCCTACAGGCATTTACACATCAGTTCAGTTATCATGCTAAAACACAGGTCTGCATGGGATTCAAAATAGTCCCTGGCTTTTCAAGTACACAGAGTCCCATACAACTCCCACCACCCCTAATAAATAGTGAAAGTATATGGTAACTTATAACGTCCTTTCTGGCATTTGCCAGAACTTATACATTGCCAGACAGGGCCTGAGTAAATCGCTCTTTTTGTAACGCCGTGCATCCCCAGTCTGCCAGCCTGAAATGTTAGGAGGTTGTTTGTTTTTATTTAGATACTGAAACTGGACGTTACTCAGAGCTCTCATATGGCCCCAGTGAGAGACAAATTTGCAGTCTGCAATGGTATTGCCCAGTTGTATGCCTTTAAAGGGCAAGTCAATCCCAAAATAAAAATATGCCTACTAAAAGAATGCATAATTCTAAATAAATTTCCAGTATACACATATTAGTAATATTCTAGCACTTTAAAAACTATTTTTAACAACAATTGCTACATGGCAGACTTACCTGCGTTTCCGTCGGATCTGACGCTGCCCACATCAAGTCTGATCCGACAGGAACAAGGTAAGTAATAGGAAGAAAGATAGGGGTATATTTATCAAAGAGTGAAGTTAAGAATGAAGTTCCTCCACTAGAGTGAAATTCCGCCACTCCACATTAATTTCTATGGGATTTTTAAAGGCGTATTCATCAAAGGGTGAACTTTCACTTCACCCATTGATAAATACGCCTTGCAAAATCCCATAGAAATTAATGGAGAGCGGCGGAATTTCACTCTAGTGGCGGAACTTCCCTCTTTGATAAATTTACCCCATGGTGTCACAACGGTGAACCGACGTGACACGATCGTGGGATCCCGACTCACATTTGCATCCGACAATCGTGTTTCATTGGATCACCATCCGACTTCCTATTACGTACCTTGTTCCTGTTGGATCCGACGTGATGTTGGTATTTTGTTGCCCAGCGTCAGATCCAATGGAAACGCAGATAAGTCTGCCATGTAGTCCTGCCCTTAATCAATATTGCAAAAGTCTTAGTTCCCCAGGAAAGAGGTCTGTTTATCATCTGGTTTCTCCTACACTGGAGAATAGAAAGGTACAGACAAACACAGCTATCAGTAGCAATATACAGTATATATACAAATAACTTAAAATACATAGAAAATGTACAATGAATGTTTATTGCAAAGTTGCTTAGAATTATGATTTCTTTTATTAGGCAAAATAATTTTTCAGGGTTGACATTCCCTTTAACGTTGACTTCCAAGCTTTGGGTATTCTTACTGACCCTTTGCAGAGATGTAAAATCCAGTGAATTGCAACAGTTTGTAGGCTGCAAATGCTGGGAGCTGTCATTCAGCAGCAATTATCAGGCCACAAACTGAACCTCTGCGGTTTAGATCCTATTGATTTTAACTCACCACTGCGTAGATAAACTGGTTTGACGGCTTATTAGTTGTGTTGTTGGGAAATCTTATAAATGGTATAGCTGAAAGTCTTTCCTCCTCGCTTACAGTTGTAGTATAATGGAATCATTTTTTTCATGACATGACTTTCCAGTGTCACTTCTCACCTGCACTAACATAATATCCCTTCTAAAAGGAACCTTATTTCCAAAATGGTATTTGCTGCCTGTCCTATGAAAGAGCACATTGTAGCACTTACAGGTATATATGTAAGAATTATACTAACTTGAAATATTTTCAGCCTAAGGTAGCTCCTGAAGGGTCCCAGTGTGTTCCAGGCCTGTATACGGCACTGTATCAATACTTGCTTTATATTACTTGCTTTCCGAAAAGGAAGTGATTTCGCTTCTTGTCACCCGATAGTTTAGTTTGTACCTTGCAGCAGATCATAAAATCATCCATTTGGGTTCGAACATTTACATCGCAGTAACATTCAAATTGATCTGAAGGATTACATGGACATAAAACATGTTATTGTTAGGTGCAAGGAATTATTCCCAAACATTTATACTTATACAGAGAATATCAGTGTAATCCCTACCTTAATAATATTCATAGCGTGGGGCAATAAATATGTCATGTCTAACTCATGTAGCAGAATATTGAATTTAATGCACGATCTGGCCCTTTGCAGTCCCTAGCCTTTCAGCCTTTTCTGTGGGTCTTATTGATTGGGAACAATGCACAATTGCAGTGTTTATTGTAATGGCTGAAACATACAAAACCTCGATTCAGCGCTAAGCGAGCAGCAGCTAAATGTTTCCAAAATGTCATGTAAATTTTATGAGCCACCATTGTTTGTACATTTGTCCCATGCTGGGTTGCCAAGCAAAAAGCCCACACAATTATTTTGTGCTAAGTCTTCCAGGTTACTGCTGTTTTTGCACAAAGGGATACTTACTGTTAATTGTGTTGCCTAAAGGAATAGTCAGCTTGTCATGCCTGTGTTGATGTTGTTGGACTACAATTCCCAGCCAGGATCCCTATTGCTTGGAAAGAAAAGGTTTAAAACGATACTTATCTTTGAATAGAGTGGATATGATACACTTTAGAACATATTCATGTATACATTAGCTTCTATTTCATGAATCTGTACTAACTATCCAATGTAAATATCTTGAGATCCAGGCAACTCCATTGCAAGCAAGGCCTCTGCACTCTGTAATTCCCCTTACCTCTTGTTCTTTAATATGACAGTTCAGGATTTAAAGGGATTATTCACCTTTGAGTTAACGCTTAGGATGATGTGGATTTTTGTATTCTAAGACAATTTGCAATTGGTTTTCATGTTTTATTATTTGTGGTTTTTGGGTTATTTAGCTTTTTATTCAACAGCTTTCCAGTTTGCAATTAAAGCAATTGCTAGGGTCCATATTACCCTAACAGCTATGCATTGATTTAAATAAGAGACTGGAATATGAATAGGAGGGGTCTGAATAGAAAGATGACAATATCATGACAATGATGATAATAAAATTTGTTTTTTAGATGTGGTCAGTGAGAGGCTCTGACCCTGGATTGCAGTTTATTTGTTTGTCCTGTTAAATAAAAAAAAAAAAACTTAAAATAAGAAGTAAAAAGGATCTATTCTGCACAAGCCTTACTGAACAAGGGTGTGTATCACCCTTCTAAGGCTTAGGAGATGTAAGTCTGACACATAAATAATGTCTTTACTCCATCCTTTCATCCTCTGGTCAGTCTTATTGAGTCTCCTATCCTTGAATGAACATTAATTGGAAATTTCAAATAGAATTCAGGAAGAGTGCTCTTTTATAAATTGCAAAGGTGTCTGATACATTAAAGGAGAAGGAAATGTTAAAACTAAGTAAGGCTTATCAGAAAGGTCCACCTAAATATACCAGTAAACTCACAAAGTAGTGCTGCTCTGAGTCCTCTGTCAAAAGAAACACAGCATTTCTTTCCTTCTATTGTGTACATATGGGCTTCTATATAAGACTTCCTGCATTCAGCTTAAACCTCCTTGCCCCAGGCATGAGCATGCTCCGTTTGCTCCTCCCCCCCCTTCTCTGCTGTAATTTGATCCCAGAGTTATAAGTGAGCAGGGGGAGACTCAGGCAGGAAGTGATGTCACACCAAGCTAATATTGCAGCTGCTATCCTGAAGAAACAGAGAGCTTCTAGAGCTTTTTATTCAGGTATTGCAAAACATTCTACAGAATAAATATAGCATTCTACCTTGCACTATTGCAGCTAATCTATTGGCAATAAAATGCCTCCATAATTTTCCATTTCCTTTAATGCATAATAAAATGTGCCTCCTAGAATTAGCTCCATCTAGTATGCCATCCTTAAGCTGAAACCCCTCTTCCTGGTGTGGCTATTTTCATGTAATAATCAGTACAGTACAGCAATTGCACTGAATTTGCTTGTGAATGTTTTTTTTTATACTAAAAACCCTGCTAAGTCTAAGTACTGAATTAAATATGCAGTAATGAAATAATGAATCATGTTGTTTGCCAGGTAAAAGAACAAATCTCTTGTTGTCGGTTTAGACATCAGTCACTATGGCTACATGCCTTTATCTCCTGACTAGACCAGTTCTTAATTAATGTTAATTGACAAGTAAAAAATTCCAGTGCAACATGAGTTGAGCAGTGTATTGACAACGTGATTTGTAAATAAGGCCAACACAGTGAAACCATGAGAGTTACTGCTCTCTTGATTAATACGTCAATAAAGATAATTTGCTTCTGTAAAACAGAGAGTAGGAAGCTGCTCTAGTTCCACTTGGCTCAGGAAATGAAAGGACTACTGACGTTATCACAAATATCGGCTTTGTATTTTTAAGCTCCTTTAACAGGCTGCCCCCTTGTGGGCATACAGAATTTGTGCATCACATACAACTAGAACACCACAATTTCTGTGTCACATATAGAACATTATTTTGTGAGTGGCAGGTCACATAAAGAATAAAAATGCAAGGGGTATTTTTTGCAGGATTTCTTATTTAAAAATGTGTAACTGTACCTGGATAGAACTTGACACATAAAGGGGTCATTTATGAAGACATCAGACGCAAGTACCAGAGCACCTTGGGGTGCAAAATGGAATACTTTAGTGTTTAAAAAAGCGGAGTCATGCTCCACCTTGTGTTGGATTAAATATCAGGTACAAAGTGCAAAGCACTAGCAGGCACAACACAGCACTTTCCATAGCCCAGACCCATGAAACTTTTGTTTCTGAAATTCCCGGTTATGAATGGATACTTTCTGTTCACCTTGGTTTAAATATAATCAGCAACACTGGAGATTGTTAAAACATACTGTATATTTAGGTCAGATCAGATTACAGCAACATTGTGATGGTTTGTCAGGAAACTGTTCCAGGAAAAACTGTGAATTAAAGGGTAATTCACCAATACATTGGAGAGCCCAGGTTCATTTCCCCGAGCCCTACATCATTGGGGGACGGGATATATAAATGTAGCAGCCACTTAAAAGGGAATGCTCAAAACCAGGCTTGTAAAAAATCTTTTTAAAAAGTATTTTTATTTAAATACAGGCACAAGTTCAGCCTTACACATTTCATGCTGTACCTTGCACTTAATCATAGGCCATGTGTTAGGGACAGCATGTGACACATACCTGTTACATCTATTCATAAATTATAATTTGGCCCAGAGTGGAAGTTAGTGCTATTATTATATTCAGGCACAAGTTGGCCTGCAGTTAATGTGTAACAGGAATTGGTGACGCTGCAGCAACTAAATTGTGGCAACCCGTGCCTTTCCCAGACCCAACTGCAGGTAAAGTAAATGTATTGTGTGGGTTGAATTGACAGGGCGGATCTGTGCTGGACCTACATCCTCTAAAGCCCCCCACGTTGTCTGCTGTATTGTAAAATTGCCACTCCATAAAGTTGGCTTTGTCATTATGCTGCAGTATCTGAGGCTCCTAGCTCCTGTGGATCTATCTGAGGCTCTTGAACTGCATATTCCAAATTCAGGAATATTCATAATATAGCTATGTCAAGGAGTGTTGTATTGATTACATGGCAATCGGTGCACAATACATAATCCAGTGGCAGACAAGTTTAACTAGCTCTTCCTCTGTATGTCAGACGCAAGCAGTGACAGTGCAGACAACTCCATAGATCAATATTTTTGTATTTTATTTGGGTGTAACCCGAATGCATTTCAGTTCTAACAAGCCTGGTACAGACAAAAACAAGGACCTGTGTGTGTAGCCTTAGGAATTAAAAAGTAACCGTGGCAAGAAGAAAAGGAAGTCAGCAGTGCAAAGGAAATTGTCCTGTATACTGAAATCTACTTATATAAGCAATGGACATTTTTTTCCATCTCCATCCTTAACACCATCCATGACATTAGGACCTCAGTGTAACATGATATCCCATTAGCCATGTTTTTGGTGAGTCTGAAATGCAATGTAGCAACGGAAGGGTTAAATGCCCCATTATCCATCCCCTGGCCCTGTGTGCTTAGGTTACTCGGGGTTTGGTCCCGCTGAGTATCATTCGCAGATGTACATTCACACTTTATCCCATTAGTATTGTCACCTTTTACAGGTTGATCCCACAGGTACTGTAAATATTTTAGTGCAGCCAAGATGACTTCCCCTGGAACTTTACTGTGTGGTTGCTTTATGTAGGCTGGCGGTTATTACTCCCTTCCCCTTTTCCTGTGCATTTTATTGCAATGTGTCCTGTGTTACCAGACCAGATTAGCTGGGCCATATATGATGTCTTTGTTAGAAGTTTAGTTCTGCCTTTAGCTCCCTAGTGACAACATACATGTTTTATTAGCGCCAGTGCTGCCTCCCCAGCTTTTGTGCTCTGTGTTTGCTTTTCTCAGGGAGTAAGCCTTTAGCCTTTCCATATCCCATTTGCTTCATACTGGATTTTATTACCCAAGGCCTGAGCCCCTTGGGCTTCTGGCTATTTGTTCTGAGAGTTTTATTGGATTTCTTATAAATAAGTTTGCCTTTGGGGGTCCTGTACATGTTTTTATTGAGCCTTTGCCTCTACTATATATTTAAATGCTAAGAGGTTAATGTTTTCATTTTTTAGGAGAATGTGGCCATGGTAATGTATGTCCCATGCGATTTTGTGACATATTGTATTTGTCTGTATTCTGTACCTCTAGCTGTTGTCCCGGCCACAGAGTAGCTAAAGAGGATGATATGACCCTGTTTCTCCCATCACACCTGCTAGCTGCTCTGCATGCACTGGGCCAGGTAATGGGAGGAAAATTTAAATACACTGGGGCAAATTTACAAAATCCACCTTAAATTCACATGAGGAATCGAAGTTCGATCGAATTTCTATAAAATTACAATTCAAATATTCGAATATGCCAATTAGGCAAATTCGATCATCGAATATTCAAATAAAATTTAATTTGAATATTCGAAAATTCAGTGGTCGAATAATTCCCCTTTAAATTTTAATTCGACCACCTACTTCGCCAGATTAAAGCTACCGAAATGGGGATCCTTTCCTAAGATCGAATATAAAAAATATAAAAACGATCGATCTAATTTTCTATATTCGATTGTTTTATCGTTTGAATTGCGGTAAAATCCTTCGAATTTCGAAAGGATTTTACCTCCCCACTATTCCCTTTTTTTATAATCGAAATTCGACCAATATGAATCTGCTCCACAGTGTGTGAATCCCAGAATAATACACCATCCTTATTGTTTATTAACAGGGATGCACTAAATCCTGGATTTGGTCAAATTCCAGCACTTGCATGATTTGAATTTGATCAACTAGTTATTGTTTAACTCAGGGTCGTCCATACTTTGGCCCAAGGGCTGCATGCGGCCCAGTATGTATATGAATGCGGTCCAGCTTGAAATACTTGGTTCCCGAGGAAATATCAAAATAATATAATATGTCAATTAACTGTAGTATCCAGGTGTCCCATATTCCAGGGTATAGCTCCATCTGGTTATCCAACTGGTATTGTAGTTCTTTTCTGTGCATTTTCTTGACTTTTACAAATCAAAAGTATTTGTGTGTCTCATGTGTGGCCCCAGACAATTTTTCTTTTTCCAACCCGGCCCAGGGAAGCCAAAAGGTTGGACACCCCTGGTTTAACTCAACTAGAATTCTTAATATCATGTGATGATAAAGACCTTTCCTACTGAAGGTTAAACATTTTTTCATGCTACTCAGATACAAATTATGGTTAAGGTATTGTATGTGGAATTTGTTGAGGATTTGTGCATGGGTTTCATTTCACATTCAAAAACAGTCAAGTTAAATATATTGACCTTAGTGCATGTGTTGAGTTGATGTGAAAGGGAATTTAGATTGTAAGCTACCTTGGGACAAGGACTGATTTGCATAGCAACAATCTCTGTAAAGAGCTTCATAACTTATTGGGGTGATATTATTATTATAATTATTATTATTATTAATAATAATAATAATAAAAAAGTATAGATTTGGAGAACTCCCAGTTATTACTGTTTACAACCATGGTGGGTTGGGAACAGGGCACATTGAGAGATATTGGGCTACTTTGTGGACCTACAGTATGTAGCAAATAATTAGAACTTTTATTGGAAATTTACCAGCGCAAACACAAATGTAAGACAATATATTCTATAGCAGGAATTCTATTCTGTGCAAATGTATTGGATAGTAAAATAAAATGAGAAGGAAACCTGCACACAAAACAAATTCCAGGTTTTTAATCGGGAATAAGAGTCAATGCGGTATATTTATAAGAGTGAAGTTAAGAGTGAAGTTCCGCCACTAGAGGGAAATTCCGCTGCTCTCCATTAATTTCTATGGGATTTTTAAAGGCGTATTTATCAAAGGGTGAACTTTCACTTCACACATTGATAAATAGGCCTTTCAAAATCCCATAGAAACGAACGGAGAGCGGCAGAATTTCCCTCTAGTGGCGGAACTTCACTCTTTGATAAATTTACCCCAATATGAGAGGGGAATTTTCAAATTTTCAAATTTCTTTGCACATACAAAGAAATGTGCCGTTCAAGGGAGAAATGTAAATAAATAAAAGTTACCATCAGAATAAAAGACATCAGAGAGTTTTACTTTCTTAAGTGGTTTACTTCTGAGATGTCAGTGGCTCCCAGACAGCCCAAACATCCATGAATTCAGGGATTTGTTTTATATTGAGGCTATTCCAAACTGATTATTAATATTGTTTATTCTCCTTTTAATCTCTGTTGAATAGTGTGGGTTTGGGGATTTCCATATTGGTAAATGTAAGTATTTATTGGCATGGTCTTTAACTTCAGTGGTCTAGTTCATAGTTAAGCTTTAGTAAAGTGACCTACATAAAATATAACACATGGTAGTATAACACATGTAAATGAGATCATGGGTCCTATATATGAAAGCATCAGGAGTGCCAACTCAAAATTAGAGAAAAATTTTTGAATTTGTTTTCTCTGGTATAAATCACATGTAATGGCATTAAAGTGATACTGACACTCAAACCATTACTCTTCAAAATAGTAATGTAAATTAAACCTTACCTATTGGTCATGCTGACTGTATTTTATTGATAGGGCTGCTTTTGTAAGTAATTGTTACTTGACCCCTAAACATGACTGTTTTGCCAACCTGACTGTCCCTTCCCAAGATGCCAATTACAGTTATAATGCTAACCCACTACTGCTGCTCAAATATGTCAGCCCCCTCATATAGGAACATGGGGGACAGGGCAGGAACTAGGGACAGGCAGAAGAGGTACCTGCCTAGGGCACAATGAAAGGGGGCGCTGGGCAGGTACCTGTCTTCCACCTACTCCTAGTCCATGTTCGCTGCTCTTACCTCCCCTCTAGCTTTTTCCCTTCCTTCTTCCCTCTGGCGATCTTCCCCTTCAGTGCTCCCCCCATCTCACTCTCCCTTCCTCTTCGGTGAGCTCCTTTCCTGCTTTTTCCCCTCCCTCTCTCCACCCCTCTGGTGATCTCCCCTGCCCTCCCCATCAGCGATCTGCGCATGTGTGCCCACACTGCGTTGGGGGGGTGCGGGAGCCCGGATGGCTTTGCCTGGCACTGATGGCGGATCAGATAGGTGATGTGCAAGCACTGAGCAAATACTTTCATGTCGAAATTATAAATAGCATACAAAGACAATGTTATGATAAATGTAAAAAAGATTTCATTTTTGCTGTAAGTACCTCTTTAAGATCCGATTTCTTGCTGCAAATTGCAGCCACTGACTCAACCCTCAAACAGCAGAAATAGCAGCAGCTCTAGGCTTCCAGTAAATCCAGGGTTCCCCTGCATCAATGTGTGCTTATACGTAATTCATCGCTATGTAAGTACATTTTATGAAAACCATTGGTTTTAACTTGCGCTTGATAAATTATAACAATGGATAATTATAGGAAATGCTTTTGAATTTCACGCAAGAAAATATTGTTGCCAATAAACTGCCTTTATTTTTCTGTGGAGAACAAAAGTGACTATTTTTTTCCATAATTATAGTGAATGTGCCTGAAAAAGTTCATATTTGTTACTTTTTTAATAGTACTAAAGCAGTGCTATAATTATCTGTCTCTGGTGTCGCAGAGTTATGCTCATGTAATTGTGTTACTATTAAGAGATCATTATCAGTAGCCATTTAAGGGGTGGTTCACATTTTTTAATTTTTAATATTTGTTTAGAATGGCTGATTCTAAGCAATTTTTTAATCTGCTTTGTTTAGAGTTTTTTTGCCTTCTTCTTCTGACTCTTTCCAGCTTTCAAATTGGGGCCAGTAACTCCATCTAAAACCCAAATGCTCTATAAGCACAATATGTATAGTTATTGCTACATTTTTATTACTCATCTTTCTATTCAGGCCCTCTCTTATTCATATTGCCGTTTTGTTTTCAAACCAATGCATGGTTGCTAGGGTGATTGGACCCTAGCAATGCAGAGTTCTTTCTCCAGTTCAGCACTTGATGACAAGGGAAGAATAGACTCGACAATGCCGTACACTGAAATCCCCTTTTCTTTAAATCACTTGTCCATTGCCTCTGGTTGGATTGTTCCATTAGCTAAGAGCTGAGGTCATTATCTTTCCAGTGTGATTTTAATTGAGAAGCCAAGTTATGGGAAAAGCCTGGAGGTCTGTAATGGACTAATGCAAATCAGCAATGTTTAACATACTGCTGGCACCAAGAAAACAATACAGGCAATCACAGTCCATCAAAACAGCCCCAGCTCTACAAGTACCAGTTTCTAGTTTAATTTCCAGACCCCGCCACCCTTTCTTCCAAGTTAAACAATTTACATGAGTGATTTTAGGTACCAAAACATCTGCTTAGCTTCATCTTTGATATGCCTTCCATGCAGTGTACACTTACGTATATACCCTAAATGCTTTACATATGTTTATCCTGTTGCCTGGGATTTTTCTTGCGTGCAAAGTCCATTATTTCTCAAATGTGACAACCGAAAAATATTTGTATGTTCAGTTTGGGGTCACAGATTGTTACTCCGTGCGCTTCTCTTCCCCGCTCTGGATTTGGGATATTCTATCCAGCAGTATGGTACATAAACAAATGGGTTTCACGCATGAAAGTGGGAGAATTCGCCATCCATCCATTCATGCATAATCGTATTTACTTTCCTTTGGAGTTAGCGGTTACAGACAAACAGTGTGGATTTTGCCAACAATATCATTCATTATAAACATGGCAGTCAAAATGCACTTTCTCCAGATTCTGTATACTAAAGTCTAATTTGTCATGTATGCAAACCCTTAGTTTGTATGTTCGCTGCCAAGAGAATTGTTTTTTCTAATCCTCTAAAAAGCCAAAGGTTCAGCGCCGGTTGTTTAATAGTACTTGCTGGCACCTTTCAGACTGTCAGACAAATAAAGCTTTAAGCCCTTCAAGCTCTTGTTTGTTTTTGGATACTGCCAGTTTCAGTTTATAAAAGCATGGGTACCAGGGGTCTCACATAATGGAGCTAAATGATTAAATGCTTGAAATATACAGTAATAAAGCAGCTAATTTGTCAATTTCATTCCCATTGCTTATTGTGCAGTGCAGATACGTTAGTGTGGTAGTTTGGGTGGAAGGACCAGTGCAAATAATTGTCTATCAAACGGAGATAAACAGAAGCCATTGTGCAAAGTA
>CM044445.1:71354393-71423605 GCA_024363595.1 Xenopus borealis
CCAGCTAGTTATCTAGCCTGGTTTGACCTGTTGGCGGTCAAGAGAAGGTGTTTCTAGGCCTTTTTTTGGTCTGCTTTGCTGCTGAAAATAAGTGTCTAAGTAGTGTAATTAAATATTTATTCATAACAACCACTCTCTGATTAATTAGGGCATCTGAAGTGGATTTTTTTACTATTAGCCCCGTAATACTTTTGATAATTAAATAAATTCTAGACCAAAACATGTTGAAGGTGTAGATAGGTACCATTTTGATAAATCTCAGGTACTAGGTACCATCAAGTCATGAACTTCTGGGACATTTCCTGTATTAGAATACTCAGGGAGCATTTAACCCGATCAGTAAACATACTGAGCCAATTATTTTCTTATAAACTTATATGTAGATCTTGCTCCCACTATCTAACATAATGCAGTTCTTTCATTGCATTGGTGGACTAAAACCTCATAAATCTTAGATATAGCCCCTTTATAAGGGAGGGAGCAGTGGGCAGATCCTGTAGTTTATGCCCAGTTATTGATTAAAAGTAGTGGTGTATCTGTGTGTATGAAAAAGCTTCTATACTGGGCATATGATGCCACTCCGTTAAAGTTTAATTGAAGATTAACACATTATTCTGAGTTAGTTGGTATAGAGTGTAAAAGTTGTTCTGTCGAGCTCTTGGTTCCCAGTCCAAACAATATTTTTCACTATCCTGGTAGGCCAATCCAACACTGAGAGTGCCCCAGAAATAGCAAGGTTCTTGAACCAAAAAGGGGAATTGTGCAAAGTGCGTATGCCTATTTTCGGCCTAATGTCTTTTCAGCTAAATATCTACTAGAAATTGCAGCCCGTATTTTCAATCAGCTTTACAGAGAGGAAATATAACTCTAATACACTAAGGCCAGTGGTTATGTTCCAACTTTTTCTGCTTGAGTGCAACTGACATCCCTCTTATTTTCTATTGGTTTATTATGCAGAAGTCCCTTATGACTGGGATTCTCTTCCATACTGCATCCTGTTGTTTAGAAGCACTTCACAAGGAGAAGCTATTTAACCGACCGTACCTAATCCTTTCACTGCTAACTCAATTTCACTCATTAATGATTATTTCTCAGGCACAGCTACATTTCTTGCAGATGTCCCAGTTTTGGAGAATGTACCATTACGTAGAGTCCGTGGGGGTCGTTATTAAACATGGGGCAGAATGAAGAGCAGCCCTGGAGAAGGCGAATCCTCTTCTAAGTCTAAGTAACCCACATAAAATAATTTCCAGGGAGCAAGGGGTAATTTTTAATTTTATTCTGCTGGAATGAGTGATGGCTAATCTGTGGCTAAACTACAACTCCCAGCAGCCTTGAATAGCCTGCAGGCAACATCAGCAGCTGGCAAGAAAAACTGAGGCTAAATCCCATACTGTACCGCCTTCTCACCCCTCCATTCGGTAAAAACTCCAGACAGAAATGATACGGGCGGCTTTTAGTGGATTTCGCTGAACATTTCAGACACTGAGTTAGAAATTCTTTGTTTATTTTAAACAAATATGTCCATCAAGGTATATTTAATGAAAAGATTAGCCGGGCTTTTGTTTGCTTGTCTAGTAAAACACATTGGAACACTGAGCAGCATTGTAATTCGTACCAGATGTTGCGTGTGCGCTGCTCTGCTATACCGTCCTGTGTCTCGCTGTCTCTGCATCTGCATGGGGACGCTTGGAAGAATTTATTAACTGAAGGTCCACTCTGGGAGTAGTACGCAGAGGTCCATAGCCAGTTTAATGCATCCCTGATAACATCTGGTAGGGTCATTTAATGAAGAGGATTAGGACGCAATCCTTGGTAATACCACGAATGATGTAGTAAAACCGGATGAGGCAACGGTAGAATCTGCTCTTGGAATTGAAGTTGATCAATTTTCTGAGGCGGCAAATGCAGAAATGAATAACCACAGATTGATCCATTTCTGGCAACATAACAATATTTATTCTTTGTCCTTGGGACTGATTTTCCATATCTTCAAGCCCTTTAGATCATTGACCCCCAGTAGTACATTAAAGGAAAGAACATATAAGAACAGTAAATATGTATCGTTAACAGGAAATATGTATCTTTTATTTAACCTGTAAATGGACAACAATAATGTGAGGTCATAGCAGGGTTGCCACCTTTTCTTTTTTTCTTTATTTATCTTTTTTTCCTGTTAATAACATTGGGATCAACCATCAAAAATACCGGTCAGGCCAGTAAAATGCCGGCCAAGTGGCAACCCTAGTCAATAGTCACATGGATAGTTGTTTTTAGGAGTGCATTGTTGTCAGAACAAACTTTCACTTTCAATATTATATGAAAATATAAATATGCCCCTAAAATAGTCACCAAAGTTTGCGGCGGTGTGTTTTGTTTTCTCCCTTTGAAAAATGTTAAAAAAGACAACTCATTTCACTAAAGTTTATGAAAGTAACGATCTGTATCCTGAGTCTGAAGGGAAATATACAATATAAAAAGGTGAGGTTTTGTAGCTGTACAATATCTCAGGCCCCATTAGCTAATCAGTCAGAATTCTGCCTGTGAGAGACGGTCTCCAGGGTACAAGGTGGTAGAGTAGATGGCGTGTGAGAAGCAGAAATCGTGTACTCTCCTAAAGTCACATTTCCTTCAGCTTTTTATTCAGCAGCTCTCAAGTTTTTAATTTCAGCAAACTGGTTGGTGGAGTCCAGATTGTCCTTATAACCATGTATTGATTTAAATGACAATGAAATGATTGTTCTGATACATCCCATGCAAGAACTGGCACCAATTGTACAAATCTTACATAACTCTAGGCATTTGTAAACATATCACCAGGCTTCAGGGTTGTCGTACAACAATGGGGCTTATTCCTCTGCCTCCTTTTCTAATGTAATATTTCCAATCACTGCTGGAATAAAGTAGCTTGTCCCATACAGATAACAGCATTGTGTTAAATATTGTTGTTCTTAACCCTATTATAAACTAATTGTCTTAATGAAACTACCTTTGCTTAGCCAATCAGTGTACATCAGTAAAGTGTACATTTGTTGGGAAGATAGGAATATGGAAATCCAGAAATCCAAAATGATAAAACTGTGATCTCTCCAGTATAAATATCTCTATTCATTGAAATGCCTTTATGAAGTAATTGGGTGTGTTAAGGAATGAAGGCAGGCACAGTGTGCTGGTCACGCTTCCTTTTCTTGTCTGATACTCAAAGAGACAGCCAGTCATATCTGGGGCCTTGCACACGGCACCTAATATGTTTGAATAACAGTGGGTTTCTTTATGTAACACTGATTTACGATAAAATGCACAATATGAACCTACTGCAGTCTATAGGTGTGACAGATATGGTTATTATAACTGTATAGCCTTTTGCTCTGCCAAGCTCCTTGATTAAATTACGCTGTGATTGCTGAGTAATTCAGAGGGGAACCTCTGACCTCTGCAGCGACTGCAGATTTAAAAGAATCATTTACTGGTCTCTTGGCTATGAAACCGGTGCAGCAAGGAGCAAGAGAAGGGGAAAAAGGTTATTCTTAATTGAATTCATTTTAATAAATCTAGAGCTGTATTGAAAGGTTTTTTTGCATAGGTGCCTGTTAGACCCTATCAGAACATAGTGGTCCAAGGGACATAGAGTTGACTACACATACTATGCATCCAATAATACACACAGACATGGAAGCAGTGAGCATCTTTCACCTATTCAGGAGGCAATAAATTTCAGGAGGTAAAAAAGTCATCCTACCACCTAAAAACAACAAGCACCCCGTAGGCCGGGGTAACTGGGAAACAATGGTTTCTCAAATGGATTCCAGCTTGCATGTCTATACTGTGGATTTCAGTCTTTGCCAGGATGAAGGATTCCCAGTGGGTTTCTTGTTTGTACTTTGTATTTGTGCCCAAATATTCCCTTTGCAAAAATGTGTCTGCTTTTTACCAATATACAGTAGACCACTCTCAGATTCAGCATAGGATTTACTTTAACCTTGTGGTACAATAGTGCTGCATTTACATTCATCTCATTGTGGACTTTATAATATCCATCTAAGGGGCAGATTCACTAAAGGGCGAAGTGACTAACGATAGCGAAAATTCAACAGCATTACTTTGATTTACTAATGGGCGCAGACGCTAGCGAAGGAGATAGACGCTAGCATTGCTTCGCAAATTCACTAAGATGCTAATTTTACTGAACGTTACCTGTTTCGCCAGACTTGCCTTCACCAGCTCTGACCTGGCAAAGTGTATTGGAGTGCATAAAACAGCCTCAATCTGAATTTATAATTTTTGACTGTAATATCTTCTAAGTAAAAAAAACACTTTTTCTCTTTTCATTTTTAGGCTGCAAAAGGCATACTTTTTTTTACAGTTGCTTTGTGTAGGGCATTACAACAACTCTATTGACTTTATTAAGGTTCCCTTGTCATGTCTAGTTATCAGTGTAAATGTAATGTATTAGATGCACCATGTAACATGAATAGCTTCATTCCTCTTTAAATTGCCCACCGTATGCAAATTAGCCTGAGTGCAAGAACTCTAGCGGAGTTACGCTAGGCAGAATTGAACATTGAAGTAACGCTAGAGAAAATTCACCAGCATTCAGCGCTCTGGATGAAATTAGCGTTGTATGAACAAATTTACGCCTGGAAAAGTGTTGTGTTGGCTGCGGAGCCATCGCTAGCAAAATTGCACTCTTTAGTGAATTTGCCCCTAAGTGTATCTACCCATCCTTACTAATATGTGTATGTTACAACTGGTTCTGTGAGTAGAATATGAATTACAGGATGATTGCAGTAGAGACTGGGGGATTTGCTATCAATGTGCATAGAACGTCAAGGTTTATATTGTACATTATTGACCTTTAGACCAATGATTCAAACTTTTTTGATCCAAGCCCTGCTATGAAATCTATGATTGTTGATGATGCAACTATCACCCCAAATATCTCCCTGATCTTGAAGGTATTAACCTGATATTCTTTCAGAATTGTACTCTAATTGACCTTCAGCCTGGGTCCCTTGGGTCTGTCCCCTGCCCTCCCAGATGGGACAGCCCACAGTTTTGGGATTACTGATTTAGTCTGTATATATTATCTCGTCTAGAATCCTGAATGTAGGTCTGATGCAGAATTTATGCAGCATTTCATTTAATATCCTTATCAGTGTTCTGATCATCCCCAACCAAACGGAATATAGCCTCTTCTAAGTTAGCACAGAGACTAGGGTTGCCACCTTTTTGGAAAAAATTACCGTCCTTCCTATATATTTATCTTTTTTCCCCTATTAATAACATTGGGATCAACCGTCACTTTTATCAACCAGGCCAGTAAAATACCAGCCAGGTGGCAACCCTAAGGATGACCCCAGTATAGGCCAGTACAGTCTGGAAGTGGGCCACTGTATTCCCATTCTTTTACAGTATTGTTTAAGTTCTATGTGGAAACATGATTTATTTGCGAGCCAAAAACCTTTATGTGTCACTAACGTTCATTTCAATAAGCATTTGCTCTGATGACTGAGTTTAACTTCCATTTTTCTGGATCTCATAGTACATTCTGGTCTCCTCTTGGTGCCCTGAGACACAGGATCACTTTTTTTTTTGTGAAATCTCATTTTAAGCAGTCCTATAATGCAATGAAATCCAAGGAAGCATAAGGTAGGGTTCTGGCAGCCAAAAGCTATAGAGGAGTCCACGCAGTTAGTTTCGGTGTAGCTCTCCAGAGCCGTCACTTTATAAAAAGTCATAAAGCTGTTGTATTTCTGCAGCAGGTGCACAAATCATTAAAACACCATAATGAGCAATCACAGAATGGGAGTAAGAGAAAATAATGAGACAGGTCCTTATAAACACATGCTACAAACCCCAATCACAAAGTGGTTTTATTGCAAATGCACATATACATAAAATATATAAAAACACGTACTGCACACAGGTGACTGTTATAGTGGGAATATGAATCACACATCATTTTTAAAGTGACACAAATTGTTTTAAAATATACCCAGAGAGAAGACTCACACAAGGGAAGCATGCAACAGCGCCTAGCGTGCCGTTACACACACACAACCCACTATTTGGTCGACTGGAAATGGATTTACAATGAGAATATACAATATTGATTGTTAGAGTCCAAGGGAATGAAATGCATACTGTATGTTTTACACATATCGGACCTGTAGTTGCCGTTTGTGATACTGTAAGAACGGAGCTGGTGGAGATTTTTTACTCCTGCACTTCTTTTACTGCAAGGGATTCTGGGAATTTTCCCCAGAATAAAAATGACATATCCAATGCACAAAGAAAGTAGCCAACTTCCTTATAATGCTTTCAACTGTCAATTGGCATGCATGGTCCATTCTAGAAGTCAAATTTAGCCTATAGAAGTGTTTTTTATAGACTATACCCAGCAGTTATTTTGAAGTTGGGCATACGTGTATATACGGAAAGACCCCATCCCCATATAAACTTATTATGAACTATTTGCTCACCAAAGCAGTGGGCCAAGTTGGGTGAATCTACTAATTTAGACTATAGGTCAACAATCAGAGCATATTAGAGGCCTGTGCAAACATACACTATCCTCTTCTGATGGGATTTTCCCACTATTTGGCAAAGGGATACATTTGGGCTCATACGTGGAAGTTTAGGATCTGACTGCAGATCATAGGATATTTTTCTAATGTTACAACACAAACCAAAACCATATAAGATGTGATCGTTTATATATGCTCCTTAAAGCTGTCATTTCTCTGTCCTGCCAACATATTATTACCATTCCCTAACATGTCTGCATTTTACTAATGAACGTTCCCAATCAGCTTGGGACACTGTCCTGACAGTTTATTAATGACCTTGGCATGAATGTGAAATCAGGTGCAGTTTATTCCTCCGCACACATGGTAATGCAATAGCCCGTATTACGCATTAATCTTACACTTACTTACCAAGTCTTCAATGTGGTAAAACAGTTCCCAGAATATTTTTTACAAAGTCTAAAAAAAAAAAAAAAGCAAAGTCCAGCGCTTTTTCCTAAAACGAAAAAAAAAAAGAAGTCTATTCCGTGGTCTTTCTGCCTCATTTATGTACATTTCCATCGTTATTTTGCTAGATTTATAGCAAGGTTGTACAGAAGGTTTTAGAAAGATCTTAGACGTGAATTAAATGTTAAGAGGCAGGCTCCAGTGGGAGAGGTGTGTTTGTAATTTAAACGATACCTGCAGTATAACAGAAAGGCAGTAATGTGGAAGCACCCATTTTTAACACATGACCTTACTTAAGGAAATCATTTTCTATAATTCCTGAGAAACTCAGTCAGCGGTGCGGGTTTTGACTTGGCTGAGCTTTCCAAGTGGCTGAAATATGGCTTGCTAAGTTGATATGTACAATCTAAGAGTGCAAGAAAAGGCCACGGAAGACAGAATGCGTGTTTAATTTATAGATTTTGCATATGAGGCAGTCCCCAATTCCCTTCCATACACAGAAAGATGGGAGCCTGTTCTTTAATGAACTCAAACAGAACTGACATTAAATGCTGATTATTAATATTTCATTCACCCAGATGTTGTAGGGAAAACCTCATACAGGATATCAGAGTCACTCTGATTGCAGATGGGAATCGTGGTAACGAAGCATTTATATATTCATTAGCCATAAACGAGAAGACTTTTGAGGTTTATGTTCTGTTTATTGATGGAAACCAATGGATATAAAACACAAATGTCTATTTAATGTGAGATACATAGAAGACAAGTAGTGCAGATCTAAAAGTTTGGCAGAATACAAGCCCAGTTCGCTTGCTCAACAGGGTGTTTATATGGGAAAAGGCATGGAAGCCAGGAAATAATTATCGGAATATAAAATCTCTTGATGAAATATATTTGGCAATCTTCATTACTTTGGTGGAAGGGAAACTGCTGGACAATGAAGAGGTTAAACTTTGCATATCCCTTACTGTATTTAACAAAACAGAAGCTGCAGATGGAGCAACAGTTTTCTTGAAACTGTGGGACAGATGTAGAATTGTTATGAATTTCCTATACAGATGGTCAAGATAACATGCTGGCACATTTTTTGATGCTACCTGGTTATTACAAAGAGAACTGCGGAATGATCCATATAATAATACTGTGTTGGCAAAACATTTCCCACTGTGTCTCCTGTTATCTGCCTCTATATGAAACGCTATCTACATACACTAGTCTCCTCTCTATGAGTTCCATAACCACATACGTCCTCCCATGACCCCCTAGATAAAGCACTTATTCATTACAATAAAGCACATGATAATATGAAACATATCAAGTATCCAGACACATTATATGGCCAAAACTAACCAAATATTCCTTATAAACTGACATAACCCTCATTGATGTATTCCAAATTGTGTCTGGAAGCAACTGCAGCAAAGAAGCAGCCGCAAACAAGCCTATCTGATCATACACATGCCAAGGCATCTGCTGGTGGGGTGTAGAAGTTGCAGCCATTGGAAATGTATTCTCTGAATCTGCTATACTACATGCCAGTGTGACAGTTGGGTTTGCCAGATGCCAACAGAGCACTGTCAGCTGACAGTTAGGTGCAGAGTTATCAAAGACCTAGTTGTTTTTTCCCCCCAAAAAATTGAGGGTTCTTTGAGGGCAGTTTTCAATCAAAACCACACAATTTTGGGTTTAAAAATTTTTTTTGGGGTTGTATTTAAAAAAAAATCTAATTTTCCAGGCAGAGGTCCTTGAATGATTTGAAGATGTTAACAGTGTTCACGATGTTGGGTTTTTTTTTGGTGGGATTCGATCGGAAACTCAATTTGAGCAATTCGAGTCTTTTCCCTGTTGAAACATATGTTGGACATGCTTTTTGTAAGTCTATGAAGAAGATGTGGGTACGTTTGTTATATATCTGATCAGCATGGAAGCATAAATCTATAATGGCTTCCACAAATGCAGCAAGAACAGGGAATTAAGGCTAGTAACATCATGCATGGAAAATATTTTATTTACATGTTCAGGTTTACCTGTTTGTCCGGCACATCATTTTTATATACTTTTTGTCAACAACAACAATTCTATTTTACATGAAAAAGGTTTTCCTCCTGTAGGTGTATAGAGAGACAGAAATCACAGTTTGATCACTGATATATGCTAGGGAAATGTGGTTTCTACAGCCATTAAGCAACACTAGTATGCCCAACACCCCACAGCTCTACTGGAACTTGGAAGTCATGATTTAGTATATAAATCTTAGAAGTTCTCTAGTAAACACACAGGGGCTGATTTATGCACATACAGTAAGTGCTAAATTGTACTAGCACAGTTACCCATGGCACCATATCTGATCCTTATGTTTTTAACATGTAGTAGGCTGGCTGTTCAAAACATGGTACCTGTATATGAGCTGTACAGTTAACCAATGCAGGGACAGTGTAACAACTCACCCTGGTGGTCTAGTGGTGCGGAGGGGACGCCTGCCACACCGCTCCTCTTTTTCTTCTATGCCGGTAGCTTAGGGCGAGTGCTCCGCACATCTTCCTTATTTATAGGCGCATGTGCGCTGGCGTGATGACATCAGCATGCAATGGTGCGAAATTTAAAAGTATTAAAGGAACATTTTGGGTTTTTTTCATTGCCCGTTATAGGTTATTGTCCTTGTGAGTTCCTGATGACTTGTGCTGTAAAGCTTCTGATTTCTGTTGTGACCCCTGCCTGTATTTGATGATTCTGACTTCTGTGATCCTGACCCTGCCTGGTAATCGACTATTCTATGCCCATATCCCCTCCGATTGATCTCTTGGTTTGACCCTTGCCTGTCTGACTCCGCTTGTACTCTTCCTGCACTGACCCGGCCTGATTTGTACCGTACGCCTTGTACCGTGACCTTCTGCCCATAAGACTTTGCTTTACCGTTGTGCCCCTTTGCTCATCCAGAACCCTTCACTTTGCACCTCTTTTATTAAGACCTGGCAGCATCCAATCAGCTGAGAGCTCCTCCCGAGGTGATAGGCGGCTGTTAGAGGCAGAAGCAAGAGCCGAGAACAGGGTACTTGTTTTAGGGTGCGGACCGTGACAATATAAATGAAAAAAACTCGAAATGTTCCTTTAATACCTTTAAATTTCATGCCAGAGCGCATGTGCGTGCATTTTATAGACAGTTATAAGTATGTCCAAGATATTGCTTGTTGCTGGCATGGATCTGTTAAACTAATTGTTTTACCCATATAAGCACAATCTATACATTTAGTAAACATATAAAAGTACATTTATATGCACATGAATTTAACACTCAGACAAAAGCAGTAACTGAATACATATGTGGTTTCTCTCTACCTCTTGCCATATTTGCCTTTATACAAATGGCCAGGCTGCCATGTGACTTGATACACATATTAAATGGGCTTTTTATGTTTACGTATATGGAGAATAATTCAGCCAAGATCATTAATAAACCTACTACATCACAAGTTTAAATGCAAATGTGCAGAGAACACAAAAAGTTAAAAAAAAAAAAAAGTATATGTTTTGAATAAACCCCCCGTTCTTTCATGAAGATGAACTTGTAATGCACACATTAAAAATGAATACATTTATTTATTTAAAAAGCAATTCATTAATTCATTTACACTGTTGGATATTTTAGCCATCAGATTATCATACCTTTCCAAGCTAATGAGGCATTGAGTTCTTTATACTAGCCATTTATGTCTAAATGCTGTAATCTTGGGTTTAGCGTTTCCTTGGACTGCGTGTTGATAGAAATCCATGGGAGTGCAATTTAATGACCTTCCTATGGAACAAACAGCAATTTACAGCCAATACTGCTCAGTACAGAGTGAAACGTGTGCAGCACTTTGATAAGGACAGATAGGGCGGGGGGGGATGTAAGTGTTGAAACCTGTTGCAACCTAGATAATATTTCATCCCTGCTTGCTCACAATCCCCAACAATATTAATTGCTGTACCTTATGTACACCATGTACAAATGAAGTATTTTAATGGGGAGCTCCAGGTCATGATATAATATGGACAATACCAATATGGGGGAATTTGATATCTCTCCCTAAAACAGCCACTTGGTCAGAGGATAGCTTGACAGAATTTCCCTCCATAATGACAACATCTTAACAGGCCTGGCTTAGTTCTGGGAGATGCCAACAAGTCTCTCTTTGTGGCAGTAAAGTAAGTGTATCTGGTGCTGCTAAATTTGTGGTACCCGCCCAAGCGACTCATGGTATGCTCTATAATAAAGGGGAAAAGATACTCACTGACTAACACCTTCCTGTCTCTTTGGCTCAGATTTAATTCAGTGAGAAAAACTGATCTCATGGTTTATCACTTGAAAACTCATGGACAAGCGGAGAAAAATATTTTCCCCAAATTCCGTTACAGTTTCTTTCCTATAGACTTCAATAGTTTTCACATGATAAACCTCAAGATATATTTTCTGAATTGAATCTCAAATGAAAACACGTCTTTGAGATATCACATGATAAACCTTTTTCTCACTGAATTGAATCTATTCCTTTGTCTCACATACTCAACTCTCTTCTACTTAACAGCTGCGTTCTGCACAGGAGACACCTCCTTTCTCTCTATGACCATAAAAAACGACTCATCAGACGTTAAAATGGCAACTTTACTATAATTATTTCTGTAAAATACTGTACTTGTTCTACACCAACTAGTAACCAAACATTGGCTCTTCAGTCACCACAGAACTTCACTTTCCAGCAGCAACAGCCAGTTGCTAAATATGGATGTTGAGGATTCTGGGAGTTGTATTTCAGTAGTAACTGGAAAGCCATGTAACTATTTTCAACAATCTAAAACATTAACCTCTGTCTTTATCTCCCCTACATTTCCTTGACGTTAAATTCTTAATTTCCTTTAACTGTTCCATAACCTGAACAACAGTGTACAGAACATAACCTCAGCCATGGTACCTGGGAAGACACCTAAAATAAAGATGGACCTTCCTGGGAAATGTAAAATTCTAGCTAAGAATCTTGTGCAAATAGCATGACATTGATGTCATCTCTAAGCCAGGTCGCTTTGGGCCAAACTTGCAGCTTTGAGGGGATAACTGCCGCTTCTAATTAAATTTCCAGGATGTGTCACCAAGGCCTTTTTTTCCAGTAGTTGCTCATGTTACATAAAATAATAAAGTCAAGCTATTCTCCATGCCTTGTAGCAGTTACTCAGCTTTCAAACATCGCCAAATGCACCCTGCTTTTATCTCGCGCAACACCAGCAATCCCAGGGAACAACATCATATGCAGCTTTTTTTTTACTAACTGCTAAAGCTGGTATTAATTGAGTAACGCTGACATTGAGCAACACCTTTTCTGTTTGGGTTCGTTATTTCTAGCAAGTTATAAAGCTGTCCCACATATCTAAACATTAAAGGCACACACACCCTACAGTACAAGCTTCTCTATGGTACTTTTTTTCTTTCTTTCCAAGCTGACCACTGGTGACAAGTTTACTTAATACCTCTTCATACTGAGCAGGAGGGTGTTATTTACCCCTCAATAAATGGCAGCAAATGAAATATCTTCCTTGGTTCTGAAGACCTTGAGTATTTGTAACACATCTTTATAGCAGAAATTAAAAAATGTTGCCATTACAGGGGGTGATTTCTTTTGCATTAACGAATCTATAATGGATCAGTGCAGTTAATGACTATTAGTATGCAATATTATGGCAAAATAAGTAACTAGACTGTATTGATGTTTGTGGGTGATACATAGTATTGGTTTCTTTGGTATGTATTTCATTTGAAGAGATGTAATACTGTGGCATCACTTCCTTTCCAAAGCTCTTCAAGTACCGAATTTGTCACTTGGCATTGTCTACTAATTGTTCCACCAAGGTAATGGTACAATATTAACTATAACTACCCTGTGAATTCTTTTGATTACTACTATCACCTGTTACTAAGGTAGGAAAGCATTCTTTCCTATCCTAGTCCCGCCCTCAGCCACTGATTGAGGAATGTATTCTGACCAATTATAAACAAACCAACAATTGATTAATCCACACATGCAGTCGTCTGTGGCTGTCGATTACTAAAGTACGTTACAAATATGGTTTAAAAAAGGCATACGTTGCCTACAGTACATAAAATTATAAATATTGGAAAATTGTATAAATATGCCACTGTATTTTCTTATATACAAAACTGCTATGTACAGGGTTAATAAACGAAACCCCTCACAGATTATGTGGCCTGCAATATCTGTTAAAGCCGCGGAAGGTTTAATAATTATGTAAGCCTTTGCTAAGAGATTTATATACAAGACACAGCTGCCGTGTAATAGTGGAGGGAGAGAATGTTTACAGTACAATCCAATTCATGCTCTGTGATTAAGTAGGAGGGGGTCTTTCGTATTTTAGCATCAAGTTAAAGGAGCGAGCAAAATTGTTGGAAAGGGCGCAGTTTTGGCTCTCCTGCATCAGAAGGATAAGCAATGCCAAGAGGAGGAGCAGTAGAAGGAGCAGCTGGAGTGGAAGTGCGGCACAGCACACACGGTGCAGGAAGGAGCACAGACCCCCAGATGACTTCTGTAATATCAAAGGGTAGAATTAGCACAACACAGCAGAGCCACTATGAAATTCAGCTACACATCGCTTAAAGCAAACATTTAGGGGGTTATTTATTAAAGTCCGAATGTTTTTTTACCATAAAACCTGAACTTTTAGCGGAAAAGAAAACTCAAGTTTTTTGGAATTTATTATACCCCGAAGGATGTAAAAGGCCAAATCCTAAAATCCAGCATCTCAGACCTGCTGAGGTTGCATATAAGTCAATGGGAGAAGTCCTGAAGATATCTTGATCTCCGCTGGATTTTGTGCAATAATCAGAAGATTTTGTACGATCCAAATTTTTCGGGTTTTTACCCACAAAGGAAATTTTCAGGAAAATGTATTGTATATAAGAAATAAGTGGAAAAAACTGTGCGGATTTGGTTGGAGTAGTTTTCAGAAAAAGATATAAATTCGGACTTTGATAAATGGGCCTCCCCAATTATTTTTGTTGGGTATTTTCTCTCAGTTAAATTGTGTTCAAACTTGCAAATGTGAGCACTGAAGTATTGAAAGAATACTATTATTGCATTCACTCCAATGCTATGAGAGCGACATAAGGGGACATTACTTTTACATGAGATAGAAGTGCTAAAGCAGTGATGCCCAACCAGTAGCTCGTGAGCAACATGTTGCTCTCCAACCCCTTGGATGTTGCTCCCAGTGGCCTTAAAGCAGGTGCTTATTTTTCAATTCCAGGCTTGGAGTTTAGTTCTGGTTGCATTAAAACCAGGTGATGTAATATATCAGGTTTGTATATAAGGTAATGCCAAACAGAGCTTCAATGTAGGTTGACAGTCCACATAGGGGCTACCAAATGGCCAATCACAGCACTTATTTGGCACCCCAAGAACATTTTTCAGGCTATTGTTGCTCCCCAACTCCTTTTACTTCTGAATGTTGCTCACGGGTTCAAAAGGTTGGAGATCCCTGTGCTAGAGCATTTAGTGGTGCAAGAACATGCCCCATAATGTTTAGTTTTGCATTGTGATCCCCACTTTGTAAATGAGCTCTTACATTTAATATTTGAATATATTCTCCAAAACTATACTTGCAAACAGCTTATTCCATTTTATGTAAGTAATCCAGACTTAGATGTGGGCAAAGTATAAAAGCCTGTAACTCGTGTTTAAAAATGAATACATGTATTTGATCATACTTAATCTTCATGTTGTTTTAACATACTGATTATATGTAAGTAAACAGCCCGTACTACAGGAACAGAAACCAGTTTTATACTGGTTTGAAGACCAAAATACAAGCTTTGCAGAGGTGGAGAGGGTACATATAACATGTACAGGTAACACTGTTTAGCATTAAAAGGGAAAATATCTTAGGATCACCAATATATTTTCTTAATTTACTTTCAAAAGTGGAGCATTCAGTGTTTTGGGAAGCATGATTTAGTAGTCCAGGATTGAAAACACACAGTCAACTATCATGATGACAATGCACTCATCCATGTATTGTGCTTTTAAATCTAATTGTACCTTAGTTATTCCTCTTAGCTCTTCAGATGTTTTTATGCTCTGTAAAAAAAAAAAAAAATCTTGGCAAAAACTCAGTACAAGCAAACTCTCAAGTAAATTATACCCCACTTTTATTACACACTTTTAACATGCATATTACTGTTAATGCACATGCAAAAGACTTATGGGCTAATTTATGATTGCACAGTAAAGTACACAAAAAAAAAAGACGCAGAAGTGCACCCATTAAATTGCTATTAAAAATTGTGTCTAGACATATTCATTAATGCTTGCATCAGAATGCCAATGCTCTTGCCATGAGGCAAGGTGAGAAACAGGGGCAGCAAAAAGCAGCATAGGGTTAAGCTAAATTGAAGGTTTTTATAATGATAATTTGGCTCCTCTAGTGTAGAGAGGGCAATAGTGATGTGGTCCCTCTTGACTCGCTTTAATTGCATGCAAGTTGCAGTGCACACTATTTTGCAGATGCCTACAGTTATTTTCAAATTCTTGGGAAATAACACTACAGTGTGAGTAAAAAACACAGCACACTGTGGGGCTAACTGACGAATATAGGTGGTGAATTTGCAGTTGCCAGTATAACCAATTAACAATTTGTTTTGATCAGGTTAATATAAGTTGGAAAATGAAAGCAAAGTTTTAGTTACAAATGGCAACTTAGTAACAATATTCCTAAACTGGCTCTTATGTAGGAATTTTGCTCCTTGCACTGTAAATGAGCCCTAAACAGTATATGGTTTATGCACTGCAGAAAGATACTAACTGATTAATTATCTGTTCTAGACCAGAAGATGCTGATTGGTTGCCATGTTAAGGTGGCCATACATGGGCCGATAAAAGCTGCCGACAGAACCAGTCCTCTGGGGGTCCTCTGACGGGCTGCTCCGATCGATATCTGGCCAAAAGTCAGCCAGATGTCGATCAGCCAGGACTGAAAAGGCAGTTGTAAGGCAGTTGGTGGGACAGGGTAGTTCCACCGATATTTTATTCCTGCCATGTGGAGCATGGGGTCTTAATTTTTATTAAAAGTGAATGGTTCATTTTTATATGGGGTCTCACACATCAGTGATATTAATGATTATTTCATAGCTTATGACTGTGTTTTGTCATAACCTAGGAAACAGAGCTGCAGGAAAGAGCACCAGTTTGTTGTGCATCGTTTCTCAATGTGGGTTGTGAGTACAGCAAACTTGTCACACTGCCACATAAAAACCTTTTCAAGGAAGAATCACATAGGTTTTACATACTGGCATTGATTATTAAGCCTTCTACTGCAATCCTATAATCTTTTCACTTCTACTTCTGCCACATTAGATTAAGATAATAATTGGACATTTGCACTTTTACAAAAAAATCTTCTGAAATTCTCTCATATTTGTTACAGGGGTTGTAAACCCAAAAGTAATGC
Source organism: Xenopus borealis (assembly GCA_024363595.1). Taxonomy (NCBI): domain Eukaryota; kingdom Metazoa; phylum Chordata; class Amphibia; order Anura; family Pipidae; genus Xenopus; species Xenopus borealis. The sequence continues at coordinate 71,370,860 of CM044445.1, forward strand.
CGCCCCACAGCGCCCCCTAGTTTTCTCTAGAAGTTACTGAAAACCATAATTATAGATGCAAGAAAATTCACCAAAGTGTATTCTACTGATCAAAAACTTCATTATAAATGCAAAAAAAAACCCAATAAGACCAATAAAAGACCAATAAGAATGCGGATTCCCAGCACCATGTCAGGCATCTTGCTGCTTTCTTACATATAGAGATAATTATGTAATTTTATGTCTTCATTATATTACACTGGATCAGACATGGGGATAAAAGTCAGCCTTGTTCAGTGCTGTTAAAGCTTCCAACTCCAATTACAGGGAGAAAAAACAGGGAGCCAGATTGATACTGATCAGCTGGGATTTTAATTTGAGGATTTTTTTGCATTTTAATGCAGCCGCTGGCTGTGGAGTTTTGTGGAAAAGCTTTATTGTGCAATATTGCTTTTAGAATACAAGCCGGATGTTGGTGGACTACAGCTCCCAGCATGCCTCAACCTTCAGTATATGTTACATTATTCTGGGATTTGTAGTCCAGCAACAACTGAGTAAAGTTTGGTTGATAATTGCAGTGCACCAGGGTTTACTACCCCTTTAAATGCTGACTTTTAAGAAAACGTGCAAGGCTGGCAGCCATGAAGTTATTATAGAAGGTGTTGCTTGTGGTGGAAGGTCCATGGGGGTGTATCAATCAATAGCTTTAAAGTACAGAACCATGGCCAGTATTACCCTATCATAATCAGGAAGACTGCTCTATTCTGGGTTCTGAATTACTCTTTATGAGAAGAAATGTAGAGCTAGTCTTTTTTGCATTGAGCTGTCTTTCTGACAATGCTGTCGGCTCACAGGTTCATAAACTCGCTTCAGTTTGACATACAGAAGTCTAGGAATATTTGCCTCAAATAGGCAGTATCTGTTCTGTTGAACAAGCGGACTGTTGGTTTCTTATGTTAGTGAGTTCTAAGTCTTTTTAAAGCCTATAAAACCTGAGTCATCAATCCCTTCCTTTAAAGATTTGTAGCTACAGAAATTAAGTCAAGTCTGTTCTCCAACAAAAAATGTGGTTGCAATAACACAAGCTTCTCCAATGCTACTCTTATTCTGTTGGGCAGGGTGAGCTTTCAGGGGTTCACAAGCCTCCCATATTGCATATTTTGCAGTTTTGACAATTATTAAAGTAGGCAGAGCATATTTAGCACCTTAAGAGTGCTGTAATGCAAACCATATTAGTGCAATGAAAAGCAAACTAGAAGGCCAGTTTGTTTTCTAGCTTCTACCAACAGATTGGAGGAAAACTGACGTTCAGTAAAGCCATTTAATACAAGAATGATCAAGGTTCCTCCAAAGTGCTTATAAAAAGAGGCTGATTTATTCAGTCATTTTTTTATAGAAACTTGAAAAAAATCCCTTTAATCACACAATCTAAAAACTGTATTTTTGGTGCAGAAGCCAATGGGGAATATTGTTTTGCCAAGTGAAATTTTTTTTTTATAGAGATTTACTGGAAGATTTTGTGATCATGATTTTCTCATTAAAGCTTGAAAATGCATACAAATCAGCTTTTTGCAACATTTCACTAAGTACTTTTTCAGTGATTGTGACTGACCAATTTGTGATTTTCAATAAGTTGCAATTAAGCACAACTGTGTATATATGTGTATGTCTTCCTTAGTACAGGAAAAAAAAGCCTTCTATAATATTTTTAAGCAGGAGAAAAGCCAGAAACAACAGCCTGCAGTACAGTAAATATTATGTACAAAACAAATACCGAACTGGCAGTGATATGGCACACACACATATTAAACCTACAGTGTCATGAATCATCACTGTTCTCCAATGAAATAATAACCCGTTAACAAATCACCCAAACACAGGAAACACCTCTTGAGACTGTGAATAAGAGATCTGTATCAGGGATACTGTAGGGAGATAGAAAGCAACTTCTCTCTAGAGCCTGCTGCTGCGCTAGTGGGAGGAACAAGAGTGCATTGGAATGTATGAGAAGCCACACAGTTTGTTTGTGTATACTGACACCTATAGAGCTTTTTGTATTGTTTGGACTAGTGAGACACAGCAGTTTTATTTTTCTACTTACTACATACTTACTGTATGTTACTGCCAAGTATGATGGCAAGAACTTGAAGGGATACTGTTATGGCAAAACATGTTTTTGTTCAAAACGCATAAGTTAATAGTGCTGCTCCAGCAGACTTCTGCACTGAAATCCATTTCTCAAAAGAGCAAACATACTTTTTTATATTCAATTTTGAAATCTGACATGGGGCTAGACTAGGGTTACCACCTGGCTAGTATTTTACTGGCCTGACCAGTATTTTTGATGGTTGATCCCAATGTTATTAATAGGAAAAAAAAAAAAGATAAATATATAGGAAGGCCGGTATTTTTTTCAAGAAAAGGTGGCAACCCTAGTCTAGACATATTGTCAGTTTCCCAGCTGCAGCAGTCATGTGACGTGTGCCAGCACTTTAGGATGGAACTACTTTTTGACAGACTGTTATTTCTCCTACGTAATGTAACTTAATGTGTCTCAGTAAGACTTGGCTTTTACCATTGAGTGTTGTTCTTAGATCTACCAGTGAGCTGTTATCTGGACCCCTTCCCATTGTTCTTTTATAAGGCGGCTGGGGGGGGGGGGAAGGGGGTGATATCACTTCAACTTGCAGTAAAGAGTGATTGAAGTTTATCAGAGCACAAGTCACATGACTGGGGGGCAGGGACAACTGACAATATATCTAGCCCCATGACAGATTTCATAATTGAATATAACAAAATCTGTTTGCTCTTTTGAAAAATGGATTTCAGTTCAGAATTCTGCTGGAGCAGCACTATTAACTGGTGCATTTTGAAAAAACATGACAGTATCCCTTTAAAGAAACTGACTAAGTTAAAGGGAAAGTGGAAAGTTTTTTGTTGCTTTTTTAGATGAATTGCCATTATTAAGGTGACCATACATGGAGAGATCCGCTCGTTTGGCAATGTTGCCAAACCAACGGATCTCTCCCCGATATGCCTACCTTGAGGTGGGCGATATTGGGCTGATCTGACCATGGGCCCTAGGGCCCATGATCAGATCATAACAAAGTGTAAAGGGGCAGTCAGATCTCATCAATGAACAGATGCGGCTGTGATCCGATGGGATTTCTAGTCCTGTCCGATCGACATCTGGACGACTTTTGGGCCAGATATCGATTGCTGAAGCCCATCGGAGGGACCCATGCATGGGCCGATAAGCTGTCGACTCAGTCTGTTGGCAGCTTTTATCGGCCCTTTACTATGTGAATATTCCATCTGTAAGGATACAGACATGAATGTTCCTTTATAAGGCACAGAATAATTCATCTGTTTCTCACAAAGAGAACATTTTCCAACAAAAACGTCAGTGAAAAAGGGGTTTATCATCTGAAAACTTGCGGAGATTCAGTTGCAATTCAATTCAGAAAAACATATCACTTTTTATCACATTAAAACTCTATTGAAGTGGTCAGGGAAAAAACTGGAACTGAAGTTGGAGAAAAGTTTATTCTCCTCTAATTAAATATGGTCCATTAGTTTTCACGTAATAACCCATGAAATACCCTTTTCTCACTGAATTGAATCCAGCCCATTGTTTGAAAAGTTGTATCAGTGTCCCTTTAAAATGTGTGCCATATCACTAGTCCGTTTATTGTTTCATAGCCGTGTAGTCTCTCTATTTTTTTCTCTAAAATAAGCCATTAAAATTACATTGCAATAGAGCTAAATGATAGGCCTCTTACCGATGAGCTTCCAGCATCTCTTAGTTTGGATTTATAAAGCATCCATTGGTAACGTAGGTCTTCCAGTCTTAAATTATCAGTAACAGCCATGGCTGGCATTGAAACAAGCAAGGATTCAAACAGGCGCTGGCCCTGGGGTACTCGCAGCTGTAATCCCTGAGAAGAAAAAACATATTTTTGTAACCAAAATACTTAGATACATGCAGATAAAAAAAAAGTAGTAGGCTGCAGCCCTGGGCAAAACCCATTTTTAGGCAAATAAAAGGCAAAATTCTGCTCAGCTCTGGTCGCAACTTGCAAACAGAAGCAATTATTTGTTAGATAGTTATAATATAGTTATTTCTGAAACTTGCTCCAGGACATCTTCCCACTTTTCATCATCCAGGTCTAGAATGTCCATTCATCATTTTTCTTTGATTTTGGACAGGTTGAATGTATAATTTAGGGGGTCATTTACTTTACTTCGAATGAACTTGAATGTGCTCAAAACTAAAATGGCATGTTATTTAAGAAAAAAACTTGAATCGTGAAAACCAGATTCTGCGAGTTAGAGTCCCGCAACTGGAAACTCAAATTAATTGAGTTTTTAGCAAAAAAAAACAAAAAAAACTCAATCACTGAAATCATTTGTGTTTTTTGGGCAAAACCCTCTGAAAAAAACACCAACATCAAACAGGCTGTTAACATGCTCAAATGGTACAAGGGACCTCTGCCATTGACTCCTACATGACCTAGACAGATTCTAGATACTATATTTTTATATTCAAGGGTCGGGGTATAATAAATCTTTTTATATTTTTTTGTAAGTGTTGACCAAAAATATACAACTCAAAAACTTGACTTTTCGTGGAAAAAACAACTAGAACCTTAATAAATCTGCCCCATAATGTTTCACCATGCTTTTCCTATCAGAGGAACATATTTTTTCATAAAACAACCATGCTAGAGCACTGGTAAACAAACTGAGGCCCCCTTGCAACTGCTTAAAGGAGAACTAAACCCATACTTTAAAAAGCCTCTCCCCCAGTAGGGTTTTTTTTTTAACGTATGGGGTTAGTTCTCCTTTAACCACAGTGGTTCTGACTGTATAGAAAAGGGTTTTCATTTACCTGGAGCTTGCTGAGCCTGGATTTCATTTCCTCCCTGCTTGATGTTTTTGAGCTACAGATTTTGTTCAGTTTGGAATTCTCTTCCTGCAGCCAAAGCTCAAATTCCTTCAGGAGATTTGCGTGGCCACCACTAGTCTCTGTCTGCAAAAAAGAAAATAAATCAATAATTATGTTTTCCATAAGTTCATTATGGAGAAAATTATTTTTTTCATCAGTGATCAGTTTCTAGCTTACCATTTACTACTATTAAAGGCATTTTACGGACACATCAAGAGTAAGGCACATTGCATTTTGGAAATAAGAGTTTTGGTATTTACCTGTCTCTCTTCTCTACTTTGCACAGAAGATGAATCCACAAAATCCACAGATTCTGCCAGACTGACAACTTTCTTATTTCTTCTCATAGAGCCGATATTATATGGAGAAGTTACTTTCACAGGGGTCTTCGGGCTGCCTGCTTGAAATCTTGAAAATGCAAAAAAAAAATTACAAATACATTTATTACTGTATATGAAATAATATCCATTAACAGAAAAATGTTCTTACAGATTGAACTTTCCAAAGCCATTATATCAAACAAATGATACAAACTATAATCATGCCTAAAGGTGTCCAGGTTATTCACAGGCCTATACTCTTTGGTATCTGACCAATATATATAAATTATACATATATCATTTCCCTATGGACCAGACTGTAAATTATATCCTCATAAACGGTGCATTCTGACACCAGAATGCGCCGTTCATGAAAGGGATCCCCCCGCGTTGGAATTTGATGCCGTGGGTCAGAATTAGACGCCATAATGGACGCCGACCCCTCCACCCCCCTCCCGACATTTCACTGTAGATTACAATGCATAATGTACCCCCCTACTGAAATTTATAAAGATATCAGAAGTCACCTCGGAGTTATGTGACCTGTAAAAAAGCCTGCAGCCTTGTGCTTTCATATGGTCACATAACTCCTCGGTGACTTATAATATCTTTATAAATTACAGTAGGGGGTACATTATCCACTATATAATACACAAAAGTTATGAATAGCTTGTAAATTATATCCTTATAAACAGACTAGTGATGCCATCGGTTATAAACAATGAGTAGTGATATCCTTTTTGTCACATGACTCACCAAAACTTTAATTAAGTACCCCTTGCTGGAAAATATGAGGATATTAGAAGTAACCTCGGAGTTGCATGACCTATTTAAAAGCACCCTGCCTTCGGCCTTGTGCTTTCCAGGCCTGGACTGGAAAACTGTAGGTTCTGACAAATGCCAGGGGGGTGCTATAAGGTGCCATAGAAAGTCAGTATTTAGTAGATTTGTGGGGGCTGTTTGGGCCTCTGTGTGGGCTGATTGGGCCTCTGTGTACCTAAAATTCCAGGGGCTATAAAATTAAAAAGTCATAGAATTCCTAAAAATTGAAACAATTAAATATTTTTGTGTTAACACTTTTTTTTCATCCATTTGAAGGGCATGCCACATCTGCTTTAGGGTGGGCTCATGTGTAGGGCATTAGAGGATCTATTTTGTCTTTATTTTGCTTCCTTCAACATTTGTTATAAAAAGTGGCCACTTCAAGCAATTGTAACAACATCTCTAATAAACACGGCTGTAAAACTTATAAGTACCCGCCACACTAAAAATCCAACATGTAGCATTTAGTGAATTTTCCCCATGATGTATCATGAGACTATAATGGGAGTTGTACAAACTGCAACCATATGAACACTGTACAAGGATGGTAATTAAATTGGTTATGCTGAGGTGAATGCAAAGCTAACAGCTTAGATGAAAGCTACACAGTACCAACTATATTGGCAGTGTAGGATTTTGTTATATTGGTGAATATAGATCCATAGAATAATTCTCTGCCTTTTTGCACTATATCACTTAATATTTACATACTCTAGTCTTGTGTTCTGGAAAGTGTTTTCTTGCTTTCTTATGCTGGAATGGGAGAAGATAGAAAATAAACTGGTGTCCTTCCTCCTGATGGTAAGAGCTGCCTCCCTGAACAATATACAAGAAAAAAATGAATACCCTCAGTGCACAATTTGTCTAAATGTATTAAAGGGATGCAGTCATGGGAAAACATGTTTTTTTTCAAAATGCATCAGTTAATAGTGCTGCTACAGTAGACTTCTGCACTGAAATCCAATTCTCAAAAGAGCAAACAGATTTTTTTATTTTGAAATCTGACATGGGGCTAGACATTTTTTCAGCTGCCCACAGGCACGTGACTTTAGGATGGAACTACTTTCTGGCAGGCTGTTATTTCTCCTACTTAAAGTAACTGAATCAGTTACTTGGCTTTTACTACTGAGTTTTGTCCTTAAATCTACCAGGGAGCGGTTATCTTGTGTTAGGGAGCTGCTATCTGGTTACCTTCCCATTGTTCTGTTGTTAGGCTGTTGGGGGGGGGGGTTTGGGGTGATATCACTCCAACTTGCAGTACGGCAGTAAAGAGTGACTGAAGTTTATCAGAGCACAAATCACATGACTGGGGGCAGCTGGGAAACTGACAATATGTCTAGTCCCATATCAGATTTCAAAACAGAATATAAAAAATCTGTTTTCTCTTTTGAAAAACTGATTTCAGTGAAGAATTCTGCTGGAGAAGCAATATTAACTGATGTGTTTAGAATAAAAACATGTTTTCTCATGACAGCATCACTTTACGTTAGGTCAGGAAGTCTGCAAGTAACTGCAGGAGATGCACAAACCCAGTATTTATCTTCAAGGTGCTTGAACTCTTTCCAGACTCTCCCGGTGTGCTGGCTGGATCTTCCATATTGCTGTAATTTGCAATAAATACAACAATAGGTCAATATATATAAGGTAATGGCACATTGCAGTCATGAAACAGAAAAAGCAGAACATTGGATTCTCTAACCTGGACAACTGGTTTATCCTTGGTGCTATCCGGTTATCATCTGATCTGACTGTTATGTTCGTTGGGCTGGTACAGTAAGCAGTTCTGCCAAAAAAACAGAGACAAATTGTAGATGGGCTACAATTAGGGTTGCCACCTGGCCGGTATTATACCTGCCGGGCCGGTAAAAATTATGGTTGATCCCAATGTCATTAATAGGGAGAAAAACATAATATATAGGAAGGCCGGTATTTCTTTCCAGAAAAGGTGGTACAATGCACAACCTCTTTTTATTGAAACTAAAGTGCTGTGTGTACTGTAAATGAATACCACACTCACTTCAATGGTATATTATTTGCTACTGTTGCAATTTAAGGTAAACAGTTTGTGATATCATCGTCACAAATAAAATGATTGGTCTGTGGGATGTCTGTCAAGCTAAAGCACAAAAATGCCACGGCATATTTATTTTTTTCACTGTTTGTCAATAGAAAAACTAATGCTGAATACATATTTACTGTTTTTTCATTTCTCCTATTTAATTTATATGAAACTGCATTTGCCGAAGCAGCTACTGTCTATCTGGTTAGCTGGTCACAAGCTACTAATACCCCTCCCCCTGGACTTACTTTTTGTTAAAATCCCATTGCAAAATATCATTAAACTTACAGAAACTTCTAAGACAGAATTTCCTCCGGCCTACGGTGCCCAAAAACCTCCCAGCAGGCCAGTTGTACTAACCCAGTATTAGTGCTTGAACTCTCCATAGCATCAGCTGAAGGCATAAGTGGATCCGTAACCTGAAGAACACTGGAACTGAAATAAATTAAATGAAAAGATGAACACTATAGTTGGCTGTATAATTCTGACTACAATGGGCTGTATTAAAGGGCAAGGAAAGCCTAAAATAGACTAAGGCTAGAAATGCTGTATTTTGTATACTAAACATAAACATGAACTTACTGCACCACAAGCCTAATCAAAGAAATGATTTATACTTTCAAAGTTGTCCACGGGGGCTGTCATCTTGTAACTTTGTTATACATCTTTGCAAGACTAGACTACATACACCTGCTCAGTGTGGTCTGGGCTTCTTAGGGATCGTCATAAATGATCAAAAAACAAAGCTGCTTGAGTTCTGCTTGGCTGGTAAGTAAGGCAGGGGCTCCCCCTGCTGTTCATAAGTATGATTGTTTCCCTGCCAGAAGTTAGGGACCGTCTGACAATTCCTATCCACAGCACTAAATGAAGGGAGAATTTCACTGAATACAGTCAGGTTTCTTATAAAAACGGTACACATTTTTTAATTGAAGTATATTGGAGATAGATTTCTTTTTCATTAAAGAAAGTAAAAATGGGATTTTATTTCTTTGCATTTCCTTGCCCTTTAAGAAAGCATATATTAGGAATAGGAAAGAAAATTATTTTCACTATCCTTTAATATTTATGAAGTAGATGTTTGAGATTTAAATGCCATGGAGATTTCCTATAGTCCATAGAGTTTAGTCTGTAAAAACAGGATTTTCTTGATAATCACCATTAAATCTTTCTCTGTAGTCGAAAGGGGGACACTGGGCATGATGGTGTTAAGCTCCACCTTATCGTTCCCTGTACCCCCCTAAGAGACAGAGAAAACAGGATTTTTTGATACTCTGTTAAATATGTTTCTCTGTAGTCGAAAGGGGGACACAGGAAAAGATAGGGTGGAGCTAACCCCATCATTCCGGCGTCCCCCTAAGATGACAGAGAAAATAAAATGTTTGTGGCTAGTAATTAGGGATTACATCTTTCAGGATGTGTTCTGCTACTAGGTCAGGTCTCTAAGATATAAAGCTAAAGGCCCCCGAATCGTCAGCTTATTTGCCCTTGTGTGGGGCCATTGGACGGGCTTCCCCGATCGATACCTGGCCAAAAGTTGGCCAGATCTCGATTGGGCAGGTTAAAAAATGCCGTTGGATTGCGGCCGCATACATGTGTTTATGCGGTCCCGCGATCTGACCGCCCTTAGCGGATGCAATATGATACGATCATTGGGCCCACGATCGTATCAGCCCATTGTCGCCCACCTCAATGTGGGCATATCAGGGAGCAATCCGCTCGTTCGGCGCCAAACGATTGGATCTCTACGTCTATGGCCAAAAGGCATGTACATTTGTGATTTACAGTATAAATCTGTCTTTGGTAATGCCCATAGATATGCCCCAAGGGCCTTATGCAGCAGTTGCTTGTTGGGATTCACTTACCTGGATGCCTCGTTTTTCTCCAGAAGTGTTTGGTTGTCTGAGTTACTGTGGAGATTGCTGTCATAGGCACTACTGAAAATAAAAGAGATATGATGTTAGCATATCATACAGAGAGATGGTGTGCAGTGAAATCCCCCACAGGGCTAGATCACTCCTAATTCTGAATCTTTGATTTAGTGGCAAAAATAATTTAACTGTTACATCATAAACTATATTTTGGCTAAAGAATTTGAACTGAAGGAATATTGCTTCTCTAAGGTATTATACTGCCACACAATAGGGTGTAACACAGACTTTTGCCTGAAACTGTAGTGGTAGATCAAGGTCACTTTAAAGGCATGCGTCACTTTAAAGGCATGTAGAAATGTATAACACGGTGCATACTAGAACTATACAAAGTTATTCATACATACATAAAATTCAATCGGAAGTTACACATATGTGTTATCTAACAGATCGTCAAATGAAAAATAAAAAGATTGCATTATTGTGGTATAATAACCATACATTAGCTGTGTAACATTTGTGTTATTTGTATTTTGTCTGTTGGTCCTGGATTGCAACCCTTAAAAATGTGAAATTTGAAATTGGTTGCTAGTGTTACTGAGCCTACAAACCAACCCACTTCAAAGTGTATATGTAAGGAACTACTTTACACCAACAGTGAATGAATTCCCTTTCTTCTGGGGGAAGTAAGGGGTAAACAGTGCTCACTAGATTGGGATAGAAAGTCAGCCATGGCATTCAATCAACTACAAAGCCCAGGAAATGGGTGGAGAGGTGGTGTTGTACTTGATATTGATGTTAAACTAACCTGGATGCTTGTGTTCTCCTCCTTGGTATCTGACTATTGTCTGATCTGACTGTTACACTAGGAGGACTGGTGTCATTCAAAAGCCTTACAAAGAAGACAGAAAACAGGTTATAATTGTATACATATAGTTATTGTGCGGTGAAATTCTTTTTCTCACTAGTAAATCTGCAGCTGAGCTATAGTTGCAATAAAGTACCATTGCTACTAGTAATGTGCAGGTCAAAAAAAAACAATCTGCAAGACCTTAAGCCACACTAGACATTAACTGCAAAATGTTGCCACAGTAGGACCTGCGCCCAACCGCTACAATGTCCTCTCGCCCTGTACACTACTTCTGTGCACAACTCTGGTTCCAAGACAGGGAAGAGTGTAATTCCCCAGTCTGACCCACACCCAACCCTAACCTGCAACGGCTGGCCACATTTCAACCCAAAGCCGCCAAACAGGTCAGCCGGAGGGCCACCCACACATCAATAATTGTTAGGTATGTATGCAGGATCTTACATCACTGATACAAAGAATATCACTTTAGTATTGCTCCAGATACTTTCAAATAATCATAAAAACTCTGAAGTATTATAGTAGACCACATTTGTTTCCTGGGCACAATAGCTTGTGTGTAATATACCATTAGAAATAAAAAATCCTAACTGGATTATGAATCTGAAGATACTATGCTCAAGCTGAAGAGACCATGTTCTTTCTACTGCATGAGCATTAGTTTAATTCAACAGATCCCCACATGAAATGCACTCACCCAGTCTTCGTACTTGCGTTCCTCCCAGACTCTCCTGGTGTAAAGGATGATCCATTGCCCAGCAGAACACTAGGACTGAAAACATATTCATTAATAAGTAATAAAGAATATTTTTCGTAAGCTCATAATTGTAGGTACACTGCATATTAATTCACCAAGTTGAATAGTACAGTGAGTTAGATTGAAAACTAATTTGAAAAAAGTGGCACGCAGACCTTCAGCAATTATAGATCTGCAATCTTTAGTATGTGTCTGTAAGCTGCTCAGGTAGAGGGAGCTTGTGGGTCTGCAAAAGGTAAAGAAAAGCTCTTTTCCCTGCCCCTGGATATATAACATATCAGTACCTACATGGACCACAAACAAACTTTCAGCAAAAAACATGAACTCTCTTTCCAAAGACTATGAAGAGTCTCAGATGTTTTGGTCATTTAAATGTCTCTGGAAAAGAAACTCACCAACTACAGCACAAAAGAATTTCAAATACCAGAAGCCAGTTAACAGGGTCTGATTCAATAAATGAGACATAGGATAGTTACAAAGGAAAATACAACTAAGCATGTGATAAACAAGCTGTAACAACTTTATAACTTAAATATTACTTAAAGCAATGGTGCCTACTAACCTGGATGTTTGGTTTACCCTCATTGGTATTCGGCTCTTGTCTGACCTCACAGTCATTCCAGATGGAATAGAGTCACTGGTAATGCTGAAATAAATAAATAACAGAGATTGATAGTTGCCCATAATAGTTTATGGGCAGTGCTTCTTATACTTGGTTTTTACTGCAATAATAGCTGTGATTTTGTGACAGTAATGTAGTCTCAAGTGTGACTACAACCATTCAGTAGTAAAGTAAATCTGTTTTTTCTGCATTACTTTATAAATATACACATTATTTGCACACTTAAAATACTTTTTTTAAGACAACAAAATCTGCTTGAAGGACAAAGAAAGGGTAATGCACAGGGGGAGGGGGTTGGAAATTATTATTCAATTACTTGAAAGATGTCCCTGTTAAAAATTAAATTGCAGCCGCCACTCCACCTTTTGTGTTTTCCATTGCTCCCTTGCAGTTATGCAGACGTGGGCCTGTGCAATCTACATGAGTTCTTCCTCTGGCTAAAAAATATTGCTGTGTGAGTCTACAATAGAACATCCTTCACAACACTGCCTGATTTCTGAGGAAAATTGTAAACCAACCATGTAACTGCTGAAATTCCAAACCTGAGAGCTGCTGAACAAAAATCTCATAGCTAAAAAACCCCACAAAAATAATAAACCCCTTAAAAAGACTATTTGCAAACTGTCTCAGAATATTTCTGTCCACCTCATGCACATCATACTAAAAGTTAATTTAAAAGTGAGCTACCAATTTAATGTAAATAAATATAATGCCCTATCAGTGGCATACAGAAAGAATTAAAAGTTACTTCATCTATAAATTAGTTTGATCTAGACTGTGACAGTGGTCTAAGACAATATGTCTTAAAGGAACAGTTCATGGTAAAATTAAAAACTGGGTAAATAGATAGGCTGTGCGATATAAAAAATGTTTCTAATATAGTTAGTCAGGGAAAAATGCAAACTATAAAAGTTGGAGTGACTGGATGTCAAATCTAATAGCCAGAATCCAACTTCCTGATTTTCATCTCCCTAAAATCTGAGTTAGTCAGCGACTTGAAGGGGGGCCACGTGGGACATAACTGTTCAGTGAGTTTGCAATTGATCCTCAGCATTCAGCTCAGATTCAAAAGCAACAGTTATGTCCCATTTGGCCCTCCCTCAATTCACTGATTGGTTACTGCCTGGTAACCAGGGTAACTAGTCAGTGTAAACCAAGAGAGCTGAAAAGCAAGAAGTAGTATTCTGTTCTGTTATGTTAGACTTACAGTCACTCCAGCCTTTATACATTACATTTTTGCCTAACTAACTATTTTGAAATCATTTTTTATTTTGCACAGCCTATCTATTTACCCAGTTTTTATTTTTATACTGAACAATTCCTTTAATTTATTATTTTATAACATACTCAAAGTTAACCCTTTTAATAGTAATTTTATGTAAAACATTTTGTCCTTTTTATACTAGATGCCTGCATTAAATGTTATTAAATTAAAAAGCTCACTCAATTCTGTGCGCTTTCTGTGGGCGTTATTAGTATTAGCTGGAATTGCCAGGCTCTATTAAAGAAAACAAAAAGTTGCTGGAAAAAACTCAGCTCTTGAGTAAAAGCTGGCGAGTTTCTATACAAATCAAAGTGAATTGTCTCAAGCAGCTTTATTTTTTATTTACTTTTCCAATTTATTATAACATTTGAGATTTTCAGCATCAAATATCCATGAATGGAACATTGGGATTCTCACTTGTGTTATTTCCATGACAAACACAAAACAAATATGTTGTTGTGTTTTAATTAAGGCAGATCCAGTCCCTGTCCCTCTTCTGTTGATCTGCTCAGGTTCTGCTTGCATGCAGACACGCAGCGGAGTGGAGGTCAGCCAGGAAACACCAAAGCAGGCATTTTTGGCAAAACATCCACTCCACATGACTGCAGGAAAGCAGAAGCTGTACTTTTCAGTGCAGTTCTATGGAGTTGGGTTACAGAGCGGAGATGCTTCTCTCTGCCTGCAAAAAAAACAAAGGCTGAGAGCAGAGGCCAATGCTCTGTGCGCCTAACCCAGAATTGCATGAAAAAAGTTTATCTTTTTTTTTTATTTCTCAATCTGGAAAAAGGATATTCTGATTAAACGTGGCCCATCAAGCCTGCTTGTTACTGTATAAGTGATCCTTACCTAGTATTTATTTCCACTGAACTCTTCTCAGATTCTGCGTTTGTAAAGGATGAATCATTTTCCTGGAGGACACTGCGATTTAAAATGAACACAGCAGATATTTCATGAAGTAGGCTGATAGGTGAAATAAACTGAGTATTATACTGTGTACAAGAAGCATTCATCGAGGCACATGCTTACTTACCTGGTTGTTTTGTTTGTTCTTTGTGGTATCCGGCTTTTCTCAGATCTTAATGTTACACTCTGGGGACTGGTGTCATAAACAATTCTGATAATATAGAAAGACATGCTGCTGTTATAGAGCATACATTGTCAGTGTGCACAGAAATCCCAGTTAGGACTCAATCTCAGTAGTTAAGATAAACCATTACAAAAAAAAAAATTTATAAATTCCATTTGCAGTCCCATCTAGTTAAACTACAGCTCATAATGGTTACTGTGAAAGGTGGCATTTGTGCAACTGTAAAATACTCAATGGAACAATATAAACATTTCATTTTTTAGCTACCAACAAACACAGTATGCAGGGTTTCTTCTCTAAACTGCTCCTTTTTGAAATTCTGCTTCAAGTGAAACTTTTTTGATAGATGATGGCATGAAACTAAATGTATAAATGGCAATGTAGTACTCTACCATGTTTATAAGAGCTACACATAATCCATCCTGAAATACACTATTCCTTTAAAATTAATTTGTGAAGTATTTTATGAAAGCTGAGCTTTGGACACTACATATATATTAGTGTGATTGCATATGCATGCACGCTGTTAATGACTTCTGAGGTAGCACCAGGGTATGAAGGAAATCATTTGCCTAAAAGCCAACCAATAGTACAGTTTTTGGTAGAAATATATTCTATTCTAGATCGGATATATCTAGATTGTATTGGACTATACTAAACGTAGCCCTGTATGTATTTCCAAGGCTTTAGTTCTTACCTGCCCACAATTCCGCTTGGTCCAAATTCTTCAGAACTGTTGAAAAATAAACAGATATGGAAGCTAAAGTCTGCAAAAAGAATTTTCAGCTCAACAAATATTACTTAAACGGGATGGGTCACGTTAGGTTACCTTTTAGTATGTTATAGAATGGCTAGTTCTAAGCAGCTTTTCAATTGGCCCTTTTTTATATAGTTTTTGTAAGCATTTGCCTTCCTCTTATGACTCTTTCCAGCTTTCAAATCTAAAAAGCAAATGCTCTGTAAAGCTACACATTTATTGTCAATGTTACTTTTTATTACTCAACTACTAAGGCCTCTCCTATTCATAATCCATTCTCTTATTCAAATCAATGCATGGTTTGTGAGGTAAATTGTGCCCTAGCAAAATTGCTGAAACTGCTGAATAAAAAGCTAAAAACACAAACTAGTAATGCATGAATACCAATACAAATTGAATGTCTATTTGACATATTCTTTTGATATCAGAGTTATGAAATAATCTGTGACCTAATATTATAGAAACTACACTTGTAGAAAGGTGCTCAAGGCTGCAGCAGGACTTAGGGATATTTCTATAAGTCTGAATGCACAAAACTGTAAAATTTTGTTTAATATTAAATACCCATTTATAACACAACAGTTGCCTTAACAAAGTTCCACCCAATTCATTGGGTGGGGCCCGTAGGTAATATTTATTTATGAAGTGCCCCCTAAGTCCCTGTCAAAATAAAAATACATGTCTTTTCCAATAAAAAACTACCACACTTTCTAGAAAACTATATTATATTTAATGTTTTAGGGCCTTTTCATTTTATTGGTGTTACTGACCCTTCAAAAAAACAGACTCTGTCTATACAACAGCTTCACTTACTCGTTACTGTTGTTCATCTCATTGCTGCCATTATCAGATTGAGATGCAGTCCACTGTAGTTCCATATTGGGGAGGAGGCTGCCAAAATACAGTAAAATATTCTACAAAGAGATCCTGTACACAACACGTCTCAAGGCAAGGCATTCCAGCAAAACATCTAACGAGAGCATCTAGGAGAAGCGCATGTGCAGACAAGACAAAGTGCTTTTTGCAATATACTTCATTCTTAATTGTAAATCATTGCTAGTATAAAAAATATGCACTGTAGTGCAGGGGTCTCAACCACCTCTATATATTTAACAATCTGTTCAAAGATTTAACCTATTTAAAAAAAAAAAAAAAAAAAACATTAAATACAAGTAACCAGAAATAACAAAATATATATATATATATATATATATACTCACTCAGCTGTCTCATTTATGGAGTCCTCGGATGTCATTTTAGGTGGCAGTAGTACCAGTCTCTGTAGCTCTCTGTCTTTGAATGCTCTATCGAATTTTGAAAATACAGAATAGCAAACGAAAAAACCCCATTATGCTAGGGCAGAACATAAAATTCACACCAAAATGTTTTAAATGTTAACAATCACCTAATACGATTTTCTTATGTCAAGTAAAACATAAACTAGTCATAGTTCAAATTTTTTTTAAACATATTTAATCTCAATAAACCTTGGACACTCTCAGCACTTGAGTCTAATACTGTCTGGTGTCATCGGATTTTTGTCCGTGCATACAGAAAAAAACAAAGCATCAATACTTAAAATTTTTTACAGTTAAGTACATGTAACAATAAAATCAATCCCCCAGCTCTCCAAGAGAAGTTTCTTTGTTTATTCTCCCCAATGTTGCTTAATTAAAGGGCTAAAGGGCATATTTATGGCGTATGGATGTTTCTCACATCACTTCCTGTACAGTTGAAAGTAAACTGTTTGAAAGTGTCTGCAATGGTCCAAATGATCTAGTGGTGGTAGGAATGTGGGGATTATTTATCAAGCTCCGAATGTCTGAAATTCAAATAATTCTTAGTTTACAGACAAATTTTTTTTTATTTTTTTCGGAATTTATTAAAGTCCGATGGTCTGAAAAACCCCAATAAGAAAACCTGGCATCTCAAAGCTCTCGGGGTCCTGTATAAGTTTTTTCGTAAAAGTCAGAAAAATTTTGACTTTTCGGGCAAAGCTCAGTTTTCAGATTTTTGCCAAAATCAATTTTTTTAAATGATACATAAGGTCAAGTGATGAGCGAATTTTTTCACCTTGTTTCGCCCATAGACTTTAATGGGTGTCAGCGAAATTTCGCCAGCAGTGAATTTTTGTCAAAACCAAACGGGTCAAATTCACCCATCACTAATACGGTCCATTTGGAAATTCGGAATTGTATCTGAGATAAATACAGAGATAAATTCAGAGCTTGATAAATAACCCCCCCATGTATACCTCAGTTAGAAAACTTAAGATAATCTGCTCAGCACAATGAAAACAACCATATAGTGTAGTCTTTAAAATAATTACTTCCTGTATGTATAATGGATGAACTTGACTGACTTAAAAAAATGACTTTATCTAAGATTAAGGATGATGAGAACCTACCTTGCTAGTGCTTCCCAGAGTAATTTCAGAGATACCCAGGAGGCATTAAGCTGCCTCAGCTCAGTCTGAATGTGGGCAGCTCCTTCTGGAGAGGAGTTCTCCATCACTAATAAACCTTGAGATTCTACCTGTTGTAGCTGGATATCTTTTTCTGTTATCTCAGACAGCAATATCTGTAAAAGGTATTAATCAGCATGGCAGTGCAGTTAATGTAGAGACATACTATACAGTTAATTAACATACCTGTATTTCCTTCTCTCTGGACTCAACATCCCAATGCCCATTGCAATCCTGAAATGATTCCAACTCCTGCCTTGTCACCATGAGCCAGCGCTGAAGATCTAGCAGCTTGTCGTTGAATATCAGATGGTCATTAATGTATGCTTTGCTTTTTCGTTTGTTAATCTGGAACAATGGTAATAAATATATAAGGAAGCTAAAAGTAAAGATGAATTCTGCATTGGATTTGTCAAAAATGTTACCACTAGATTAGGCGGAAAATAGATATAATTTACAGAGATACACAAACGGATTAACACACCTGTTTTAGCTGGAGGAGAGCTGACTTTTGCTACATTGTTAATCAAGTCAGAGTTAGGCGTAGAGAAAAGCATATAGCGATTGCTGTGCACAGTGGGCCTGGTAGATAAATGTGCCTTGTAGTGTCTCGTGACATTAATTTTATGCCAACACATGAATATGTGAATAAACAGAGGAAATGCATGTGTGTCAGTGCATAAAGGAATCATATTAGTTAACTAGATAATATGCTCAAGCATATAAACACCTTGCAGTGTTAAGTACAGGATTTCAGCAAAGTGTATACATAATTATGACCACATGGTGGCGCAGTTAATATTTGCAAAGTAAATGAATGGATTAACGGAATGTCTGGATTGTTATTTATCATAACATGTTAAATACTATATTTGAAATATAATGATAGCTCATATTCATAGAGTGATTCATATACAAATCATTTACGCCACTCAGAACATATCATTAAAGGGATACTGTCATGGGAGAAAAAAATTCAAAATGAATCAGTCAATAGTGCTGCTCCAGCATAATTCTGCACTGAAATCAAACAGATTTTTTTATATTTCATTTTGAAATCTGACATGGGGCTAGACATATTGTCAATTTCCCAGCTGCCCCAAGACATGTGACTTGTGCTCTGATAAACTTCAATCACTCTTCTTTACTGCTGTACTGCAAGTTGGAATGATATCACCCGCTCCCCCCCCCCAGAAGCCTAACAACAGAACAACTGGAAGTTAACCAGATAACAGCTCCCTAACACAAGATAACAGCTGCCTGGTAGATCTAAGAACAGCACTCAATAGTAAAAACCCATGTCCCACTGTGACTCCTTCAGTTACATTGAGAAGGAAAAACAACAGCCTGCCAGAAAGAAGTTTTTTCCTCCTGAAGTGCTGGCACAACTCACATGACATGGGGCAGCAGGAAAATTGACAAAATGTCTAGCCCCATGTCAGATTTCAAAATTAAATCTTAAAAAAATCTGTTTGCTCTTTTGAGAAATGGATTTCAGTTCAGAAATCTGCTGGAGTAGCACTATTAACTGATGCGTTTTGAAAACAAAAACACATTTTCCCCTGACAGTATCCCTTTAATTCTTGGGTTGGTGAGACACAGAAAGACAAGCCAACAGTTGCTCAACTTCCAAACACTTTTTTCAGTTCATTTGTTTTCAAATTGTTCAGCAGAAATAAGGACGCTTTTCAACTCCTTTCCATGCTTTATTGCTTTATTTTTGACCATTTTTCCAAAACTGAAGTTTAAAGTTCCTTTCTCTGGTGTTTCAGTCTGCAGATCAGTAAACAATTTCATACATTAGTTGATACTGTACATTTCTCAACAGTATCTCTGGAACATTAGCAACTTTTGTCTCAATTAGAACAGTTGCTTTTATGGAAATTCATGGATTCAGCCAAAAGATAAGAAATGTATCAATTAAACCCCTCCCAAAGCTGTTTCAGAAAGACGTAAAAAGGGAAAAAATTAAACTTCAATATTAGAAAAACAGTCAGAAAAAGAAAGTTATTTTAAACATTTCTTTATTTCTGGTGAACTATCTGATAACAAATGCACTGGAAAAAGTGTTGGAAGGTGAACAACTCCTTTAATGGTTCACATACTGTACCTCAAGTGACTTGTGCAAGGTAACGTATTCTGAAGACAGCTGGCTGACTTTAAGCTTGTGTGTGGAGCTTGAATCAGCCATAGAAGCTACCACTTTAAATTCAGGTTCCAGTTTCAACAACTCATCCGTAAACATCTGAAAGAGATGAAACACTGCCAACTTGTAAATGTTCCCAGCAAAGTTACATATATAAAGGAATATGTCCACTCGCTCCATAACAAACCTCAAATCTCTGCAGTTGTGTCTCTTTCCCTACAAGGTCTGGCTGTAATTCGCTTTCTTTGCCAGCTTTGATTCTTATTGTTGACACCTTTTTCCGCAACTGCTCAAAAGCAGCATCAAATTCTTTACTCTGGGAAGCCAAACTCTACAGTTGAGGTAAATAAAAAATGGGTGAATATCATTAAAGGTGCAGAAGTTATATTAATAACCACAAAAAAAATGAATCAAAAGTTCCATGTTTTTATTGTTGGTAAATGTGCCATATGAGTATTTGTATTAACAGATTTTGGCATTCCGACTGCCCCTCCCTAGAATGAATTAGGTGAGAGCAGAGCAGGTGTTTTATGAGTAAAAAGAAAGCACTCAAGTGATTAACACGACTAAATATTTGATGTGGAACATGGGGAAGTAAAAACAGCAATCAGGTGGGCCCATGGCAACCCAAGCAAAGCATAAACTGGGACCTCATGATCTAGTGACTATTCTTTCCACATCTTTGCTATTTGAGTGTGAAAGAAAGGTAAAGAAAGACAAAAATACAATTAGTCCATATAATCTGCATTTAAAATGCTTAAAGGGGTATTTCACCTTCACAAAACCTATTGAATTGGAATAATATACCATAAATAATGACTATGCTGCTCGCAGGTTCCAGCAACTAAGTATCCAACTGAAACAGGTGGATTTGCAATCAAGCTTACTGAAATGCTACTGGGAAACAAGGGAGAGAAATATCATAATTCAATTTAATGTAAATTATAGAAAACGGTGAGAAAAAATAAATGGCAAATCAGCTGGTGTACACTGTGGTGTATTATCTGAAGCCAACAAGAGTCAGATTTATTATAGCTAAGAGCTATATCTGCAATAATGTGGATGGTTGGATAAATAGATGAAAACTGTGTTAGAATGAAAGTAGATTTCATTCTTTTTTTTGGAAATGTACCAAATTGTGCTGCTGCTATAGTTCAGGGCTAACACAATATATAAAAGAACTGTACTCAGCTGCTTACAGAAGCTTTTCCCAAATCCTAATATACTGTATTTTGCACTTTTCTAATAAAGTCAATGCACTTTCATAAAAGGCCAATTGGATTTTACCATGAGAAAATTATTTGGACAATGAGATTATTTACCAGTAAGGTTTTCTTTCTCTCCAGAAGAACAACATGGAGTGAATCCCTTTCCCTTGAAGCAGATGCCACCTCAGTGAGAAAGGCTTCTGCCTTCTGTTCACCAAGCACCCCACTGATTCGTTCCTTCTTCGTCTGCAGAATACACAGTTTGTCTTCTATATTGGCACTCTCCTCCAGCAACCTCTAAACAACAGAAACATGCAAACACATGATGCAAAAAAGAAGACTATCCTTGTTACTGAGATTGACATAAAGAAACATGTTTACTTTTGCTGAACTCTAATCTGATATTGAGCACGCAGTAATATAAGTTACAGTCTTTCAAGACTGCCTGAAAAAGGGATATTCATAGCATAGCATAATGGCTTAAAGGTTAGCATTGCTGTGTTGTAGTGCATGGGTTGTATCTTGAGTCCTGCCAGAGACTGAAGCTCTATGAGGCAGTACATCTCTGTAAGTGCTGAGGTGTATATGAATAGCCATTAAACAGCTTTTGTCAGTTTTTGCTATAATTAATAAATAATAAGATAATATTGTTAATAATGTTAATTTTACTACATTTTGCCAACATTTCCTCCACATTTAGTCAACACCATTATCTGCGTTTCCAGGTTCACTTGAGACTTGTTCATGCCTAGAGCTAGGTACAGTCTCAGAGATTATACAATATATAATGTGCATGAATGCAAATTCTGACAATTCTCACCCTACTGAATAAAAGGCCTGAATCTATTAACACTTTGCCAGTCGGCCACAGTGAGGTTGTTTATACCAGAACAACCAATCTCCTAGATTTGTTAAAAGTCTACAACAATTTGCATATAGTGATGTCTGATCCACAATAGTTTTTTTTAAACATAGTACCTAATGAAGAACACTTTTTTTACCTCAATCTGTAGCAAGCAGTCGTGGTTCAGAACAGCATCGTTCACAGGAGTTGACGTGGTATCCAGGACTCTCTCACATATACGTTTCCAGTGCTGAAATTCCAGCAGCGGAATATGGAAGTGCTGTATGAGTGTCGATTCAGTCTCAGTGCTTAGCTTGAAGGCTTTGCTTTTAGCCCTGAAGAAAATATAACAGATTTGGAATAGACTTGGTTCCTTTTTTTATTTCACCTTTATAAATCTTACTAGCAGCAACAAATGTATTTATTTTGTTTTCTAGATATCCATGATACAGATGCAGCCACTTGGATTTGTGTGTTAAATGCGTGGCGAACTCTTTAATTGGATGGGATGCTGTGACACAATATTCTGTGTTAAGTGGGAAAAATGGGATATCTGAGTTAATTTATTCTGTGTCAAACACACAATCCAAAGTGGCTTCATCTGTATGTATTCTGCCACTCCATCCTTCCATGAGTGGAATACCTTTTTCCTGTTGATAGCCTCATCCATAGTGATAGACCTTTCATAGTTTCCCTGTCATCTCTTCCTCTCCAGGGCTATAGGTAACTAGCATTTGCAAGTTATTTATGAAGAATAGAGGAGTAATAGATACATTCATAAGTTTATAAAGAAGATAATTCTTCTGTTTTTTGATATAGCAGCAATCATAACATAATAGTTTTTTTTACAGACAGATGATACCTGAACATCAAATGAATGGGATCAATCTTGCACTGGGCAAACGCTTATGAGATATTTGAATACCATATTACCTTTGGTATTCTCGAATGGCAGCTATGACTCCATCAGAAAGTGGTTGGACATCCTTGGAGAACTTGAAGAGTTCCTTCAGCTGAACCTTTACCCCTTCACCTTTTGTTTCTTCTGCTGCTAAAGCGGATTTGGTGGCCTTGGGGACAAACACTGCATATGATTATCAATTGTAAACAATTTATCGCTCAACCTGACAATGGCTAATTAAGCACCTTATCGTTAGACACCATTTTGGTAGGAATAGGATTGCATTTTATAGGGTCCATTAGCTTCACTATGTTGAATGACATTAACAAATAAATGGGTGTATAGAATGGATATACAGATTGCATACAAAAGTATAATCAATAAAAGAGTTAAAGAGGCCCTGCCCAAAAGCTCTTATAACTGTATAACTGGAAAGTTGCTTCCAATTTTATATATTCTTTAATCATCTAAAATGTTATTTTTAGGTTTCCATCTCCCTTAGTTGTGATAAGGTTGTAGTTACTGGACAACCAGGAATTAGAAATGAAACTAAAAAAGCAGAATTTTTTTTGTGGAAGTTTACACCATTATTTGACATTACCTTTTTTAATTGCAACAAAAATGTACTCTTTTTAAGAGGTGCAAGTCGTACTGCAACAGAGAGTACCAGTGAGGCAATGGCTTAATTCACAGGATATTCACAACTTACAATTAACTGAGGCTTGAGATAAAGCTTACGTTTAATGTTTTCCACAGAGCTACCAGCTCATCTTCACTCTTCACCCGTTCTCCTGATTCCAGACTCTCCTCCAGTCTCTGAATGGCTTTCCGGAACTCATTGATGTTGGCTTCCAGTTGCCTGGCCAAAAGTAGGAAGGCATTTTCAGAACTGTGAGCCTTGAAAAGACTCTCTTCTTCATCATCATTCATGCGTTTTAGATCTGCTAGAGCTTTGCGCAGCTCCTCCAGCTCCTTGCAGATTTCTTCTGCTCCTAGAGGGGATGTATTCTTTATCACCTCTAGTGACTTTCCCTCAAGGTCTTCCAGTTCCTTACATCCACTCTGTACCTCCTTGCTGATTTCCTACAAGATAAGAGTGAAGGGGATTTACACATTATCTATAACTAAATAAGGGAATATATAGACTCATTATACTGTACTTGGAATTGTGGTTTATCACAAATATAAGTAAGGCTTTTTGTTGTTGCATTTCAGCTACAGTTGCTGGTTGATTAAGGATGCAGAGAACTATAGGTTGGTTATGGAAGCCATCAGGGCTGGACTGGGAGGAAAAAGCAGCCTTGGCAAAAGTATCAAAGCAGCCCATGTATTCCCGTGCATGCAAAGGATGAGGTTAACAAGAACTAGTGTTAATTAATAGATATTAATATTATACACCCTATGAGCTGGAACTGGCCCTTGCAACAAGTATCTCACCCTAGTTTCTGTCACAACTATTTTATCTGATGGATTAGTGGCCCTATACTTACAGTATATTCTAAATTTTCCTTTGTGTGCCCCCAGCTAGACCATGCACCCTGGCAGATAAGAGGACTTTAATTACCATGTGTGTCATAGGGCCAACGTGTGTCAAACTTGAAGAGACTAGGCTGTCTCATGCAATTAATGCTATATATCACAGTGTTCCAAACACAGGCTGAAGTGAGTGTTCTGAGCATGGATCATCCTATTGCCAACGTACCTATCACAGGCATAAGGGATCCGCTATGTAGCAAGCAACTCTAAGATTACTAACTGAAGTTGGTCAGAATTCCTGGTTCCACCCATATGCCAGTGCACTAACAAATGCAGGCATTGGCTCATCTGTGGCTGGCTATTTTGGACAGCTCACTTACATTTCTAAAAAGATTATCTCATTAACATATTAAAGACACACCTAACTAGCATTTGTAGGTGAGCAGCCCATTTACATTTTAAAGCAAGCAGCCCATCGGGCATTTGCCCGAAGCCACAGATTGCCAGCCCAGGCCTGGAAGCCATGCATATTATAACTACAATGGGTACAATTAATATGATCTTCAGACTGAATGATAGACTCATTATCAGAGCAAACTCAATAAAAGTTTATTTTCCATGTGCTGTACAGAAACGTGTATTCCTCATCACTATACTAGGCAGCATATCTTTTTCTTCTTTTTACTTAGTCTAGGAATACTTTTACAGTAATTTCAGTAATCATTCAGGACCCTGTCAGTGCAGTGGCATTGATACATATACCATACACTCCTGTTTACATGTTTCTAATGACTATCTACATCCTGAACAGACAACTTTCCAGCTGCTTCTCAACTACATCATTCCAGGTCACATAAATAGTCACTAATGACCAGTGCCAAGTAAATGTAACACTAATGCTTTTATTAATACTATGTCCACTGCAGTTCCAAAATCTACAAAATGTTTTTTAAGCTAATTAAATTGTTCTGTTATCTCTAACAAGTGATGCAAGTGATACACGTGTAACATGTATGCTTTATTTAGATACAAGATAAAAATAATAATAATTATTGGTGGAGGTGTACTTCAGGAGTGGCTAGAAAGTTACATGTCTAAACTACCAATAAATTATTTGTTGATGGAACCAGTAATGCAGATATAAATTATAGGCTTGAGTCTAGAATGGGGAAAATCACTTGAACATTCTCAGGAATGTCACCAGGCATGCACTTTGTATCTAGGGTGTGGCTTTTGTTTTTATTATTGCACACACTCACACATGAGCAATGTTTCATAACTCTGAGTTATTTATAAAAAAAATTAGACATTGCCACAAAGTCAACTTATGCTCAGCCAGCCAAGCTGTTCTTATATATTAGTTAAGGTGGCAAGAGCCTTTTGGTCTTTGGGATCAAGTTAATTACTGCCCTGAGCTTTGTTTTCTTAGATAGACACCTACTTCATGGCCTAAAATTAATGCCAAAGAGTAGATGTACCAGATGTTTTTATTTTTCCAATCTCAAAAGCTTGCATTTCTCACATAACTAGTCAGCCAGTTTATAGTATCACGTTACCACAAAAAACGATGGGGGCAAATTCACTAAAGAGTGCAACTTCGCAAGTGTCCGCTTTGCTCACATCGCAACACTTCGCCAGGCATAGATTGCCCAGGACAACGCTAATTGACTAAAATGCGAAGTTGCATCCATGGCGGCGAATGCTGGCAATATTGCGCTAGTGTTACTTCATCAAGCAAAGTGAAGTTGCACTAGTGTTGCCAAATTTGCATACGGCGGGAAGGTAAAGTTCAATGGATGTATATGTTGCAGCAAATACATTACATTACACAAGCCCAGGAAGCCTTAATAAAAGGAAATAGAGTTGTTTTTTTGCCCTACACATGTGCCCACTGTATAGTTTATGTTCCATATGCTAGCAAATGTAGGGGGGGGAAGCTGGGTACCCCAAAACATTTTTACGATATCACCTATCGTAACCCTGGAAAAATGAAAAGACGCAAACGTTTTTTGGGACAATTCAACAATTTTATCTACTCTATTGCACTTCGCCTGGTCTGAGGTGGCAAAAGCAAGTCTGGCACAAGAGGTAACGTTCAGTAAAATCCGCATCTTAGTGAATTGGTGGAGTTATGCTCATTTGCCAGGAGTGCGAAGTAACGCAAGCATACCTCTCCTTCACTGGCGAAGGGGCATCTGCGTTCATTAAATCGGCAAAGTAAAGAAATGTCGTCACGCTGGTGAATTTTCGCTATCATTAGTCACTTCGACCTTTACTAAATCTGCCATCATCTTTCTTCGATTTCTGAACTAATGTTAATACAATACAATTCTATATTCCTTGCTTTATGGAAGAGACCATAATTTATAAAACACATGTATGACAGATTGATAGTTTTACCAAATACTTACAATGTACTTGTAACACAGGCCACTAATCTCCTAGTCTGTCATTGCCCTAAAAGTTGTTGTTAGTTACAGCTGTGTTTTGGTTTTAGGCCACAATCAGTTGGGGTATTTTGGGACACAAATGGACTGGATAGAGGAGCTCCAATGAAGCTTGATAAAGCTATTGACTAATATATCTACAGTTCTTCAGGTTTAACTCAGCACATTGGAATATGTTGTACTTTATAAATACATGCTAATAATAATAACATTTAATGTAAAAGCACCTTGTATGTGGAAATGATACCAACCTGCAGCATACTGAGCCTGTATTCTGTAGATTCTGTGGCCTCTCCGACACAGCACTTCAGCTTTTCAATCACACTATTCAGCCAAGACTGAAATTCATTGACATCACTGGAATAGGCTTCATGTTCTTTCAATATATTTTCAAGATGACTTGTCCTTTCCTAAAACCATAAAGCAGGAATAGACAGAATAGTCTTAGGTACATAATCCAACATATTTATTCACAACCTGAGGCAGAAAAATGACATTATGTACATGCACAAATTGCTGTTACAAAGATACAGCAAAAGCTCAATTTCACATCACCTTAGTTTAAGTTTTTTTACATTGTTTTTATTTGTGGTTCCACCAATATATAATGCATAATACATTTCCCTGATTTTAAATTTTTCTGGGGTTTACACAATTTTTTCTGGTCCCCCCTGAAAAATGTAAAATGGGGGTTCTACTGTAGAAATTAAACATAATCTACTGTAGGTAACTAAATCTGCAAGAGCAAACAATAGCTTTTCTTTTATTTATTGCCATTAGTATTCATTATTTTTGGTAATTCATGTGGATTTAGCATACCACAACAGCCAGTCTGTAATACCATCTCAGCAAATATAATCTCTCTTCTGTGAGTTACACAAGCCTAGGACTTCTTAAAATGTGTACTCAGAGATTGTGGTGGATTAGGAGCAAGCGGATTTTGTGTGGATTACATCAATGACTCACTAGTACAGACAAATAATCAAGGTATGGGTAGATTTCTACAGTAAATCAGGAATCTGTAAAATATATACCATGGACATTTAAATGGTATTTAACTGAATTATAATATTTATAACATTTATATACAATAGTATATACAGGCAGAACAGTGTGCATAATTAATACTTTAAGTACAGATTGCCTACTGTAAATGCATAAAGTTAGGGACTAATAAGGTTTAATAATGTCATCCAGATACACACTAATCAGAGAATCATGTCTGGCTGTCTGCAGCTATAGCATATATAATACTTATATGACATTAGCCTTAGCGTCAAAGCTGATAACATGGTGAAGCAAATGGATGAAGTATTACACAGAATCAATTGCTAGACCTGTTTGACCAGGAAGAGTTAAATTAAACCACAAATCTGTGTCATAATGCAGACAGTAAGAACAACCATCCTCTTATGAGTCGTATACAAAGGGCAACAGTGTATGCTTCTCTCAACATTCTACAAACACAAATATAATGTGTTAATTAACTGAAATTGGGTTTAAAGAAAAATTATAACTTGTTTGTTTTTAACTTCTACCTTGGCTTTCTTCTTTATTTGTTTGTATTCAGCCATCATTTCTCTCTGCACTGTCTCATCCACACTGGAGTCTCCAATCCTGTTGTATAAGGAGGCAGCTTCCTCCAAGAGTCTGTCCAAGAGGCATGACTGGTTGTTGACGTCTCTTAGAAGAACCTGTGCTTGTTCATAGTGCCAGCGCTTCTCTTTAAGGCCCAGCTGAAGTTCCACATCTGGTTCCAGGGACAGTTTCATATTATGGACCCACAGATAAAACTCATCTCTGGCTTTCAGGTACTCATTCCAGTGTAGCCAAACCCACTCGATGCGACTGAGGGAGACACGTTTAGACATCTTTACTGCATACTGGAGTACACAGAGCTCAGTAAGTGAGCTACTCATAAAACAGGCAACAATAGTTGTAAGTACATAAACACATCAGTGGGCTATGATTACATTGGTAGATGAGAGGTTAAGAGGAACTGTAGCTGGTTGCAACCTACCATATTTTTGCACTTTGCATCCTGCCTTCTACAACAACGAATTGTTGCAGGCTTCTGCTCTAAGACCAGTGTTCAGCCCCTGAATACAACACTGCAACACTGTATTAATGAGGGAGTGGGGGGAGGTATATAGGTGTCCCCCATCCTTTAGAATTATTATTTGCTATAGCATGCAATTTAAAGCAAATTAATCTCTTCCCATATGGTATCCTATGCCTGTCTCCAATATGAATCCATTAGTAAGTATCAAAAATGTATGAAAAAGCCATAGCTACACTGCAAAGCTTTTTATCGAGGAGATAGAAAGCATACTACATGTTTTGTGCTAGGCCATTTATCAAGTGTATCCCTAACGTGTGCGTCATTTAAAAGCACAAGAGAGTGCCAGAGGATGCCGGCTGCAACAGGGCCCTGTACTTACTGCCTCTCCTATGGCAGACAGTAATGGCAATGATTCTTTGCACATTTTAATAGCATTCTGTGTAAGAGGCAGATTACAGTACTGCTCTTGCTGCAAGTTAGAAGTGGACGAGCACTAAGAGGAGGACTCCTGACTAAAAGTAACCCATCAATTTGTAAGCTGTACCTGTGGCAGTGTGTCATATAAACTGTGGTCTCCTCAAACATGCTCTTTATTTTCCCTAGCTTGATGTGAATTTCATGTTTCTCTTCCTCACTACTCTTGCTGAGAAGATTTTCTGCTGCCATCAGCACCATGTCCAAGAGTAATTTGCCTTCAGGCTCCAGAGCACAGATTTTCTAAACAGAAAACAAACAGTTAAAAAAAACCTTGGTGAAATCTATATACATAGTTTTTTAAAGGGGGCAAAGCAATATTTTCTCTTCAAATCTAAGGACATGTATTGAATAAAACATTTTGGTTCACATTTATTTTACCTTTACGAGAACATTCATTCTACAGTTTAAAGAAATACTAGTAAATCTAAGCACAGCCAATGTGAATTAGGAGAATTACTAAAATTAAAAATTTGAAATTGTATTCACAAATATTAGTATCTATGCATAATCTTGTGTATAATAATTTAGATATTTAGTATAAGCTGACCTCTGTCTCCCTGAGCCTGGCCTCCAGGGCAGATCTAGGCCCTTCAGTGTTGTCATTGATCTTCAGTCTCTCATGGACATTTTTCATCCAGGTTTCAGCATTCTCCCAGCTGGTCTCAAATTCACTCTGCGGCACTTGAGTCATCTCATTTGAAAATTCTAAGGGTTTAAGAAATTACAAAACAGCACATAAAATCAATGACTAGGTTCAAAATTCATACACTGCTCAACACTACTTTTTAAAGCGCATTCCTTCTATACTAAATAGTTGAATGCACTGCAACATTTTTGTTTTTTACATAATATTCTGCAGCCCTAGAGCACTGAAACGTATGATTAGATATCAAGAATAAGGCCATTTTACAGGCTGCTGTGCTGTTCTAGGAGTTAAGAAAATGATGGTGGCAAAGTCTGTAATTCTATGAAGTTAGAACCCCCTTATTGTTCTCTATATTCCAATTCTGCAATTAACTACTTCCATATTTCAATTCCAAACAAAATCTAAGTAACGGAAAATATTTGTAGGAATGCAAAAACTTTAATGTCTTCCAGGACAGACTCAACCCTCCGCAAGGCAATGCAGAATTATTTAATTTACGGAAGGGAGTTGTGTTTTAAGTCTCTGAGTCAGGAATCCCCTAGGAGGAACCACCGTGAGTTGCTCATCCAGCAACTCAGCCTTTCAATCTAACAGCAGCCTCAGCCCAATACCCCAAGATCCTTTGCTGCCAGTATTTGTGCCAAATGGCTTCATTCGGTTCCCAGAAATTCCCAGAAAATGTGCCCTGCGTGAGTGGAAAGAGAGAACTGTAACCACAGTGGTTTCTGACACGTTTCAGCCAAGTGTGGGATATTTTACTTGCAAAAGATGTATCATGTTATTTGTATTTTTGTGAGTCCCAGTTAGTACCAATCATGAAAGAAACGGATGCCGTTTCTATTCACATTTTTTTTTAAAGGAAAATGCTGTAAAAGGCACAGAATTGTTTTTCTCCAACTGAAATAAAGGGGAAACAACAGACTTTGAGCAGTGGCAGAGTAGGCTCAGCTCAGGGGTGGTTCTGCGACCTTATCTCTTTGAGGCTGCCTTCCTCATGCCCCTCTTCCCCACTGTGTTTACCTTTTCTGTGTCTGATGGGGGGAAAGGAGGCTCGCATCATTAGTGCACAAAAAAAGCTGCCTTTCAGGTAAAAAATGTTTAGTTCCGACTGTAGATATTCTTAAAGTGATACTGACACTAAAAAATTAATTTTAACATATGAATGTACATTAAGGGGCAGATTTACTAAATTCACGTGAATAGATCGAAGTTCGATTTAATCGGATGATCGAATATGCAAATTTGGCCACTTCGATCATTGAATACCGAAAATTCGAATGATCGGATATTCGATAATTCGACCATTCGATGATCGAAGGACTTTAACTTTAAAATTTTATTCGACTGCCTACTTCGCCAGTTGGAACCTACCGAATTGCAATAGAAGCCTATGGGAAGCCCCCCATAGGCTTTTGTTTTCAAACACCTGCTCGAATACCATTCGTACGATTTTTTTGTGAAATCGAACGATCGGTATTCGATCGTACGATTTCATCAAGAAATCGAATATCGAGGAAAAAATAGCCTAAAACTATCAACTATCAAATGCTTATGGAATTCCTAAGGAATTCGAAGGTTTTTAGGGGAATAATAGTAAATCTGCCTCTAAAAGTTATCTATAGGTCATGTTGATCATTTTTTGCTGAGAGGTTTGTTTTTGTATATAATTGTTAGTTGAAGTTCCTAAGCCTGACTCTCTGACACTCTGACTTTGTCAACCTGACTGTCCCATCTCAGCCTGTTACAGTTTCTAATGATAACCGACTCCTGCTGCACAAATATGGCAGCCCCCTCATACAGGAACATGGGGGATCAGACAGGTAATGTAAAAGCATCATGCAAATACTTTATGGCAAAGTTAGAAGTAGCTTTCAAAGCCAATATTATAATAGATGTAAAAATTAATTATTAATTTCAGGTGTCAGTATCTCTTTAAAACATGATACACTGAACTTTTCCTATATTTGTAATTTCATGAGCTAAGGGGGGGCAAACAAAAATTTTACCTTCAAAAGTGACCCCGGCCAAAGAATGAATCGGTCTTCAACTAAGAAAGTTTGACACTACTGATCTAATCAGGAAAGCACCCACCAGACTAAAACTTAGGACAAAATGTTTTAAAGGAATTGTTCAGTATAAAAGTAAAAACTGGGTAAACAGATAGGCTGTGCAAAATAAAACATGTTTTCAATATAGTTAGTTAGGCAAAAATGTAATGTATAAAGACTGGAGTGACTGCAAGTCTAACCTAACAGAACAGAACCACTACTTCTTGCTTTCAGCTCTCTTTTGTTTACACTGACTGGTTACCCTGGTTACCAGGCAGTAACCAATCAGTGACTTGAGGGAGGGCCAGATGGGTCATAACTGTTGCTTTTGAATCTGAGCTGAATGCTGAGGATCAATTGCAAACTCACTGAACAGTTATGTCCCATGTGGCCCCCCCTCAAGTCGCTGACTTACTCAGATTTAGAGAGCTAAAAAGCAGGATGTTATGTTGTATTCTGTTATGTGAGACATCCACTCATTCCAGCTTTTATATATTACATTTTTGGCTAACTAACTATATTAGAAACATTTTTTATTTTGCACAGCCTATCTATTTAACCAGTTTTTATTTTTACCCTGAACTGTTCCTTTAAGGTGGAGATAGAGTAATTCTGGTACAAATGAATTCTAGTTTGCTTCAGATTTCTTCCAACTCCGCCTTTATTATTGCCCAGCTAACAATTTTATGCTAGTGCAGGAGAATAGTTGCCCCCAGCTTCCTGAAAAACTGTGATTCAGCTTCATATAACTAACATTTTAACAATGTGCAAAACATGTAGGGGGTTGTTTACTAAACTCTGATTTTATCTGGTTGGGCTTTTTAAAAAAAAAAAAAAAAAACTTGAATTTTCTAGTTTTTTTTAAAGCCTGATGCTGCAAAAAGCCTGGATCCGAAAAATCACCATCCGAGACCTGCTGAGGTTGTGTGTAAGTCAATGGCAGAGGTCCCTATCATATTTGGAAGTTTCTGTGGTCTGCACTGGAATTGGCTCGAAAATCTGACCATTTCGGGCTGGGAAAAAGGCTGAAAAAATTGAGTGATTTTGGAAAAAAAAAACAGAAAAAAGAATGATTCGGCTTTTCACTTTTTACCCAAACCGTTTAAAACAAGATTTTTAAATAATAAAGTAAAATCAGGTATTGGAGTTTGTTTGTGGTTTTTTTAATTTAAATATGAGATAAAAATTGGATTTTAGTAGATATCCCCTTCACTGTACATATCTGTGACTGTTGGTGAATGCTGTAAGTTGTAGTTTGCAATAGTATGTTCATATTACTGTTACAAGCTATACTAAAATATGTTGAAATGATCAATTCACCACTGATTTTGTAGGGAACCTGAGTGCCACCCTTGAGTTTAGAAGAACGAAAGCTTAATTAAAGGGGGTTGTTCACCTTTAAGTTAACTGTTAGTATGTTGTAGAGAATGATATTCTGGCACAATTGGCAACTGATTTTCATTTTTGTGATTTTTGAGTTATTTAGCAGCTTCAGTTTCAACAATCTGATTGCTAGGATCCTAATTACCCTAGCAACCATGTACTGATTTGAATAAGAGACTCAAACATGAATAGTAGAAGGCCTGAATAGAAAGAGGAGTAATAAAAAGTAGCAATAACAATTCATTTGTAGATGGGAGTCAGTGATCCCTATATGAAAGCTGGAGAGAGTCAAAAGGCCAAATACCAAATCCTTCTCCAAAGATTCGGATAAATACAGAATGGAATTTTAAAAACAAAAGAAACATGCCTTTGAAAGCCGTTTGTACAGCTATCATAAACATTTCCGACAACCACTACTAGCTGGACTTCCTACTGGCTGCTTGCCCAAGCAGGACAGCCAACAGCTCACAACATAAGCACTTTAGAATGTCAGCAAACACACATTTGAGGGTGGGCATGCAGACCTGACTGTAGTTTATTTTTCCCTGTTTGGCAGAGTGGTAACTGGATACTAACATCCATCCAAGTTTCTTAAGAATGACAGCTAGGTTATTTTTCTTATAGGCAAACATCCCTTATGGCTCAAATTTAAATGAGGTGCCAGGCCTCGATATCTTTGTCTTCCATGAATACAGTGCTACATTCAGCTGCACTGTATTCACAAGGGCTACCATCCTGGCCCTTATGGGTCATTCTGATGAGTACATTAGGAAATGGAAGCAGGTGCAGGGTGCAGCAAAGCCATTTACTTCTGTTAGGGCTACCTTGTGCCTGACAACTCTGCAACTTGCACTAGATTTTTAATCCCGCACAAGGTCCAGATTGCAGCTATGTCCTGGATTTAAGCACTACTGCAAGTAAATGAGCACTAAGGGGTGCTATATTATGTATCACTGACTACATGTGAGGATGATTTAAGAAAATGATGTATGCTATTTATAAGTTATGAAAATGGGTCTTTTCCGTGAGAAGGTAGATAAGATTTACTGGCACAACAGTAAATAGTAAATAGGGCATTTCCTTTAAACCACAACTACTATGTCACCTTGACAGCTGATCTTCCTATTTGCAAATCCCAAGAAAAGGGCAATACACAACACTGGTAGCCGATTATAAGTTTTCATTTCTAAAGAAAATGAGCTCTCCTTGGCAACACAAAAACAAATCCCCCAAAACACACTAAGAAGAGTCCATATGTAGAAGGATATTAATATATGTAGAGGGAACTTTGTGCATTTCCTGTGAGTCATTTTCCCCGCTCACGTGCAGTTTCCTCTGGTTAGTCACCCGTCTGTTACAGAGTCTGCTAACAGCACAAACACATCTGGAGCTTATTCAGATGAAACTGTTTATAAGGAGGGGTGGAACATTCTGGCTATTGTTATTGTCAGTTGGGAACCCATGCCCGCAAATGTGCCCTTTTTCTTGCCGCATGCCAAACAAATCCCATAAACATCTCCTGAGACCCTCTTTATGGTAAAGTGCATTCAGTGAGTGTATGTATCCTGTGGGGTTTCTATGATACTGTATTTATTCAAATCTAGGTACAGTAGTACTTACAATGTGTCCTTTATTTTAGGTAACAATACACCATAGAGGGCATGACTGTTCGCCACATATTTCTGCCAGAAGGAAATTCTGTGCATTCTGACAAAAACACAATAAAAAGCAGGCAGGGTACCACCCATTTAACAGCATATTATTACTCAATATATTTATTGAGTAAGTGACTGAAATATTTGGCATGTGGGCTGATTTACATGGCACACTGCCAGGTACAGAACTGTTCATGTGAGCGAGGTACAGGCTTTCCCTGAGCAAGTCATTTAGTGCAACTGCATACCACCCAACATTTTGGAAATAAAAAGAGGGACAAAAAAGTTGCAGCTCGCAGCAAAATTGTTTGTCCACGCCCATTTTTGTAGCTACACTCTAATTACTGTGTTCATTTTTGCTAATGAAGGTGAATTGCCCTTTAAGTCTAACTTTTCCCAATGGACCTGTTACCTTATATTGTTACAATTACTTATTTGCTTATCTCTTATTAAGTTAGAAACTTTGTTTCTTTTTCTGGCTGTTCAATGCAGAGAAAAACAGGACTTTCCTGTACAAATGAGGGACTGCGGGTTGAGCGGTCAAAAGAGGGCCTGTCCCTCTAAATACAGGGGAAAGAATGGCCAAGAGGTTGGAGGAGTGTTTAAACTAGGCAAGTGGGGGGTAAATGAGAGAAAGAATTATGGGGAAGCTAGGGTAGAAGGGGTAGTGGTATTAGTAAGGGGTCATGGGGGAGGAATGAGGGGGGCATACAGTTTACCATCTAAGGAGGTCTCTGTTACAAGGAAAACAGACTAATACTAACTTAACATATAATTCTCCTCAAAGTAATGCACATTTAAAAAGTAAAAGTAGTAACGTCCGCTGTATGCTGGCAAATGCACAAAGTTTGTCAGGTAAAATGGGAGACCTAGAATTAATTTCATGCTCTAAAAATTATGATATAATTGTAACATGTGACTGGACTGTGAATTTAAATGGTTACACCCTTTTTAGGAGGGACAGAGGGATCAAAAAGGGGGAGGAGTATGTTTGTATGTAAAGCCTGAATTAAAGCCATGCACTAAGGAAATAACCATTACAGGCACTGGTGAGGGTGTGGAATCCCTCCGGGTAGAGATTTCAACTGGGCAAAAGGTTACAAAGAAAATGACCATTGTTGTATGCTATAAACCACCTCGTATAAGTGATGAGTATGAAGCCCAGCTACTTTTACAAATAGAAGCGGTGTCACAACTAGGTCAAGTTATTATTATGGGTGACTTCAATTATCCGGACTTTGACTGGGGTAATGGGGTAGCTAAGACAGATAATGCTAGTAGGTTTGTAAATATGCTAAATGACAACTTTTTATCCCAGCTCGTTCAAGAAACTACTAAGAATAGTAATAACTAATAATACTGAACTCATCTCTAGCATTTGTGTGGGTGAGCATTTAGGGAATAGTGATCATAACATGGTATCCTTTGAGATTCTGTTGCAGAGGCAATTCTATAAAGGAGTAACTAACTTGTAACTAACTTGTTGCAAAGACAAACCTTTTTGGTTCAATAGAAGTGTTGGCATTGAGGTGGGTAAGAAAAAATATGCTTTTAAGGCTTTCAAGTTAGCTGGGACAGCAGAATCTTTTATAATATACAAGGAGGCCAATAAATCATGCAAAAAAAGCTATATAGGTATAGGTATATGACGCTTACAAGGAGGGCCAGATTCAGTTTAGTGAGAAAAAGGTTTATCAAGTGAAAAGAGAGATTCAATTTGAGATGCAAGTCAATTCAGAAAAACTTATATCACAGTTTATCATGTGAAAACTCTATTCTAGTCAAAGGGGAAAATGGAACTGAATTTGGAGAAAAAGGTTTCACCTCGAATTTAATCTCCTTCAAGACTTTTCATGTGATAAACTGTGAGATAACCTTTTCTTACTGAAATGAATCTGGCCCTTTATCTCTTCTACCAACCAAAGGCTAAAACTGGTCATACTTAAATCATCCACTTGTTTGGTATGGTTATCGTTGGGAGTTGATTGCATCCATTGGCCAGATACATATATGTCTATTCCTCAGCCAGATATCAGGCAGACAGGCTGTCATTTTGACCTTAAACATGGTACAGTAAAGTTTGAATTTTGTTTGAAGGGGTTAAGTAATTCCAGTCCCTTAAAAAGGACCAATTTGGGAGTGGCCTACAGGTAAAGTGCAGTCTAGCCAGAACCACAAGTTATGAGAGCTCTGGAGTGTAAAGACTAATAAATCTCCCTAAGGCCAAATGCATGCATGAATACTTTGTGTACAGTGCATTCTTTTCTATTGTGGTGCTTTATGGTGTTCATGCTCATGCAAAGAAAATAAATGTTTTTAGGTTATTAAGGTACCTTTAAAACATAAGCTTTCTTATAAACCATAGATATTAGCATGTTGTGTTAGGTGATATAGATCACTTGTATGCATATATTATATAATGCATGGCCCCAGGATTCAAACATAACAAGCATATATTCTAACAAAAAGACATCTAGAAAGTTTAGCATAATTCTAAAGTTGCCTAAAGTATAACAAAAATGCAAAGCATCTCAGCAAGGTTATCACTAACATTCCTAAACTGGTTAGTTTACCATTTGTTATTTTGCCCATGTGCTTATTGGCCTTCTCTTTAGTAACAGAAAATAAAAGGACAAATACCACCAGTGGATATATAGAGCAACACATTCAGAAGAAATAGGGGATTAAATAACATTGTTTTATTCAAATATCCTATACTTTGTATTACTTTTACTATGTATCACACATTTTCTTAGATTTTTGTTTGACAAATTAAAGAGTGCCTTCTGCCTCACGCTTTTATTTGGAATTACTTGGTGACTTTTAGTATCCTAATATTTTATATTTTTATTCACTATATAAATGGTGCTTAGTCAAGCCATTGGTCATAGCTGGTGTTTAATAATGTATTTTATGTTACATTTATGTTACATGACTCTCTGAAACTTGTGTAGAGTTCCATAACCTGCATATATCACTTGTGCATCATAAGAATGACTGTACTCCTAGCTAAGACAGGAATATGACAGGGAAGACCCTTCAGTGCTGAATTAAAGCAATCCAGTGCAAGGTGCAGAGCCATAAGCAGGCAGTAAGCACATGACTCCTCAGAACCCTGTGTTTGCTATCTTGTACATAAAAGATTATGAAAAGTGATAATCAGCAATTTTGTTTTCACTATTTGGCATTATTAAATTTGATATTTCTAAATATAACAAAGGATTTTTCTACATGTCCTTATACAAGAGTGAGACAATTTAAGGACAGGATTCTTAATTTCACAAAGGGACCCTTGTTCTCATTTACAATTAATAGATAGGCGCAACATGCATATACACCTGCAAACTTCTCTACATTAACACACCATGTACAAAGCACTTGTTTCTATTTTTTCTTAAGCCTGATATCAGAACACTAGGGAACCTTGTACTTCACACCTGCCTCGAAGCATAAAACCCAAGCTTCTAAATTGGCCACAAGACTAAAAGCCAAACAAATGTCTCTCATGTATCTTTTTGATGAGAATGCAGCTCCTTACTGGTCTACCATCTGCTAGCTAGAGGCACCATTAGACTTGCGGGTAAATCCTTGGTGTGCATGACAAGGACTTTGTCAT
This sequence comes from Xenopus borealis, assembly GCA_024363595.1. NCBI lineage: Eukaryota > Metazoa > Chordata > Amphibia > Anura > Pipidae > Xenopus > Xenopus borealis. Next base: position 71,409,584 of record CM044445.1, read on the forward strand.
AATCCAACTAATGACAAGAATAAGACAGAAAAACCACCATTGTACAGCTCCCTCCAACACAGAAAGAACAATGGAGGTGCAATGGAGATATTATAAAGCCAATTCAACCAAACAGCCACACCCTTCTAAATAGTATGCATGAAATAACTAGGAATGCTCTAAAAAGGTTACAAATATTATTTTTATAAACCCAACAACAGTAAAATGCATTTGAAGATTATATAGCTAAGGCTGCCAGCAAAACCACTTTAAAGTAGCAAGAGAAGCCAACAAAAAAAGTTTACTGCACAGAACCTACCCAGCAAGCTGCTTTCACGAACCAGTCTCCTGGAATTATCAGCTTTCAGTAACTTACTGCTACAATGGGAAAGAGCAATAAAAACATATTTAAAAATCCACGGACTCAGGTAGTTTGAGTTCTTCTGTTTAAACTGGTTTTGTTGGCAGGATACTTTAGCTAATTAATGTAACGCAAGAATGAAATGGCCAATTGAGTTAACCCACTCCAACAGAACTCACCGTCTTGCCAGTTTTGGATTATAAATGGGATCATGTAACCCTCACTATACTGTACATTGCTTAAGTATTCATCAACCTTTCACTTTTCCAAATTCTGTTCTGGAGTGGTTTTTCTTAGTTTTTTCAGGCACATGTTGTTCATGTTAGTTTGATGTTGCATAAAAAATTACTTTGACCGGGCCATTGGAGCACATTTACCTTTTTATGTTAAAGCCTCTCTCCAGTGTTACTTTGGTGTTATATTAGATGTAATTACCTTGCTGAAAGATTGACTTCCTACAATGATTCAGCTGCAGTATGTTCCGGTTCCAGCATTAAATGCACCCAAAGGTTGTACTCCAAAATACTGACTCACAGGGAGTAAATAACTATCCTCCCAATGAATGCCTTTTTTAAAATTCAATTTTTTAATTACAAGAGCATCATTATTTATGAAGAGTTGCAATATGAAAATAGGATTGCAGGGCCTTGCTCACAAGCTAAAGGAAAGGTGTTACTGGTACTATAATTGATTGCAGGAACTACGGATAGGTAGAAGAGGCACTTTCCTATGGTGCAACAGTTGCGGGGGTCAACACCTAGGCAAGTACCTTTAGAGTCTCTTACTCCAGTCCTGGTGGGTGGGGGGGCAGGCAGCACTGACAGAAGAAAGGGAGAGTGCTGGCGGAAGAGATGGAGAGTTGTTGGGAGAGTTGCTGGGTGAGACAGGAGAGGGCAGTAGACACAGGGGGCTTGTCTGGGGTGCCAATCTGCAATTCATCATCAGAAAGAATAAGGAAAGTTACATACCCTTCTCTTCAGTTATCTCAGAGTTCCATAAACTGCTTTTATAGGGTCATGAAGCTTTTTTGTGACTTCATCTTAAAATAAGTAATGCCAAAGAAAGTCTGGAGCTTTTTCTCCCTAAAGTTAGCTCTACATTTTGCAGTTTAGGTGTGTTAAAAGACTCTTCCTATCAATGTATCCAAGAATGCAGACACACAGCATACATATTGTTCTCGGAGGATGCCAGGGGTTGTCATTTAGAAACAACTTCAAGGCCGCACAACAAAGATGCATCTTTTATACAGTTGCTGGATTCATTTGAGTACATATTCATGCCAATACAAGAGAACATGTTCTTTAAAAAAAGAAGCTTTGCTCAACTATTCTTACATTTTTGGGTAAATGCATTTTGAGTTTGAAATGCTTTTTATAGACTTTTATATAGAGATTTTTTTAAGATAAAAGGCATGATACATGAATGTGTCGCTGTCAAATTTTGCTGCTAGCATTATTTTGGTGGGAATCATGAAAGTGTGTCACACTCACAGCAATGCCCAGTAAGTAGAATGGAAAGTAAGCATTAAGAAAATGTCACAGAAACATAATGCCAAGTGTTGCACTACACTCTCATTCTCTGCAAAACTGCCGATTTTTGAAGCAGGGAACAATCAACTATATCAGTACCTCTAAGCGAGAACTTGAATCATGCCAGAATGTGTTACTTAATTTATTCATGTTATAATGTTGCAGACTGACTGTGAAAGATCCCCTTTACCATTCTGTTGGATCCTTTCCATAGCATGTGGCTGGGCTTCCCATAAATGATCTTTGTTTAATCAAAGTAACCGTTTCTGTTGAAATGAATTTGCATTTCCATTATCCAAAGTGCACCATGAACACATACTTCTTTGTCTACTCATCTATTAATCGAAGAGTGACTTTTTTTTTATCAACTACATCAAATCAATTGAGTTTTGTCAATTCTAATAAGGCAAAGTCTCCCCAAAATTCAGCCATCTGTGTATTTAGCCACGGATAGCCATTAATATTAGATTGTATATTTTGTTCCTCCAAACTACTTTTATCATCAGTAATTTCTTTCTTGCAATATAATATTTTTTCTCTTCTTGGTAAGACTTTAACATAGACATACAGGAAAAAATACAGCTGCAACACCCCTTTGTTGAAAAAAAGTGAAAGCAACAGTTTTGGGCTTACTCTCGCCCTTTTTCAAACCTGGTAAGGGTTTCCTGACTGCTTTGCACCCAACCCACAAGGTAAAATAAGGTGGTTGAAGCACACACAATATTGACTACTTTTAAAGGAACAGTTCAGTATAAAAATAAAAACTGGGTAAATAAATAGGCTGTGCAAAATAAAAAATGTTTCTAATATAGTTAGTTAGACAAAAATGTAATGTATAAAGACTGGACTGACTGGATGTGTAATATAACAGCCAGAATTAAACTTCCTGCTTTTCAGCTCTTTAACTTTGAGTAAGTCAGTGACTTGAAGGGGACCACATGAGATATAACTGTTCAATGAGTTTGTAATTGATCCACAGCATTCAGCTCAGATTCAAAAGCAACAGTTATGGCCCATGTGGCATCCACTCAAGTCACTGACTGGTTACTGCCTGGTAACCAGTCAGTGTAAACCAAGAGAGCTGAAAAGCAGGAAGTTGGATTCTGGCTATTATGTTACACATCCAGTCACTCCAGCCTTTATACATTACATTTTTGGCTAACTAACTATATTAGAAACTTTTTTTTTATTTTGCACAGCCTATCTATTAACCCAGTTTTTATTTTTATACTGAACAATTCCTTTAAATAGATGGCCATTATAAGACACAAGACCATGTTAGAGTGCAATGACTAGGTGCAAGCCACCCTGCTTTTTGCACTTTGCTCACCAGTGCTGGCAAAAATGTCACAGCTGACACCCACACACTCACTATTTCAGGAAACAATGATTGTTTTCTAACTTATAGTAGCCTGATTAAAACTAAATGGTAATTGCTTTGGACAATTACACTGGCTAGCTTTGTATATGATCCCTATTATACGAGTAAGTGGCATTGACTAGTTTACACACTGAAGTTCAACTTATACATTATATGTTAATAGCCTCCTTTTTTGTTGTTGATAAGAGTCTTCTTGCAATTCAAATTGAAAACACCAATTGTGTTATGTTTATCCAGGAGGACTGGTGTATATGTTTTATTTTGAATCACAATGTGTATTTTGCAACTGCTCTGTCACTGGTGGATATCCCAGTATGTTGAGTCCCTTAGCAAATGTTTTAACTGTGTGTGTAACTTGATCCACAATGGATAAATGGTCAACAATGTGCAAAAACTCGCCTAACCTGAAAACATCATTGCAAATTGCTTCACTTGTGGCAAAGAATTATTGTGCATATGTCGCCAACAACATAGTGAGACAGCTGATTAGGTCTTGAATTTAATTCAATTTAATTGAAAGTGCTTCAGAGAGGGATATTACAGTGTACTGGGCTGTTATTCTTATTATCATTGATATTATTATTCTAAATACATGTTTATATAGCACCAATATATTCAGCACTAATGTACAATAGATGGGTGTATACATCAAGCATAGATATAAAATACAAATAATGACTGGTACAGGAGGATTTGCCAGTAAAGGATTTAGGATGTGGGCACGTGCACTAAAGGTGCTGCTGCTCTCAGTCGGTGTATTTTTACAGGCTGAAATAAGTGGATCCACGCCGTGCCCCTGCTTCATTAAAGGGATTCACCTTCCGAAAACTTTTTTCCGTTCAGTTTTTTTTTTCAGATTGTTCCCCAGAAATAAACTTCATCAATTACTTTACATTATTTCTTTCTTACTCTGTTTTTCCAAAATCTAACTTTAAAGTTGAGTGTTCCTGTCTCAGTCTGTCAGCTCTGCAGTTCAGGTGCAGACGCTAAACTAGTTTAAATTTAGTGGATACATTTCTCAGCAGCATCGCTGGAGTATTAGCAACTATTGTATCAATTCTAACAGCTGCATGTAAAGAAACCCCAGAGATTCAGCTAATCAGGGACAAAAGATAAGAAATCTATCAACTAAATGTGTCAACTTAGAACAGTTTTACAGGGTCAGCGAGACCCCTCCCAGAGCTGAAAAATGACACTTTACATGTCAGTATTAGAAAAAAACGTAGACACATAGAAAATAAAAAGTAATTGTTATTCTAACTCAGCCCCTTTAAGCTAAGTTGTTTCCGCCTGCATGCACACACATGCAGTGGAACAGCAGCCAGGCCAGCGATGCCTTTTTGTGTATTTGGGCTGATCTCTGCTCTGCTGCATGTGCGCACACAGATCGGATTCAAATCAATGGAGCAGGGCCATCAATGGAGCAGATCTGCACCGTGTGCCCACAGCCTACGGCTAATTCAATACTGTGCTGTTTCGACCTACATGTAAGCACAGGCTGAGGAACAGCCCCTCCAGCAAAGCCAACGTAGTGTCTCCAGGTGCAGACACACAAGACAGCAGATATGAGCAGATACAAGGCTGTGCTTATACACAAGCTGAGAACCAAACCAGTGTGTGGCATTAGCTGATGAGTACTTGCTTAATTATGAAGCACAAAAAGGAGTAAACAAAAACGGCATCATTTAATCACTACAAGGTGATTTTGTGACCTTCCCTTAAAGTCCCAGCATTTCGAAACATACAACCAAATGTTAGATGATGCTGGGAGATGCAGTTCAGCAAAATCTGGGCACCCAGGAATAAAACAGAGACCTAAAGTTTGTATCTCAAGACACGTGGCATGTATGGAAATATCTTGAAAGAAATGTTGACTTCCACATACTGAGTTTGTACAAGTACAGAAAGTTTGTTCTGGTTTGAACAAGGTAAAAGAATGCATACTGTACTGGAACCATAACAAGGGGCAATGGGTCTCGTAAAATGAGGCAGGTCCCAGCAGGTCCCTTTCAACGTTAAAAGCTTATGTTAGGTCTCACCTGGTTATTTATGAATAGTTGTACAGTTGTTGTAAGTTTTATTGGTGTGTACAGTCTATATATTACTTGCAGTGTCAAACACATTTAGAGATGTTGTACAATATTGAATTATAATCCTCAGATTAAATTTAGTTTCACATCGATACATTATTAAGCCCATCACAGGACTGGACATCTTAAATTAAATAACACAACTGCATATTAATCAAACTACAGTGTTGATTTGCGCCACTATTCCTGCATATGTAGGCCTGGTAAAGAACATTATTTGTTAAAGTAACATGAGACTCCAAGCACCATGTCACAGTCAAACTAGCAGCTGGGCTCATCTCAGTGCCACCCAACCATGGCCCCTACTGCAACTGAAAGTATGTTGGACACAGCTTCTTAGTATTTGTTCAAAAATGGTTTGCTGTTAAGTGAGAAATATAACCTTTACAGAAAGAGGACACCTCCTTCAAACTTTCCTGTCAATTTAAATGGGAGTTTTTAAAATTACAATGAATGAAAAGATTGGTGCCATTGTAAACTTCCTCAAATAGATGCCTGGCAGGAATATGAAAAGGTTCTGAACAGCAATGGATGAATATCCTATTTAGTGTCGAACAATAGGAATCCCCTGTCCATGACATTATATATTATATAAAGACAAATATAGTTGGCCTTTGCAAACAAATAGGCTATTATAGTCGATTACCTAAACGCAGTGAGAATGAAGTAGGATAAACATGGTCATTTTTTCAGTAAGCTGGTAAGTCAGATATTTGTCACAAACATGGATTGTCTGATTGAATTGATTTACTTGATCAAAACTGGCTAAATCACTGTAGGATATATCAATCCCAGGACAACCCACTAGAAAGTTCCAAGACATATGAATAAAACCGAATATCTTAAAAAATACAATTCAATATGCAAAACAACTTACATCTGAATTTTTCTTTACTGTACTTTACTTATAGATACCAAATTATACCAACACCACTTGTACAATAAGAGCAATGGATAAACAACCCTTAGCTTGTGCAGTTAGCTTTTTACCACCGCACCCCTTAATAAGTGTTTAAATGTGTAACACTGAGTAATGCTGCAACATGTCTGACAAGCTAATCATTTCCCTGCAGTCCAGTCTAAACAACAGAATGCAATGAGAAAAGGCAAGAGCAACTTCACTAGCCAATATAATCAGCCAGTGGCCAAATGACATTTTATTTGTAACACTGTAGCAAGGAAAGAACTAACTGTGTGGGGGGATATGAAATGTAGCTACCGACACTGGCTTCTTATGAGCTAGAAATGAGCAGTATCATTTGCACATTCTTTCTATGCAACATCTAGTAGTGTATACATTAAATGGGATGTTCACCTTCACATAAATGCAGTTATTATAGAAGAATAGGTCATTTGAAGTACATTTGTTATATATGTCTTAAAAAAAAATCTTTTTTTTTTAAAGAAAATTACCTGCAAATTAGCATTTCTTTCTAGGGCAGCAGTTAGGAGAAGCAGCAGGGGAGGGGGGTTCGCCGACTCCCTTTTACTCTGAAGTGTACAACTCAGTGTTACGCTATGATCTGGCAATATGAGCTTCAAATTCTTCTGCGCATGCCCAGATCTCGCTTATTTTGCATTCTTTCTTCCGATTGGTTAAAAATTCATCAGGGACGTAGGCTCTTCACTGTCAGCTTTTCGTTGATATAGTACACTGCTGCTGCTGGTGGTGTGAGTGAGGGACAGGGAGCAGACAGTGAGTGAGGGGGGGAGCGTGTTAGTTAGCAAGGCTGCAAGCTGCTTTTCATTGGATACAAATTCTGGAGGGGGGAGGGGTGTGAGCAGACTTTTTTTTGTGCAAATGATCAGTTATAAATACTGGAGGAGCGAGTGGAGAGCAATTTTGTTTCAGTGAGCAGACTTTTTTGTGTGGGAATGATCAGATAGAAATGCTGGGGAAGGGAGGGGGAGGTTAGTAAGGGAAAAGCAGTCTCTGACGTCATTTTTGTAACTGTAATAGGACACATTAGCTGTTTTGCTGTTTATATGATCTACACTGCTGGTTTTGGCTTTTAAGATAATGTAGCATACCTCCCAACTTATGCTGCGTGCAAAAACTTTTGGCCATGCCCTTTTTTTTTGTCACACCCCCTAATGGTGTACATTGCCTATGACTAAGTGCTAGGTAAGCATGAAACGCGTTAGGCTCCATAAGGGGTTTTGCTTGACTTTTTTAACTATGTACTAATAAATAGTTTTTTACTTATTACTTACTTGATTTTTGGATTTGCCTCTGTTTGGCCACTAGAGGATCCACAGCATGCCGACAAATTTGCTACTATTGGCTTTCCCTAAGCAGACATAATAATGTTTCCTGGGAATCATCCAGGTACAGCTGCCTCTGTACTCCAATAATAACATTAAAGAATGCCACCTAAATATATCTAGCCAAGTATTAACATTCTTTAGTGCACTAACGGGGACTTACAACACCATTTGCTAGCCCAAAAAAAAGTCAGTTGTGCAAATATCTTGAACATATAGTGAAAGCAGGTTGTGGTCCATAAAAGGGAAAACATTTTGCACTGGCTTGGCTTTGATGTGTGACGGGTGTGATTGTGATTTTAAGTTCAAATTTTAATTAAGAAAGATAGGCATGGAGAACTGTATCAGCAGCATACTTTCTTGCAAACAACACACAGTGCTACTTCTACTACTAACAGCAAATCTTCTCTACTTGCTTGACACTTAGGAATGTTGGCAATGTTGCCTCAGGGCTGGCAGCCCCCCCTTCTCGGTCTGGATTTGTATGGGGAGGGTGGAGATGGTAGACAGCTGAATTCTTTTAACTCTACCATAAATAATCAACACTGGCTAATCCACAGTGACATGCATCCACACTCCGTTATTTGTTGTAAGAAAATCATGTACGGATTGGTTGCAGGGTCCTTCATAAGAAAAAAAACTCCAGTTACATTAAGGCTGGGGACAGACAGGGAGATTCGGGGAGATTCTGTCGCCTGGCGTTTTTAGCAGGCGACAATCTCCCCGAATTTCCTTCTCCCTGTCTGCCGCTAGTATAAGTGACAAAGCGCCAGCGCCTGTGCACACGCTGCGCGGCGATTTCCGGAATCGCCCGAAGATACTTTGTGAGGAAACTTCGGGCTATTCCGGAAAATCCCTTACAGGCACAGTGGGTCCCAGGCGAATAGAGTTTTTCAATTAACTTAATGCGTAGGACAGTTAGATACCAAAGTGATTAAGGATTTATATTCCTTTATCCCATAATCTCCTATTTCACTAGCATGTAGAAAGGATAATGCTCACAACAGCTCGTCTATAAAATTGTAGAATCATAACAGGAGAGTTATGGGTGATATGTTGAAGTTTCTACTGGCACTTGCTTATGATAACTGTTTCACAACTGCCTGCTGATTTCAATTTAAGGCAACCATTTTATGACAATTCAGCAGTGACCTTAAGTCACCCACCTGTCACTACACTTCAAGGGAACTTAAAGCCAAATGGAACTGCCCTTCTATATAAAGTACATATTACACTGTACTGCTCTTGGACTCCATTTACACACAAGCTTCCTATAAAATACTATCCCTTAGAATCTTTCACACATTATTTCTGGCAACAGCGTGCTCTTTGGGTTCACACAGAATTATTGTCTGAAAATGTTTAGGCTAAACACTGGATGTCACAAACATTTTACATGTGATTTAATCCATAAAACTGACAGGCACAGAGTTATTGGGCATTTCCCAGACCCCTGAAATATGCTGGCAGAGAAATGTTAAGTGTGCCATTGGCCTTAGATGTGACCTGAAAAGGGCAAGAGACAAATAGAGATGGCAAATATTTGCACAGAGCTGATGTGCAAGCAGCTGAGAACACTAATGTGCAATGGATATATATATATATATATATATATATATATATATATATATATATATATATATATATATAATGTAGATTGAACTGAACCTGGCTTTAGATTATCTTTAATGCATTCAGTATTTTATTTATAATATACAACGCTTTATGTTTGTGTTATGCAAAACTTTGTGATGCTTGCTACCATCACTAATGGTTTGAAAAAAAACTGACAATGCTTATTATAGATTTTGACTTACACCAGAGGAAGGAATTTACCTATACACTTTCCACTACTTAAGTTTATGTATACAGGTATTGTCTGTTGACATATAGCAGACATGGACAGCATAACTAGCAATGCATTCACCTATTAGGACCACGGCGTATATTTAATCTAGTTTGCCTCTATTTCAAGGCAAGCTAAGCAAAAAAGGGCACAGCTGGCACACTATGCAAATAACGTGTTTCCTGTAACACCGGTGTTTTTCTGCAACAGTGTACAATATGAAAATGATGCTGATTCAAACAAGCGTAGCTCTGAGAATTAAGTAGATTCAATTATGCATGACATAATAAAGGCTGCTGAGAGCCAAATCCCATGCCTGCCAGGTGCCAGGTTAGCAAATGTTGTACATCTCCGCTGACTAATGCAATCAGCACTTGACATGACACAGACATTTAGAATCTGATATTTACATTATATACCAGTGTATAGAACCTCTTTTATAGCAGTGCTGACACAGGGCTGCAATTGTTTACAACACAATGATGATTGGTACATGAATTCTATAACGTATATAGTATATAATGCTTTAGGAAACAGGATTTCCCACTGTGTATCATGAAACCCACAAAGCCACTTACTGGCTGCAAACAAACAGAATGCATCCCTTGCATTATATAATGCCAGTATCAGATAAAGCAAAAGTGCTACATGCCCCCTGCATTGCCCTTGTACAGCCAATAACACTGCCTGGTACAAACTGCACTACTGCCAACACCCAGTCAATATAACACTTTCCATTGAAATCTGCACAATTGTCATGGCCAGTTACACTGCCCTTGCCCACAGCTCTACTACATCGGCTGCTCCGTCACAGCCAGTAACACTGTGCATAATAATTTTCAATAAGTTGCTACCATGAGATAGTTCCTCATACAACCCACAATGCTATCTTATTAGAGAACAGCTAGTAACAAGTCTCCATTCACCTAGCTGCCCTGCCCCAGTATAACACATAGCGATACAAATGCCCTGGAAATACAAGTAGTGCTGCCACAAATCCACCAGCCCCTACGGAAAGCATTTTAGGACATCATCAGGAGAACATGCTCCTGCATGCTCTCTCCTAAAGAAGTATTTAGACTTATCTCTTATTATACTCACTTATCTGAAGATACTGCAGTCACACCTCTGTGATGCCCACATTTGCTGTTGCACTCTCCCCCCTTGTGGCTCATTCCTTAGCCCTCCCTCCTAGGTCCTCATTACAAAAGCTCTCCATCCTCGGCCCTCCCTCCTCAGCTCTCAGCCCTCCCACCTCAGCCTGGCTTACGAGCTGAGGTCTGAGCATGGAGGTCTGAGAGCTGAGGAAAGAGGGCTGAGCACAGAGAGCTTTTGTAATGAGAGCTGAGGAGGGAGGGCTAAGGAATGAGCCAGGAGGGGGGAGATTGCAACAGCAAATGTGGCATCACAGAAGTGTGACTGCAGTCTCTTCAGTTAAGGGAGTATAATAAGAGCCGAGACTGCATACTTCTTCTTTAGGAGAGAGCATGTATAGGAGTGTGTGTTCTGATGATGTCCTAAAATGCTTTCCGTAACCCCCACCTAACCCATGCTCCCTGCCGCTATACACACACACACACACACACACACTGATACTGAAATCCTTGCTATACCCAGCCTTACTGCTGCTCACCCACTGCTAGCCCAGCCTGGAGTGCCACCTACCAGGGACGGAAAGGGTCCGGTATTGTCCTGGCCGGTATCAGGTCACTGTTGAAGGCAGGAGGCTGTCAGCAGGTCCCGGATTTGAAACACATAATTTGTGAGTGGAACCTCCCCTTCTTCCTGTGTCACTGTACTGAGCCGACTGGCAGTGACAGGGCGCCGTCTGCTGCCAGGCTATATAAGGACAGCTCGTCCAGGGAACTGGTACAATGCTTGGGGCTAGAACTGCGTTTTGTTATTTGTAGTGTCTGGGGAGAGACAGGAGATGAGATTTAGACTGAATATCTGGTAACTTTTATTCTGTGGCACTTCATATTATTCTTGATTTGTTTCAGTCCCTGCCAGTTCCTTATCGTATTTACAAACTGTACGAGCAGCCAATAACCTGCTGTATGTTTTTGGACAATGGGAAAAACACAAGTATGGTGAGAAAATAAAAATGCTTTTCAGATCATGCAGTAGCTATAACCCACCCTGGGAACCTAATTATGAAAGGCAGCAATGCTAACCAATGTTCTGCCCATTTCAATGATTTTCTTGTATTCTAAAGGCACAGTAATCCATATTAGATGCCACACTTGTGAATCTTTCTGAGGAAAAGGTCATGTGCTAAACCGAAGAAATGAAACAACAACTACAATTACTGCAATCCAGGAGGATTTATTAAGCAATTATTACATAAATCCAGGAGGATTTATTATGCAACTAAGACTATATCAGATAAAGACATTACAGGCAAAACAATTTAAATACATTTACAAAAAAAAAGCAAATCCTAAGGAGCTGATTGGGTATAAGGCAAAGTAAAGATCTCTGTTCAGTCAGACTTGATCCCAACACTGACTGACCAAAATGAAAATGTCTGGCAAACCAATGAACCAAAAATTGGCCTGCATATTACATAACACCAGGCAATTTAATCAAATCGGTGCAATCTGGCAATCCCAATTGTGTGGACAAAATTATAGAACGACCTAGAATATGGGTAGTTTAAGCCAATACAGCAAGGTGATGTTCCAATTAAAGTGGACCCGTCACCCCAAAAAAATATTCAAAATCATATTCTATCACAATAGTCAAGCAAAATAAACATTAATTACACTATATAAATTATTTTAATCTTGTTTTCTTCAGTCTGGGAATTCATAATTAAAGCAAGCAGGCAGGAGCCATTTTGTGGACACTGTTAAGGCAAGCCTTGCATCATCTCAGAATCTTGTTTGTGCACCAGAATGGGGGACCTAATGTCTATCTCCATGTCCTGGCTATACAATTAAATGGTTAAGAGAACTGGGGGAATGTGTGGGGAGCATTAGCATCTAGGAAGTGCTGAATGGAAAGTGAAAGTAATTATCTGCCTCTATGCCTAGAGGAGTGGCAGACAATATTTGATTGACAGCTGAGATTTTTAAATGAGCTTAAAACAGCTATGAATGCTTTAATAAAAATTTGAAATTGGATTTCATGTTTAATTTGAAAAGGACTTTTTTTATACAGATTTGTGTGTCTGGGTGACGGGTCCACTTTAAGTCTTAAAGATGACTTTAAGCATATTTTATACAGAAGTATTAAAAGCAACCTTCCAATCTGAAATTAATGAATGAAGTCAAGATTTTATAAGATCTAATAAAGCAAAAAGAAGTGACAGAAAACAAAAAATAAATGAAGAGAAATAGCAACAGCAATAATTAGGTTTTAAGAGCCTTTAATTAAATGTTGTATGAGGACTCTCAGGCACATTTGCAGTAAATAAGGCTGCAATGCCAATTCCCTGGAAGCAGATGATAATTCCAAGTTTGGCCAATTAGGGTGCGCCCAATGTCTGACCCACTAGGAGTGACTTGCTATGAGCAGAGTGCAGCTATAATATTAATACAAAACAAGGTAGTTCTTTGAGTACGGCTCTCTTTTACACTCTCCACGCTAATTTGCATATGCAAATTAGGGTTCGGTATTCGGCCGAATCTTTCACAACGGATTCGGGGGTTTGGCCAAATCCAAAATAGCAGATTCGGTGCATCACTAATTGTAGACTTGGGATGCACACACTGGAAGCTGAATAACTGCAAATTAAGATGTTATTTTGCATCCACACAACAGGTTTCGGGCACCAAGGACCCTTTTTCAAGTGTGTACAGATCTCAGGGTAAAACAAAGTCTTTATAGAACCACACAGGAAGTCCCACCCACCAATTTCTTTGTGAAGCCAATTAACCCATTAGTATTTGTTAACGGCTTAGAGAGCCTTTTGTGTTGCAGTTCATTTGCAGTGAGCAGCATATTTAAGCCAAGTGTGAATGTGGATCCAAGTTTGTAACCAGTGTGATGATCATCACCAAATAAAGTAGAACACTGTACAAAAATAAAAGCCAACGTTGTACATATATACACACTAGTATCAAACAGGAAGTGCTCCAATTAAGACCCTCCCTAAAGAACATCCTGATGCTAATTTGTATATTTATTCTGCCCTTTGAATTTTTAACTTTACTTTTTATTCTTACCATTAGCGGGTCTCTATAGTGCAGTGCAGGTATTCTAGCAATGTGCTATATTAGATTGGGCAGTCTTCAATATCTGCAGAAGAAAAAAACACAAGAGGTTTAATAATCTAAAAAGGGAATAATAGTCGTTCATACCTATTGGGGCCATTGTATTCATTTTTTTAATCCAATAAGATTCCCTTTGTGCAAGGATTTTCCAAATGTCTCCACCCTTTTAGGTGAATTTTATTTTTCCTAATACCATCCACCTCAGCTGGCTCAAATTATGTCCCTTGGTGTGAAGTGTCTGGAAACTGATGTATCAGTGGTGGTGTCAGTTTTAAAATTCCTTATATTACCTCTGTGCTCCTTTAGGGTAGGGACAGACAGGGAGATTCGGGGAGATTCTGTCGCCTGGCGTTT
>CM044445.1:71431283-71509245 GCA_024363595.1 Xenopus borealis
CCCCCCCCCCCTAATTTTGTTCAACACAGAGCAAACTCTCCTGCTTTAAAGGAGACATATAGGATGAATGAACACCCCCCCCAAAAATATCCTATATGTCTCCTTTAAAGCAGGAGAGTTTGCTCTGTGTTGATTAGCTGGGCAATATTGTATACTATATGGTGATAGTTTTTCTTTTTGGTGTAAATGAATATTGTCTACAAAAATGCACCCTTTGTTTGAGCTCCCCATAGTTCTTCCACATTCTGAGGAAACCTCACAGTAGGGGGTAATTCACATATATCCACTAAATGACATAAGGATAGACTGTCTGGCTAGGGCATTGAAAAAAAAAATACAGTGTGTTAATGGATATTCATTTTAATTCTTTACCTCTTGCATCAGTCTTTTTGTATGTAATTTATATGTTCAATATATACACCCATTTTTTTGTACAGCACTGCAGAATGTGGTGCCGCTAAATAAAGAGGTGTTACTAATAATAATTCAGCAGCTGTTACAGCCACATAAAAGTGTTGCTGACACAAAAAATTTTCATTTCAAAATATTAATCTCTATTAAAAGTTACCTATTGGTCATGTTGATAATTTTTTCGCTGATGGATCTGCTTTTGTAAGTACTTGTCACGTGAAGTTCCTGAAACTAACTGTTTTGTCAACCTGACTGTCCCTTCTTAACCTGTCAGTTAGAGTTTCTAATGCTAACATATTGCTGCTGCACAAATATGGCAGCCCTTCATAGAGGAACATGGGGGTAAGAAAAGGCAAATACTTTTATGGCAAAATTATAGATAACAATGTTATGATAGTTAATAAAAAGGCTATTTTCTGATATCAGTATCTCTTTAAATACAAATCAGTAATGGTACGTCCATAAAATCACCCAATTTTCCACCATCTCAAACACAATTCTAATGGCAATGTGCCCATAAAAACGCTTACAAAAAAACGCTCAGTAGTGGATTTGAGGGTGTATTTGCAAGTAGTAAATCACTATTTTTCTAATTAGCATTACCGTCCGTCCCCCCCCCCACCGTCAGTTTGTCCAACCAGTCAATCTTGTCTATCTATATTGGGACTAATGGAGGCACATCTCTACCCACAGTCTGCATGTAGCCCTAAATGATTCACCATCTATGTGATTTCATCAGGGGTATAAGTCAAGTTTGATCAGGGGCATCAGCATTCTATTATGCTCTTGATGAAACTGCATAGGTCTGCATAGGTGGAATTGGGATGGAATATAGAGGTTGGAAGTTATGGTCTCTAGTGTCCTTGCTGGAAACGGATAAGTAAAAATCCATGGATAAAGATAAAAACCAAGTTGGCCAGAAAGTAAGCACACACTAAAATTTGAGGGTCCATCCATCTATTGATCTCACTGTGTTCTTTGAAATAAGGAGCAGATACTTAAAAAGAGGCATGGTCTTGCTATAGCTTCTACATCCAAATTCAAATGCCTCTGCTGATCTAAGAACTTGTCAGCACTGTCTTATGGCATTGTTTTATTTCTTTTGGTATTGCTACACATT
Source organism: Xenopus borealis (assembly GCA_024363595.1). Taxonomy (NCBI): domain Eukaryota; kingdom Metazoa; phylum Chordata; class Amphibia; order Anura; family Pipidae; genus Xenopus; species Xenopus borealis. The sequence goes on from CM044445.1 coordinate 71,432,815, forward strand.
CCAGTACCAAGTCACAGATCTAAACCCAAACAGCACTTCTAAGAAATGAAGGAAAAGCTTACAACTCATTTACATACCATGGGTTGCAATATAGGCATCTTTAAAGGGAACTAGGGACAATACTGGTGAGCCTGTTCTGCATATTATCTCAACTGGGTTTCTGAAAAACAGATAGCTGTAACTGTTAACATTAGGTACCATACAGCTTTTTATTTGTTTGTTTGTATTACCACAGTGCAAACTCAGGCACAGCTTTATCAAAGTGTGAAATTAGAGCTCATCGCAGAAAAACTCTTCTGCTTTTCTATCCATTCATCTGTTTTTATTTTTAGACTTTTATTTAGCAAAAGGTGAACTCTTTCAGCCGTTGGTAAATACACTTCTAAAATCCCATAGGAATAAATAAAAAGTGGTCAGGTTTTTATGTGGAGAGCTTCAATTTATTAGTCTATCATGCAGCAGTATTGGTGATTACTGGTCATAAGATGTCACCTGCACTGTGGAAAGTAATTTAAAGGAGAAAATATGGCTAAAAATGCCATATACTATATACTGAACTTGTTGCAACAGCCTAAAGTTTCGGCTTCTCAATAGCATCTTGGAAAGTGGGCTCTGAGCAGCTGTTGCGAAGCTAAGCTTAGGGGTTGTTACAGATTTTCAAGCAGAAAATGAGGTTGGCCTGTAATATAAAATGATGCTACAGGGATTATTACATTTTAAAGTTAGTTGCACTCGTTTTTGTGCGGCCATGTAGTAAATATCTGTATTAATTACTAATCAGCCTTATACTGTGAAATTTATATAATACGTGTACTGTATATTTTGAGTTAGTCCCTAAGCTCAGTAACTGACAGCACAATGGAGCATGTGCAGTGAATCAGCAGAAAAGAAGATGGGGAGCTACTGGGGCATCTTTGGAGACACAGATCTTTACTGCTAAAGGGCTTTGGTTGCCTAGGGCTGGTACAGAAGCACAAAACATATTGTTCAACACTTTGAGCCTACTTCTTTAATTTAACTTTCCTTGTCATTTAAGTAAAAGAAAAGTAAGCGATTACTCACAGAATCACGCCTGTGCAGACTCACTCCCTCCAACACTTTATCCTCCCTGGCACGGATCAGCAGTTTACATTCTGTCCCTATTTACCCATCAACTGAAAAATAATAAGCACCAGTGATGTTTAGAGGAATTCTAGCAGCTAAAGATTTGATATATTCACAAAAAAATTATAAATTATGGGATATGAATGTGAAGATTCTCGTTCATCCAGGTCACAGGATATATCTAGACATAAGTCAAATCAACTAGAGTTGCTGTCGTCCAACTAGCTTTCTCAATTCAGAATAATTGTGGATCCATTGTATGTTTGCACCACCTTGGAGGAAGGTGTCTGAATTGAGAAAATCAGTTGGATGACTTCAAGGAAAAAACACAGCAAGTCGAGTTGATCTGACTTATTTCTACAGATTTGGATATGAATTGTTTTTTTTAGTAAGAAAAAACTATGCCCAAGGCAATGTGTTAGCTGGGTTCTGTATTGACAAGAATGAATACTTACTAGGGGCTTCCTTGGGAGATTCCAGATTGACTGCATTATCAACTGCTCCTAGAGCAATGATATTGATAGGAACACAAGAATTATTAAAGGAAAAATATACCCCGCAAATGAATACTTGAGCAACAGTTTATATCAAGTGGCATATTAAAGAATCTTACCAAACAGGTATATATATATATATATATATATATATATTCAGTAAATATTGACTTTTTACATCTCTTGCCTTGAACCACCATTTCGTGATGGTCTGTGTGCTGCCTCAGAGATCACCTGACCAGAAATATTTCAACTGTAACTGTAACAGGAAGAAGTGTGGAAGCAAAAGACACAACTGTCTGTTAATTGGCTCATGTGACCTAACTTTATAATTTGTTTGGTATGTTTGTGTGCACCGTTGAATCATACGATCCCAGGAGGCTGTCATTTTTTTAAATGGCTATTTTCTATTTATGATTACCCAATGGCACATGCTACTAAAAAGTGTATTATTATGAAAATGGTTTATTTATATGAAACAGGGTTTTACATATGAGCTGTTTTATGCAATACATAATCTTGTTGTGCCATCCCGGGGATAGAAAACTACATTGCTTCCACTATCCACCATAGCCAAGTTAAGGATACCTGATCAAGACAGATAATTTAATAAAGGCCAAAACTGATTATGCTTTTACATTTCGAAGATCTGCCAAATTAAGTTACAATTCAGTTTCAAAAAAGAAGTGGGAGCCCAAGTTCCCAAGTAATACCTGCCTACCAGTACAGGCACATTTTCCATATGAATTAGAAGCAGCTGCTGGCAGGGATGGAAAGTTACTGCAGTGCTCACAGACAGAACTGAGACAATAAAAATGCCATGTGCGTCTGTGACAAAACACCACAGCTGATGCTGACATTTAACACCCCGTATAAAATCAAACTTTTTCAAGATTGGCCAATATATTGTACAATTTCCAGAAAACATGCTTTCCAAATGAAGGATGTCTGCAATTATTCCGCATAGCCAGTAATCTGTAATGCTGGTTTGTTTCATTGCAGCGTGGAACACATCCTCAAGGCTAAATTTGGGACCTATACACATAGGGGGAAAAAAGAGGAGAGATTGATCAATGCACATTTCCTGATCGCCTGTCATATAAGTAATCTATGCAGTTGCATGTGTACAAAGACAGGGGTTTTTTAGTTACAAAATTATGATCATAAGATTGATAAGCCTGGCCTGCAGAATAGCTGCTAAACTTCCCCTATGTGTATAGTTAATTTGGCCAGATCAGTAGCACGTCCATTGTATTTTAGTACATTTTTATTTAGCTATGGAGTGCTCCCACAACCTTTCTTTTTTGCATTTTGTATTATAGCAGATTTATTCTGTTCGGAAGTTTAGCAGCTATGCTGCAGGCCAGGCTTCCATGTGGTTGTAGCACTCCCACACCCGTCCCTTTAAATGGTGTAACAATGCCTTTGGAAACGGGTGTTGGTCCAGGCAGTTTCTCTCTCTTAAAAGCCGCAATCGGGGGAGGATTAATCTCATGGAACCAAATCTGGGGTCTAGGTTGTCTCTCCTCTTTGAAAGCTAATGGCGGGGGAGGACTAAGCCCAATGGATGAAACCAATGCCCAGGTCGGGAGACCTTTATTTCAGGTAATGCTCTCATGCTGGGAGGCTTTAGCATTTGATATTATGACCAGAGGTAAATAGTTAGGGACCGCCATATGGGTTTTACCTTGATGTGGTGTGGTGGCTTATCAATCTTATGATCATAATTTTGTAACTAAAAAACCCCTGTCTTTGTACACATGCAACTGCATAGATTACTTATATGACAGGGGACCAGGGAATGTGCATTGATCAATCTCTCCTCTTTTTTCCCCCTATGTGTATAGTTAATTTGGCCAGATCAGTAGCACTTCCATTGTATTTTAGTACATTTTTATTTAGCTATGGAGTGCTCCCACAATCTTTCTTTTTTTAACTTTATTTTTTTCTTCTTTTTTAAATTTGGGACCTGACAACCAGACCTATTATCTTTCCAAATGAGTTCCTTCTGGGTTAGCTTTTAATTTTTAAAATATATTGGTTAGCTAGAAACTTGTTGCACATACATACATACAATCAGAACTGCACTGAGATTCAAAATAGGCCCTACCATTCCCACTACACAGAGGCCCAAACAGCCCCCACCAGCCCACTTAACAGTTGCTTTCTGTGGCAACTTACAGCAGCCCCTCTGGCATTTGCCAGTCCATGCCTGCATACAACTCTGCTGACCCAATTCATAGGCTGACCCAATTCATCAGTTCTCCATTGCAGTACAAAATTCTGTAGCTGCTTTTTTCTTTCACGGTTGATGAGAGCCCTGACAAATCATGGCATGGCAAAATACATGTAGGCAAAGACACTGAGCGATGTAGTAAGGGGATTGTTAACAGCCAACTTTAAAGAGAAAAAAGCAGCTACAGAATTTTGTACAGCAATGGAGAAGTGATGATCAGTAATCCACATACGGCTGTTCAAATGCAGAGTTCAACACTCCGAAGGAGAGTACAGCACGAAGTGCCTCTAAGCAGCAACTCACATGAAGCCAAGATGCAGAGCTTCTAAGAGAGCACGAAATCCACAACCATCATTTTTCCCCGAACAGCAGTGCGGTATACTTAAAAGTATACTTTCATGTCCGCATTGTTATGTTGTGAATTCACACTTCTAAAGGAACTGCTGCCATACATGCTTATACTCACGCAGCTAAACACTAGCGCTTGCAAAATATATGCATATGGCATATATAGGTGTCTTCAAAAAGTGGACAGTCACAGTAATGAGATGGTACATTGAAAAGTTCAAATACGGCGTAGCATCCTAATTACCGGATTCAAGTTGAAATATTGTAACATTTTCAGGCTACAAAAGTAGCGATGAGCTACTGACATTTTTTGATATTAAAAAGTTTATAAGGCTGCTAATAAAATTCAATCCCCTACTTCACCCTCAGGATTTTTAACAGCGTATGATTTTCATGACAATTTGCTAATTCATTTATTGTAATGTGATTAAGATTAAACTAATCCATTTGAATTAACACATATGAATTTATATATCATTTGTTTGATTTTTTCATGATTCCTTTTTTTTTTTGGGTATTTATGAACTTTGGTAATGTTATATAATTCAGTGAATAACAATAAATGTATTGAGATACAATATACAGAGTTTGACTTTTGAGATTCTGTTTTTTACTAATGTATATTAAAAAAAAAACATGCATGAAAGCAAATGCTGCCAAGATGCTTAACCTCAAGTCTGAATGCAAGGTATAGAGAATACAAAGTATAAAGCATTAAGCAGACATTAGTACTGCATTTTCCACAAAAAAGCAAGATTATTATGCCCTAATTTTAATATATCACTTCACCCACCTGCCCCATTAAATATATTATTTTTCCTTTCTCACACTTATTTCTCCATTATTGGTCTCCAGATCTTCATGGACTGATCAGTGCTGGTGGAAACTCCAAGGGCTCCTCCACTGGAAATATCCAAGCAGGTTACCTGAACAAAGAGTGTACACTTGATGCAGAACCCTTATTTAGCATTTGTAACTTATTTAGTAAGAAGCATATAATGTACTGTATATCTTCCAAATAAAACCTACTAAAATAGTGACTGTGCCAACCACCAGAAAGACAAGTTTAAGTACAAGGCCCAAACATGAAAAATATGGAAACCTGGTCTTGAGAAAGGTCTTAGATAGAGACCGAAACGTCGACTAGTTTCTTTTAAATGTAATCAATAAAATATTACGTTTTAATTCTACTTTAAATCCCAGTGTGCACCTCTACTTTCGGATTTTATACACACACACACACACACACACTAAAATCTAATATATTAAACTAAAAAGGAGGGAGTGGGGAAAAAGTAAATGGAGACTAATGAACACAAAATCAACAAACATTTTTAAATGAACTCTGGATAAGCTTGTGTGAGGAGACAAACATTTGCCACAAATATTCTGCCCAGGACAGGAAACTGTGATACACTTCTGCAAAACAAAATGCACTATAATTAAAAGAACATAGCCTTTTCACAATGTCAACAATCTGCAAAATGTCTAAAACATTCCCATTCCATCTAAGCTTACTAGTACAACTGTTGCTCGGCATTATCAATGTATTCTGCTTGCAGAACAAGCCCTCTTGACATGAAAGGACAGAATAAAATGTCCCATACTAACAGCTACCTAACAAAGTACTCCTATTTGCATTCACTTGTCTCCAATTCAGCTTGGTCCATTTTCACATTAGCATCAGCTGATAGTTTAACATAGGAGTTGTTATTGTGATAAAAAGGAACTGAAATCTGTGTTACATAGCAACTTTAACAGAGAAAATGCAACAGTTAAATGGCCAAAACCTCTACCTGCTATTTTGCAAGATATCCAGGCTTCCCCTTCAGCCTTCCTGAAAAGAAAATAGTGTTATCCATTGCTACAAAAAGTTACATGGGCAAAAATGCTTAAAAGGGTTGTTCACCTTTGCATTAACTTTTAGTATGATGTAGAGAGGAATATTCTGAGACAATATGTAATTATTTTTTATTATTGGTGCTTTTTGCGTTATTTAGCTTTTTATTCAACATCTCTTCAATTTGTAGTTTTGCAAATCTGGTTGCTAGGGTCCAAATGATTTCAATAAGACACTGGAATATGAATAGGAGAGGGACTGAATAGAACAAGGAGTAATTAAAAGTGCAATAACAATACATCTGTAGCTTTCCAGATAATTTATTTATTTATAGAAGGGTCAGTGACCCCCAATTTGAAAGCTGAAAACTGGCAAATAATTAAAAAAAAAATATTGAAGACCAATTGAAATGTTGCTTTGAATTTGCCATTCTATAATATACTAAAAGTTAACTTAAAGGTGAACTACCCATTTAACCAAAGAAATACAATAAGCAGCATATGTTAGAGTCCTGCGTGGAACCAATTTCTAAGACACGACCTCAACCAGCAACCTACATATTTACCCGCTTTGATCAGCTACACGGACTCGCAACTGCCTTATGCGCAACCTGAACCGCAACCCGACGACTACCATCAAACCGGAAGTGGTTTGCTGCAAACTGTAAAGGTGGCCATACAGGGGCAGATAAAGCTGCTGATTTTGGTCTTTTAGACCGATATGACAGCTTATCTGCCCGTGTATGGGGGCTTTTGACGGGTCTTCCCGATATCTGGACACGATATCGATCAGGAAGGTAGGCCATAGGGCCGAACATTCGGTTTACCCTGATATAGCCCTGCCAGTTAGCGGCACATCAGGGAAAGATCTGCTCGTTTGCCGATGTCGCCAAAAAAGTGGATCTTTTTATCTATGGTCAGCTTCAGTGATTTGCTGCAAACCAGAAGTGACATCATCGAAAGTGCCCGATAGCCAAGATGGAGTGGGACAGAAGTGCACTGCTGGGAGAGAGCTGCAAAAGAAGAGACCTGCAACACGACCCGCATCTATAACTGCAGGGTACCCATTTTTTTTTGCAAGTAACCAGCGGGTACACGACTAGGGTTGCCACCTTTTCTAGAAAAAAATACCGGCCTTCCTATTTATTTAAGTTTTTTCCCTATTAATAACATTGGGATCAACCATCACAAATACCGGCCAGGTGGCAACCCTATACCCGACCCATTGCAGGACTCTAGCCAATGTGTCAGGCACCCACAGCAAATGATCTGGACATTCCTACAGTATGTACTAGAGAACCCCCCTGAGGTGTGCTCTTCAGTGTTCCCTAGGTGGAGGCACTGCACTGTAAATCCCTGTTCCCAGTACTTTTCATACACAAAAGGGACTGTGGGCCCTAGATTGCCAATGGTTAATTGGTATTTAAAGAGACAGTAACCCAATTAGTATAAGAAGTGTTGTACACTACCACTGACTGAGAATCATCCTTCTGTATGAAGTTCTAGTGCCTTCTGCATCTGTACTGTCTGCAGAATAGATCCAAGCAGCCTCCCTCCGTCTCACCTTAACACCTGATCCCAGTCACTCTGTATGGAAAGCTTCGCGGTCATTGCACTGCACAACTTAATGAATAACCAGAAAAAAAGTTTTCAACATAAATGGATCACTAAATCATCCGACAAGGATTTCAATCAAATAAACTAGTTGACCAATAAGAACACAGCTCATTCCTCATCCGGAAGTTAATACATTGTACCCCTCCCACATATGCCCGTGTGTGTGTTTCTGCGCCTGCTCAGCGCATAGTAGGATTGTATTGGTCCGTTGTAAGAAATGAGGCGGGCACATAAAATCTTTATGAATAGATACATGGATGAGGTTGAAAATATTCTGCTTGGAAATTGAAGCGTTTGTAAGTCTTGGTTTGGATGGAAGTATCTTGTTTTTGTGTAACCGGCACTTCATTACAGGAGCTATTTAACGCAGGCGTATTGTATAATGCGTGTAGGGGCGTGGCCTGGCTGTCAGCAAAACCTGTCTGGGAGGTACCGTACATGCAGTAGGCGGGGCTAGGTCAGAAGGACTGGGGCCGGACGGGGTCAGGCTGGAGCTAAAGTGAAGATCTTAAAATGAGTTGGTGTTTGAGCAAAGTATCCGCAGCTGTCCTGCGAGGGAGCACTAGGACTCAGCAGTCCTGCGGCTCCTTATCCGTCTTGCGATGGCTCAGTTCAGACAGTTTATCGCCGGAGCACTTAGATGGGTTGGTGAAGAAGGACAAAGTGGTGGTGTTCATCAAGGGCACCCCGGCCCAACCCATGTGCGGCTTTAGCAACGCGGTGGTGCAGATACTTCGTATGCATGGAGTGCAGGAATATGCGGCCTATAATGTGCTGGAGGACCAGGACCTGAGGCAGGGTAAGAGAAACACTTGGAAGGCGGAGAGTAGGGAATGAGAGGAGCAGGCAGTGGAGTAGCACGTGACTTTAGGAAAAGTCTTCGGTCAGGAAAGGATAGTAGAGGCACTGGGCAAGTGGTCCGATTGGCAACAAGCGCTGGGCAGGTAGACTGCCAGATTAATTATTCTATGTAAAACCAGCTTTACTCTTTAGATCAGAAAATTGAAACTATATAGAGAATAACGTAGCCCTGTTGTGCAAGATTCTATTTATACAAGGCTTCCCAATTCTATAATGTACAAGGTCGCAGGGCAGTGCTCTCAATAATCATTTGTGTATTAGAAGCATGATCATTTCTTCATTTAGTTTAACTGCTCTGTAACAATTACTGTACCCAGTGGACATTCATATTCTGCGCATACACCCGCTCATGAGTGTAAATATGTATGTGAAATGCCTGCGCTTTAGCACTCTCTCTTCTGTTCTTTGAGTGACTTTGAGTCATCTTTATGCAGTTCAGCCAATCAGGGTGAGGGATATTGGTGTTGTTGATTGGATGGCCTCCGACCGTGAGCAACTCTATGGCTCCACACACTCTAGATTCACTAGAACTCCTTCCTATGAAGTCACCCTAATTCCAGTACCAAAAACCTCTGGTATTATGTAAAATAATCTATCTACTACTTTAGAAGTTATCTTGGAGTTCATTGACATATATCAAAGCCCTAAAGCAGTATGGTTATTATGTATCCTGACATGTACATGTAAACCAGAATCATTGTTCTAAACAGCACTTGGCAATGTCTTTATTATACAGGTGTGGGATCTGTTATCCAGAAAATTTCTGAATTAAGGAATGAACATCTCCCATGGACTCCATTATAATCAAATAATCCAAAATTTTTTTGAATGATTTCCTTTTTCTCTGTAATAATAAAACAGTAGTTTGTACTTGATCCCAACTAAGATATAATTAACCCTTATTGGCACCAAAACCAGCCTATTTGGTTTATTTAATGTTTACATGATTTTCTAGTAGACTTGAGGTATGAAGATCCAAATTACAGAAAGATCTGTTATGCAGAAAACATCAGGTCCGGAGCATTCAGGATAACAGGTCCCATACCTGTAGTTATAATTATTGCTTGGTCACATGCGGTCATTGAAATTTGTATTCCTTTTAAATAAGAGGATATTAGAAGTAAACAATCTGCATAAAAGTTTATCTACAGGTCTCGTTCATCTCAATGGACACAAAACTCCTTGGTGACTTTTTAGAAAAGGGAATTATTATTATATTATATGTGCCCTTTAATTCCATAGATTTCACTGAAGCAGAGCTCACTTGGGGAAATGGCAGCCTTAATCTTAATTTGAGATGGGTGGATAGATACAGACTAGAAGAAATGCACATAAGTGCACAGTCATGGTGGACTGTGTACTTTTTTTTTTTTTTTTTTAAAGAGAAAGGAGTCTGCCACCAAAGATGACTCAGGACTGCACAGTATGCAACAGTATAAGGATCCAGTAGCATTCTTGGATTGAATTAGCTTGGGAAACAGCTGCGTAAAATATGATTGGAGTGGGGGAGGCAGATCTCTCAGTAGCTCCCTTGGAATATAAGTAAAAATACTTGCAGCAATGAGAGCTTATTATTAAAATTAAAAATTGAAATGATTGGACACAAAGGGCTTTTCAAAAACAGTAGCTCCCTTGGAATATAAGTAAAAATACTTGCAGCAATGAGAGCTTATTATTAAAATTAAAAATTGAAATGATTGGACACAAAGGGCTTTTCAAAAACACGACGGAGGTTTCTCTATATGTACATTTTCAATAAGTAATAATTACAGGTATGGGACATGTTATCCAGAATGCTCGGGACCTGGAATATTCCTGATAAGGATCTTTCTGTAATTTGGATTTTCATACCTTAAGTCAGGGGTGTCCCACCTTTTGGCTTCCCTGGGCCACATGGATATTAAATAGATTTCTTATTATATTATTACTACTACTAACCGTGCAATGGGAAAGTCCCCCCTCCTGCCTACTCCTAAATCCTTTGCAACATGAAGTTTCCTCGGGAACCAAGGGTTTCAAGCTGGGCCGCATTCATATCCATCCTGGGCAGCAGGTTGGACCCCCCTCTCTTAAGTCTACCAGAAAATCATCTAAACATTAAGTGAACCCAGTGGGCTAGTTTTGTTTCCAATAAGCATGGAGCCTCCCCTAATTTGGATCAAGTACAAAGTACTGTTTTGTTATTGTAGAGAAAAAAAGGAAATTTGAGAAAATTCGGATGATTTGTATAAAGTGGAGTCTATGGAAGACATCCTTTCTGTAATTTAGAGCTTTCTGGATAACGGATTTCTGGATAACTGATCCCATACCTGTACCAGTTACTTAGTAAAGTTGTCTTTTTCACTTTCGTATATTTGTTTACTCCAATACATTTCTTTGTTTACTTTGCTTCCAGTTCACAAATTTATAAGATTTGGAAAACCACATGGTGGCTCTACTTAAGCTGATCAGACAACCTGCACTGCACTGAAGAGCCTCAAGAAAGGCGAAACCGGTCTGCAGTTGGGAAATCTGGTCAGCTATTATCCTGGCTTTAGCTTGAAAACCCAGTGGGTGAGCTTTAGCCAATAGGATAAACCCATGCAAATGGGATTTTCTTGGAGCACATTTGGAATTCATTCCCAGAATTCCTTTTGTTTATCTAAGATAAAGTATAAAATGTCTGCTGGATGTATCGGCCAAAAAGGGAGGCTGCATTTCTATAGTTATCACTGGCTGATCCCTCAGATCAGAGTTTTAGCCTAGCCACTTGTCAGGTTTCCTATATTCTAATTCTGCATATGAAGAGAATTCACAACGGTGTGATGAGCTTCTTTCAACTGCATGTTTTAAATGAGCAGACAGATGTATTTTTCAAATGCTACGAAACTGCAGAAGACAATAATTGTTTTTCTCTTTAGCAAACACATGATATTGAGCCCAAACATACAAAAGCTTGTTTTAAACAAAACTGGCAGTACAGATTGTTGGCTCTCAAGGTTATATGAATGTTTTTTTGTGTGTGTGGGATTGTGCAACTGTGGCTGGCATGCTGAAATATCAAGATTTGACAAAAACATGCATGCAGGAGTATGACTGTGCACATTCTCCTAGGAGCAGTATAAGGAAAAATATTTTATTTGCTCTTTGTTGAAAGAAGAATATGTATTTATTATTTTGATGATATACACCTTTTCATCACCCCTATGTATATGTATCCATATGTATTTCAGCTGTTGTAGAAGTACTCAAACCTGAGCACACCGCAAGTGACTCTATGGACAGGTTTTTTTTAACTTCTAGGCCAGTCAGAAATCAGCCACATGTGCCAGGAGATTTATTTCAGGGAGTTGCTCTGCGGTGGTAATCTAAAGCCCTACTTGGTCATGTTAAAGTTCTACTCAATTGCTCTAGCCGAAAAAACTTCATTTTCATGAAAACTTCAGTTTTTACAGTGGGCGTAAGGATCCTATTTTTAAAGATGTAATGTTGGTTTTATTCCTAAAAACGGTGCCAAATTGTTAACATTTATAAGAGGTGGTTTACTACAATTTTTTAAAAGTCGTTTTCCCTTAATATGTAAAGGCTATTGCCACATGACAAGCTTATGTTTCTTAATTATGTTTAAGCAAATTATTTTAAACCGCTTTTACAAAGTCAGTTGTAACAGACAAATTGTAAAAATCAACACTAACTGCAAATTATGTAGGACTGTACTGAGATGTCTGCATTTAAAGAAAATATAGAAGCCCGTTTCATGCTTTTGTATAACTGAATAGTTCAAGACAATTTTTTTTGTTCTCTCCACTTGCCTTTCTGTGTTGATTGAAATCCCCATGTAGACTGGGCCCTCTGTTACCTCAACTCTTAAATATAAACTGGCTTATGGGTTTAAATATGTTGCCTAGTTTGTTATGTGTTGCCATTCTATATATGAAATGCTAAAGCAGTCTTTATAGATTACAGTATATTCTAGTAGAGGCTCTCTTCGTTCGAATAAAATCTTGTCACAAATCAGCTGAAAATGTCTTGTTTTGGCCAAGTATTATCTAGCATTTATATGTGTATGAAAAACAGGAGATAATCACTTGTGTTCTTTTATCATATGATTGATGTCTGTAACTTCTATCCCATTAAGATTTCTATTTTGTTTCTCTAGGGATTAAGAATTATTCAAACTGGCCCACCATACCTCAGGTCTACTTTAATGGGGAATTTGTGGGAGGCTGCGATATCCTACTTCAAATGCATCAGAATGGAGACCTTGTAGAAGAGCTGAATAAGTTGGGAATTCGCTCTGCGTTGTTAGATGCAGAACCAAGCCAAGAGAAAAAGTAATGCACTGTTATGAACTGTATGTGACAAAAAGATAAAGGCCTGATTGCACCAGAAAAGCCTTGTGCTCCTGCAGGAACTGCTGTAAAGATGCTCTGATATCCAAAAGAAGTCCATGTAATGTTCTCTATTAATAAACCAAGCCTGGTGGATGGGTCTCCACCACAATGTGCTGAAGCCTGGCTGTTGGGAGTAGATCTTTGTAATATATTTAGATAATGACCACTGATGTATGGAGAGAAAAAATTACAAAAGGAAAGTATTGTAAACAATAAAATATATATGTTTATCACTTGCCTGATTTAGATTTTTTGTTGTATTATTGAAAATGTTGTAGCAACATTCTGGCAAAATCAGTCTTTTAGGCTGAGTGAGCTTATAGGGTTCATGTCTTATTACGGACAGGACTAGATGTTTAGCAAGGAGGATTTGAATACGGTTAATGTAGCTGTAACATCTCAAGAAGTCACCAAAACTAGTATGCAGAGCAGTGTCTCATTTCGTAGAATACCTGCACCTTCAGCTGAATGCCCCTTCTTCCTTCCCTACTCCCAATCTAAGCATCAGTCCAGCTTTATTAGAGTAATACAAAAGTGAGGAAAATAATTTTCCAATAGTCTGAAAAGAAAGGTTCACAGATAACCACAAATGAAATAAAAGAGATGTAGATCTCAAATGTTTCTACACCATATATTATAAATACATCTATTAGAAGTTCCTATATCGCAGCTCCAAGAAACCAGTTTACTTATCCTATATAATAAAGTTCAAGTGTCTCTGCGTCCAGTCCCTGTGTCCGTGGAATTTGCTACTGCACATGTGCCGCACTGACCGAATTTACCAGTTTTCGCCAATCACTAGCTAATGCTATCAGTACCAGTACTTAGTATAGAGCCGATGGAAGCCTGTGGTGAAGTCTAAAAGGTATATGCCTCTGACCAGTGCTTTTAGTGTTCAATTCCCATTGAGTGATAATTTATGCTAGCAAAGTAGATAGACGCGCAACTTCGCACCCTTACGCTGTGGTGTGTTTTAAAATTGTGGGTGATAGTCTGAAAAACGTAAATACGGGGAGCAAGCGGTGCGACTGCAGGGCCCGCACCCCTTTGGAGCCGACGTATCCGCCACGAAGATCACTTCTGGAGGGGGACGGACACGGCCTGCACCTGGGCCCAACGCCACATAAGGTGGACATACGCGTGTAAGCTCCAAAATCAGGTTCAGACACAGTCAGATACAGGTAGAATTCTATTGTTTCTACCTGTAAATGTGACCATTCAGCTCTATACGTGTGTTGAAACGAGCGATCTTTCTTGGAAATATCTTTTTCCGAGAAAGATCGTAATTGTTACGTCTATGGCCAGCATTAGGTTTATTAGTGATTTTGGGGAAATGAGCTTCACATGTTCAAAAAAGTGTAAATAAAATGTGTAACAGTTGTAAACATAATCCCACTTAAAATATGACAAAACATCAGTTTTGACTCTTGCTTATGACATTTTTGGAATACAGGTATGGGATCCATCTGGAAACCTACTATCCAGAAAGCTCAGTATTACAGACTTAATTTTTTAAAAATAATTTTTAAAAATGATTTCCTTTTTAAAAATTTCCTTTCATATAGTTAGAAAACAGTAGCTTGTACCTGACCCAAACTAAGATATAATTAATCCTTATTGGTAGGGAAACCAGCCTATTGAGTTTACTAAGGGCTCATCCAGACGAGAAGATTCGTGGAGATTAGTCGCCTGGCGATTTTCAGCGACTTTGAAAATCGAGTCGCCGTGTGTGAATAGGCGCAGGCGACTTTACTTCTAGCGGGTGCGTGCTACGAGCAAGCCATTCGAGGAGATTAGTCGCCTCAAAGACGTGGTGTTTTGTCGCCAGGCGACTAATCTCCACGAATCTTCTCTTCTGGATGAGCCCTAAGGGGCGAATTTTAGAAGTAAAAAACTGTGAAATGTGACCCTCCAAGTTTTTTAAAGGGCTTTTTCGTTCACAAATGGACCTATTTCGATCGAATAGGTCCATTTTCGATCGAATAAAAATCGTTCTCTGCAAAATCCTTCGAATTCTTGGAACTTAGTAAATTTTTCAGGACAGGTTCCATGAGGTCCCCCATAGGCTAAAATGGCAATTCGGCAGCTTTAAGCTTGCGAATAGTCAAAGTCGAAGGATTTTTAAAAGGCAAGTACTTCGAAATTCTAATTTCCAACATTTTTTCAATTCAAATCGAATTTTGGGCTATTTGATAGTCGAAGTAGCCCAAAATTATTTTGAAATTCGAATTTTAAAAATTCAAATTTTATTTGAATTTTCACTTTGACCTTTAGTAAATGTGCCCCTAAATGTTTACATGATTTTCTAGTAGATTTAGGGGCATATTTACTAAGGGTCGAAGTGAATATTTGAATAAAATTCAAATTTAAAAAAATTCTAAGAAATTTTGGGCTACTTCGACTATCAAATAGGCCAAAATTTGATATGAAAAATTTATAAGTACTAGTCCTAGAAATTCGAAGGATTTTGTGCAAAATCGTTTGATTCGAACGATTTTCAATCAATTGAAAACAGACATATTCAATCAAAAACGGTCCATTTTCGATCAAAAAAGCCCTTTAAAAAAATTTGATGGTTGAATTTCGAAGTTTTTTCACTTCGACCATTAGTACATCTGCCCCCTAAGGTATATCCACATTACGGAAAGATCCATTATATGGAAAAACCCTAGGTCCCGAGTATTCTGGATAACAGGTCTAATACCTGTACAGGATATGATGTCACATAGGGACAGATTTATCAAAGGTCGAATAGTAAATTCTAATTCGAATTTTCAAGTTTAAAATTTCACACATTCGAATTTTAATCCCCCTATTCGAATGTAATTTTGAAGGTAAGATTTATCACACTTCGACAATAGAAGCAGTCCTAATTCAAATATTCCAAACCTGCCGAGTTCATGTACAAGTCAAAGCCAGAGCCATTGGGAGATATCAATAGCCTTCCTGAAAAACTCGATTCATGTGAATCAAATACAATTAGAATTTTCAGGTCAGAACCATCTGAATATAAACATTCACAATTTTTTTTCTTTTTAAATAACCTCCCAGTCGAGTTGTAAGTATTCAAATTTGAAAAAAAATCACATGAATTTGAAATTCGACCTTCGATAAATGGGCCTCTTTAGGTTGAGGATGTAGCATTATTATGTATGTAGTATGTTATTATTTTGTATTATTTCGCCAGTCAGAACCTGGCAAAATAGATTTTGGTGAAAAGGGGAAAATGTTTTTTACATTTTGATCAATAAATCGATTTATGATCGTTCACCTGAGCAAAAATTTGCCTGTCGAAAACGCAGCAAAAGTTCTCCAAAGATAAGGTATTTCACTAGCAAAATAAAAATTTCAGCAAATATATATTATATAATATATATAAAATGTCTTTAGTGAAAATTTGTCAAAAAAAAAACCCCAACTTGATCTTTAGGAAATGCGCCCCAAAGTTTTAGATGTTTTCAGGTATTTTTCACACTGGCTTTTGTGCAACATTACGAAAAAGTTACAGTGTTTGCGTTTGTGCTTTTTCAGTTCGGATTTTTTAATGTCTTGACATTCGTGGTTTTAGAAAAAGAGTTTAATTTTGGTTTCATAAACCACTAAACTTCTACCTTCGATAAATGGGCCTCCGAAAGTCATATAAATGTAAAGCACTGGCAACTTAAATTTATTCCTAGATGTTGCAGTTACATTTTTAAACATGCAACTCTGGGTTAACATTCAGTTCGGTATTAAGCCAAATTGTTTTTATCTGAACCTTAAAATGATATATTCTGTGCATCTCTTCCTAAAATAGTATATTTGGTTTTCCTAGCGACTTCAAAGAATTTGTCACATAAAACATATAGTACAGGTATAAGATCCGTTATCCAGAAACCCATTATCCAGAAAGCTCTGAATTATGGAAAGACAGCCTCCCATAGACTCCATTTTATCCACAAAAAAAAAGATGTCCTTTTATCTGTAATAATAAAATAGTATCTTGAATTCATCTACCCTAAGATATAATTTATTCTTACTGGAAGTAAAACCAGCCTCTTGGGTTTATTTAACGTTTACATGATTTTCTAGTAGACTTAAGGTATGAAGACTCACATTATTGGTTCATGTACGCCTTTTGATGTCACCATTAAAATGTACACTATAGAGCAGATTGGGGATCTACCAGGCATCTCTACAGTTAGCTATAAGCAAATCCATGGGCTACTGGAGTGAAGGAATTGTTTAAAAATAAGACAAAAGGGTAGTAATATCCTAATAACTATTTTAAATGAAGACATATTTAAACATGAATATTTGTCAGCAGAGGGCACTGTCTGCCTTATATCCTTTGCCCGAACAAATACAAAAGCAATGTGCTATTATTTCAAAGTTATAAATAGGAAATACAAAATATTTCTGACTGTAACAGTGTTCTTTAAAAAGGAGATGTTAAGTGGGCCATTATTGTTCATGGAGACACAACTTTATCTGTGACCTGTAGTAGAACTACTGGGGGAGCAAGCGGTGCGACTGCAGGGCCCGCATCCCTTTGGAGCCGACGTATCCGCCACGAAGATCACTTCTGGAGGGGGACGGACACGGCCTGCACCTGGGCCCAACACCACATAAGGTGGACATACACGTGCCGATAAAAGCTGCGGACAGACCCAGTCAGCCTGTGTATGGGGCCCTCCGACGGGCTTCCCCTAAAGTCGACGAGATGTCGATCGAACGGAACTAAAAATCCAGTCGGATCGCTGCTGCATCTGTTCGTTGATGCAGTCCCGTGTTCCAACTACTGTATCTCCTCAATTAGGGCCCATGATCGGATCAGCCTGATATTGCCTACCTCAAGGTTGGCATATTGGGGAGAGATCCACTCATTATGGCAACGTCGCTAAACGAGCGTATCTCTGTGTATGGCCACCTTTAGTTAACTTAGTGCCTGCAATCAATGCCCTGACTCATTTATATGTGATGGTCTAGTTACAAAAACAGGGTGGTTTAGTATGTTATAGAATTGCTAATTCTAAGCAACTTTTCAATTTTTCTTCATTATGTTTTTTATAGTTTTTTAATTATTTCCCTTCTTCTGACTCTTTCCACTTTTCATATGGGGATCACTGGCCCCATCTAAAAAAAAACCAGCTCTATTGGGTTAGAAATATGCTGGATGCGTTACGTGAAAAAAAACACTTCCTCAAATAGCTTTTGAGGAAGTGGTTTTTTTCCATGAAACGCGTCAAGCATATTGGACTAAACATGCTCCGTTTTTGATGGTTTGATTATTTCCAAATAAATGAATGTTTTTAATGTCGCTGGTGCTCCGTGTGGAAAAAGATTTTGTTTAGAACGCATGGTACCTCCATCTAATTCCTGTAGAGCAGCAGGCAGGTGCTCTTTCATCCTGGGACTTTGCAAACAGCTGTAGTAAGAAAAAGATGTAGGACTTGTCTTGTTATCACGGGATGGGACACCACATTCCCAACGCAACTGCCATACTTGTGATTAGTTTATCCGCTGCTAAATACACAAACTACCCAATCTGACACTCCAAACACATGGGAGCAAATTCACTAAAGGGCAAATTTTTGCCAGCGATAATAGGCACCATAATAAAGACAGAAGAGATCCCCCTAATGCCCTACACACAATCCCAACCAAAAAGAAATGTAGCATGTCCCTAATATGGAAATACACAAATCTTTAATAGTTAGAATTTCTGAAGGCAATTTTTATGAATTTCCGCATATAGGATATGATGTCACTGACATAAGAATGAGGAAGATGTAGCTTTGTTATATCAATTCACCTGGTCTGAGGTAAAGTGACCAGATTTGCAGAGCAAAATGCAGGCACAGGCAATAATTTTAGACCACGCCCACTGTGCAAGACACACCCCCTCTAACCACTTACATGTGTTGTGCTTTTACTGGAACAAAGTGGAACCTGGGTCAGCATAAATATCGTTTTCCATCCTGTATCTAGTGCTACTAATCATCTACAGCTCTGCACAGTGCCCACAATCTGCGTTTGTGTCCAGAGGCACAAAGAGATCAATTAACTTGTACGGATGTGACCCAGACTGCCGGGTGACTGTGAGACTAGTATCTATATATTCTTCTCTCTCAGAGCCGCCTGTGTCCTTGGTTGCTTTCACTCCCTGTGCATATATTTGTGCCACCAGAGCGTTCATTTTTACGCTTTGCTAGAAGTACATGGTGAGGCACTGTGAGTCATGGTTCTTCATCATTAATTATTACTGACCCATATTGATATTGTGTCAACATTCATAACTCTACATTCCTAGGTCACTATGGGGCATATTTATAATGTTGTGTAAAAGGAAATTCACCAAAAAAGCCATGTAAAATAAATGGCAAATTTATCAAGGTATGTTTAAGTTTACACCATGCGAACGCCAAATTTGCCTCCTTTATTTTACACTGATTCTGGAGGGTTTTACGCTGGCGAAACCTTGTGATGTGTGGTGTGTTATCACACAGTTTTTACACAACAGAAGAAATATGCCTCTAAGTGTGTTGTTTCTGTGCTGCTTCAATAGCAAGTGCGTGCTAAATTATGAGAATACCTGTATTACTGTAGTTTTATTTTATAGCCAGTCTGTCTTCACATATTGAAAAATGACACGTTATTATGGGGTTTAATTGGCAATAACTACCATAATTGCTATATGAATGGTGTCTCTTTCATTAAAATGTAAGGTTTTGTTGGATATGCTGATAGTGTAGAAATAGTGAACCGATATAGGATCCTTTTTCCGGAAGCCCATTATCTGAAAAGTTTGGATTACTTTTCAGGAAGGCCAGCTCCCATGGGGCAAATTCACTAAGCGGCGAAAATGCGCTAGCGTTGCCTTCGCTAACGTTCGCCGCACTTCGCCAGGCAAATTTTCACCAGCGCTACGCAAATTCACTAAAGTGTGAAGTTACGCTCAGGTCGGTGAACAGTAGTGTAGTTGCGCTAGTTTTACTTCGCCATGCAAAGCGCATTTACGCTAGCGATGCCTAATTTGCATACGGCGCAAATTTCAAAGTATAATAGAAGTATATGTTACAGCCACTACATTACACTACACAAGCCCAGGAAACCTTTAATAAATAAAATAAAGTTGACCTATTGCCCTAAACATGTGTCCCCTGTATAGTTGAGTTGCCATATGTTAGGAAATGTGGTGTTAAGGAGGGTAACCCCCAAAAAAATTTAGCTCTTTTTCAGACTATCACCCTACAAAAGGTAAAACGCGCCAGCGTTTTTTGGGGACTTAGAAACAATTTCCATTTTTTTTTTTCAAACTCCTATCTATTGTATTGAACTACACCAGGTCTGACCAGGCGAAGTAAAGTCTAGCGTAAGTGGTAATTTCCAGTAAAATGGTCATCTTAGTGAATTTGTGTAATTACGATCCTTCGTCAGTGTGCAACTTCGCCTTGTGTTAGGGTGCGAAGTTGCGCTAGTCTATGTACTTCGCTAGTGAGAATTCACCAGAGTCGGTGTTAGTAAATTTGCAAAGTTACGAATTGACGTCACGCTGGCGAATTAGCGCTAGCGTTAGACGCTTCGCGCTTTAGTGAATTTGCCCCATAGACTCCATCTTAAGCAAATATAATTTTTAAAATTTGTTACCTTTTTCTGTAATAATAAAACAATACCTTGTACTTGATTCCAAAATATAATTAATCCTTGTTTAAAGGACGTCAACTCAAAAAATTACTTTTTGCCTAATAAATTCTAAGCAACTTTCCAAAATTAATGTATTGAAAATTGTTGGCGCTTTAAAAGTTATTTGTAAATGTAATTGCTATTGAAAGCATCCTTTGCATAATTCCTGGTTGTTACATTTTAAACAATGTTGCAAAAGCCAGTCTCCTCCAGCAAGACAGGTCTGTTAATCGGTTGGCTTATGTTACATTGTTTCAGAAGCCAGAGCCACCAGTACAGAGACTAGAAAGGGACAAACACTGCTTTCAATAGCAATACACGTACAAAACTTAAAAACCATAGAAAATGTGTAATGAATGTATATTGCAAAGCTGCTTAGAATAATGTTTTCTTTTTTTAGGCAAAACATTTTTTGGGGGGTTGACATGATCTTTAATGTTTCAATTATTTTTTAGTAGACTTAGGGGCAAATTTATCAAGGGTCGAATTGAAAATTTGAAGTAAAAAAATTTGAATTTCAAGCTATTTTTGGCAAAAAATTCTAAAATTCTAATTGTTGTTTTAGCCTATTGGGGACCTCCAAAACCCTATTTGGAGTCATTTGGTGGACTTAGATCAAATGCGCTAAAAATTATAATTGATCAATTCAGTTTCGAATACGGACTATTCCCCCTCAATTCGAATATTTGATTTTTTTTAAATAACTTTTTTATTGGAATTTCGAAGTAATTGGAGTTTTAAAAAAAAGTTTTTTAATTCGAATTTCCAAGTAATGAAAACTGCTATCCAGAAAGCTCTGAATTTGCCATCTCATCTAGGATCCATTGTAAGAAAAATTTTTACTTGATTAATAAAACAGTACCTTGTGTTTGATCCTAACTAAGGAGAGAGTGTACATATTTCAAAAAGTTGATTTAAGTAGTGCAGATTGCAGTTGTTGATGTAAGTAGTGTAAGTGACAACTTGGTGGCCTTAAGAACAATGTGAAGCAGGGCTATGCACTGATGCCAGAATTCCCAAACCCGATGCCCATTTTACAGCCCACTGTAGTATTATATATGCAGTGCCATTATACCTGTAGAGCCATTAGTAATAAATAACAGAACTGTGTCCTTTTGGCAATGACATTGCTTCTGTGATGACTGCACTCTGATCAATCAATAATCTACCCAATCTTCAAAAGGAAGCCCCCCCCCATAAATGTCTATATCACTTAGGCAAAATATTCAGTTCACTCCACAGTGCTGTTATTTATTACTTTGAAGATAACACTGAAAGTTCATTTTCTTTTCCTTCCTATTATATCATGAGCAGACAACTTTCACTTGTCCTTGAAAGAATCGGTACACTCACATTTCACCTTGTGCCAAATAAATCCAAACATATGTCACACACTCTGAGTGCAATTTCTCCATGTTTTTCCAGCTTATTGAAATTTATAAAAAAATCCCCTTTCTGCCCCTTCTGAGTTTAGTCATGTACCATGTAGCTTTTTTCCATTTCTGGGAAAGAAAATGGAATATTAACATGCAAAAAATATTAAACGATTTCCACTGGATACTGTCAGAAAACATTGACTCTACACATGATTAAAGGGATACTGTCATGGGAAAATTTGTTTTTTTCAAAATGCATCAGTTAATAGTGCTGCTCCAGCAGAATTCTGCATTGAAATCCATTTCTCAAAAGAGCAAACAGATTTTTTTAAGGGATGCATTCTGAAAAAAAACATGTTTTCCCATGACAGTATCCCTTTAAGGTTTTTGTAGCAAACTAAAAATTGCATCTAAATCTATCACTAAGATTATACTGGAGAGAAGTTCTTTTTTCAGCAAATTTCTTTTGGGAAAGAGACCTCTTCTCCAGATTGGCTTTCGTGGTGTGCCATGTGAGCGGCCTGGTCATTAGCGGCCGGAACATTCATGAGAAGAAGGTCTTGAGGGAAAGCCAGTGGATTCTGACCATAGTCACAGAAGAATGGGGATCTTTCAGCTGAAGCATGCAAGGCATTGTTGTGGGCAAATTCGGCCCAAGGGAGGAGGTCTGTCCAGTCATCCTGACACAAAGACACATGACAACGAAGAAGTTGTTCAAGTCCTTGATTCACCCTCTCTGCGTCACCATTATACTGGGGATGATAGGCAGAAGGAAACTGAAGGGAAATGTTGAGGGCCTTGCATCTCCAGAACTTAGAGACAAATTGGCAGCCTCTATGGAACACGATTTCAGCCGGAAACCCATGAAAAACCAAAAATGTGCCTAATGAACAATTTAGACAGTTCTATGGCTGAAGGTAGTTTGCGTAGTGGTGTGAAGTGGGCCATCTTGCAGAATCTGTCCATCGCAACCCAGACAGTGTGCCCAAGGGAAACAGGAAGGTCCACGATAAAATCCATCGCTAAATGAGTCCATGGTCGAGAGGATATGGGTAAAGGCAGGAGCAACCCCTTAGGAGGGGAATGTCCAGATTTAGAAGTAGAGGAAGTGGCACGGGAAGACAAATTCCTTACAAAAAGAAGGCCACCAGACAAGACAAGATAAAAGTCCTGTAATTTTTCTAATTCCAGGATGGCCGGCTTGCTTGGCATTATGGGACTGACAAAGAATAGTGTGACGGAGTTCTGGAGGAACAAAGGCTACTCCCAGGGGAGTATCGGATGGTGCAGAAGATTGTGCTACCAACAATTGAAAGGCCATGGAAAGAAATAAGGCAGCCACAAACTTAGAAGGGGGTATAATAGGTTCAGGATCCTCTGAGCTGGGGTCTTTGGGAAAAAAGCTTCTGGAGAGTGCGTCTGCTTTCTTATTTCTGCAACTGGGACGGAAAGAGATGACAAAATTGAATCGGGCACTGTGTGTCAGTGCTATATAGATAAGGAAGCAATAATAAAAATAATGATCAGTGGCAGCAATGGTCTTGCCTCTGTTGTGTTTTAGAAAATCGTAATACAATGTTAATAATAATTTCAGTGGGCACAAGTTGAATAAAATACCAGTTTCCCCACATGCACTTAAAAGTTTTGAGGATTCAGCTGGTTTGCTACATATTTTTCTTTTTTGTGTCTTTTCCCCCCCCCTGAAATGCATAAATATGCAATGAAGATAATCAGTAGGGCCTTTGTTTCTAAACTTCATATGAGGCAATTTTGCTGATAATGATTTGTGCGAAAAGTGACTGCTAGCTTTTGCTTGACTTAGAACAGGATACAACAAAGGTAGTCAGGTTTAGAAAATAAATTGGTTCTAATTTGCATTTTATGCAGACTTGACTGTAATTGCCTGAAGTAGTGTACACTAAGCCTGTAGCTGTAATGGTCACAGAGAAAGCAACATTCATTGAACATTCAGTTTGTTCCCATATTGCTCCTTCCTGAATGGAGGATAAAAAAGCAACCCCACCACAGAGGAATTAGATTGCCACTGCATACCATTTCCTATTTTGTTTTTTTTTTTACTGAAATTCTGTCACAGCTCTAATCATTTTTAAAGGCATATGATCAATCTCAATAATGCAGCCTAAAGTAGAGCTGCTAAATGTCCCGTATTTTTAATATACCTTGTCGCTAAAATGCATTGTCTCTTGTTGTGTCTCTTAAAGGAATACTATACCCCCCTCCGAACAATGTAGGTTTCTATAAAAAGATATTGCATAGAACAGCTCATATTTAAAACCCTGATTCTTCTAAATAAATAATTTTCATAATATACTTTTTATTAGTATGTGCCATTGGCAATTGCCATCTTAAAAAATAGGAACGAGGATTCACTAGGATTCACAGTGCAAACCATACATGCTTAGTCACATGAGCCAATTAAAAGACCGAGTTCCATAGTTATATATTTGATATAATCTGTTGCTTAAGTATTCATTTTAAGGGTAAAGTTTTCCTTTAACACCTTTTATCCAGCTCTCATACACTGCTTTTTCTTTCACTTTACAAAGCACTTGTAAGGCCCCATGTAATCTAGGTTGTACAGTTTTGTTCTCCAAACATTAGAACATTTTTTTTATAAAAAAAATAAGTCCAAAAAACAGCTATTAAATTTATATGGAAGGATTAATTATGACGATGAGCTTGGCTGAGCAGTCTACAATTCTTTTTTTTATCATTTTTTAAAAGATGTGCCATCTTCTTGGGGGGGTTGCTGTACCCATCTAAGAAACAAATTATCTGTAAGGCTATATATTTATGATTACTAATATTCATATTGCAGTGTCTTATTCAAATCAATGCATGGTCGCTTGGGTTAATTTGAGCTCTAGCAACCAGATTGCAAACAGGAGAGCTGCTGAATAAAAAGCTAAATAACTCAAAAGTCACAATAAAAAAAAATGTCTTAAAATGCTGCTCTCTATATCATACTAAAAGTTAATTTAAATATGTAAAATCCATTTAAGTGGGAAATGATTACTCTGTGTAAATATACAAGGAAATTGTCTATACAATATATTCCAGGATGCTTTAGGGCCCTTAAATATGGGTGTTTTAACCTTTTTATTCTTTCAGCCAGATCTTAATATTTTCAATGTTATCTACTATGAAACCACGTATTAATATCTGGCTGAAAGAATAATGGTGTTGGTGTTATTGGTGTGCTGCATACACACTTTACTTGTAGGCCTGCTGTACTATTTGCTGACATCATATGCAAGCCATTTTACAGTGTCTTCAAATAATTACTTAATTTTCCTTAAGTACTGTATTTTCCTTGTAGTAACTTCAAAATCATCTTTCTGAAAATGTCAGTATATTAGCCTGACAGTATATTAGCCTGACAAATGCAAAGGATCTGATATTTATTCAGACCAAAAGATGCAGCCACATTGTTGCTCTATAACAGGGGTTTCCAAAAGGTAGATCGGGATTTACCAGTAGACCTTAATTTGGGAATCAGTAGATCTCAAGTCAACCAACAGCTTGACTAAATCACCCTCCTGTTTTATTCTTTTCATTCGGCAATTTATTCTGTTATGGTTGCATAAGAAATTGTTGTTTCTTAAATATAGTAATGTAACTATCTTATAAATCAACTCTTCAGGACCTGAAGAAGGGAGGCTGTGTTCCTCCCGAAACGTTGACAACTGGTGGCATTAAAAGAAAGGGGCACTATCCCCGACTGCAATATTGGTGTGTGCGGACCGTTTTTTTCTTTCTACAAAGCAGTTAAGGAGACCTGGCTAGGTCAGCGGAGGACCAGCACCACCACGCAGATCAGTGGAAGGAGGTGTGCGGTGATTGAAATATTCATTGTGTAGATCATAATGGGACATCAGTGAAAGCAGACCCTGCATTAATAATATATGGGCACTTCTCCACTTATTCTGGTCTTTTGTAACATATAGTAACATATAACTGCCCCACCTACAGCCACAGGGTCTGCTTCTTCTGTAGTTATTCCCCTGTAAAGGCTTATAATATCCTATATAAGGGGTTGAGGCTTAGTTACTTTGAAACACCTATTATACTAAGATACTGACAGATCAAAGATGTATGTTTTAATAACATTGCTGCCTTTATACAGTGTTAGTGCTCCTTTATTCATACTTCACACCATTAAAAGAGCAGAGATGATTTGTATCTTTAATAAAAACCTGTTAATTATTGCACCTTGATAGAGATCAGCCTTTGCACTTTTGTTATGGGAAAGGCTTAGTGCATCCGCAAGGACTTGACAGGAATTAACATTGCTCGTAACAGAGAATTTTATCTCATCAGCTGCCTCAGCTTCCCTCCCTTGCAGACTCTAGGATTGTGTAACACACCCAGACTGTTATACAGAGATAGTGGTTCTTCAACAGGAATGCTAAACAGAAATTGGAAAAACTGTTCATTTACAAAGTACAAGATCTAGAAAATAACGATGCAGTCTAGTTTCAGAAACAGCCACTCAAGACTCAAGCTTTGCTTTCTAAAGATCAAATTACATCTGGTTGTAGGGTGTTTTAGTTTCTTTTCCCTTCTATGGGCATTACAATCCAGAGACATAGGTTTTAGGTTAAAAAATGCTACACTTGAATGGTAAAAATCATTTGAATATAAAGGTCTATATCAAAAACACCAAAGAAGAAGTAACGGGATATATTCATGCAGCAGATTAAATTTTTTTTTTTTTTTTCTTTATAGTGAGGATCATCATGGATATAGATCAGGGCCTGTGACTCTCTCCACAAAATTGTGCATTGGTGCATTTTTTGAAATTTGGGGTGGAAAAAAATAATTAGTAAAACTCTGCCTCTCAGCATTAATTGACCAAAATAAACCCTTGCTTTTTGCACCTCTCTCTCTGTCCTGTCCAACTTGGTGTTAGAGCCAACACGTGATAGTGGCTTTTACTGTATTTGTAAATCCTACCGGGGATCTAAAAAGAGGCATCATTGTGCTTCATGTTCTTTTTAAACCGAAAAGTACTAAATGAATTATAGCAGATGCTCACCAAACATGCCTAGGTTTGCAAGGTCTGTTAACCAAAGCTTTTATATTTAAAGAGGTGGTAACCCTTTAAGTTAACTTTTAGTATGTTATAGGATGGCCAATCCTAAGCAACTTTTCAACTGGTCTTCATTATTTATTAGTAATATTTTTTTAATTATTAGCCTCTTTCTTCGGACTCTTTCCAGCTTTCCATTTTAAAAAATGATCTGTAAGGGCTCTTCCAGACGAGCGTCTGAAGCTGCGCTCCCCTGCATTCCAGTTTTATGCGTTCGGCCGCAGGGGAGCGCAGCAGTAGACGCCTTCAATTTTTTTCAATGGGGCTGTACTCACACAGGCACATGTAGGCACCGAACGCAGGTTGAGATGCAACATGCTGCATTTTTCCTGCGTTCATATAATCCTTGTAACCATGCACTGATTTGAATAAGAGGCTGGAATATGAATAGGAGAGTCCCTGAATAGAAAGATGATTAATAAAAAAAGCAATAACTATACATGTGTAAGCCGTAGGGCTCTTACACAGGAGCGCCTGAAGCTGCGCTTCCCTGCGTTCCGGTTTTATGCGTTCGGCCGCAGGGGAGCGCAGCAGTAGACATGTTCATTTTTTTCAATGGGGCTGTACTCACACAGGCGCCTACATGCGCCTGTGTGAGTACAGCCCCATTGAAAAAAATGAACATGTCTACTGCTGCGCTACCAATTCCCTCATTGACAACCTTTCAATATGTCATCTCTGACCTTCTGAAAATACAAACTGTATAAGTCAGTGATCCCCAACCAGTAGCTCTCAACCCCTTGGATGTTGCTCCCAGTGGCCTCAAAGCAGGTGCTTATTTTTGAATTACTGGCTTAGAGGCAAGTTTTGGTTGCATAAAAAACAGATGTCCTGCCAAACATTCCCTCCTGTAGGCTGCCAGTCCATATAGGGGTTACCAAAAGGCCAATCAGAGCTCTTATTTGACATCCCCATCGACTTTTTCATGCTTGTGTTGCTCTCCAACTATTTTTTAAATTTAAATGTGGCTCACGTGCAAAAAAGGTTGGGGACCCCTGGTATAAGTGAACTGGAAGTTCAGATGAATATCTAGTGTACAAAGTACTTGAGTGGGGATTTATCCTAAGGGCTCTTACACATGGGCATTTTTACCTGAGTAGACGCACTTGATTCTTTCCAATGTGGCTTTACTCACACAGAGGCATGTAGGCGCCAAATGCAGGTTGAGACACAACAGGCTGCATTTTACCTGCTTTCGGCACTTACATGCGTCTGTGTGAGTACAGACCCCTTCAAAAGAATTGAGTGTGTCTACTCCTGCGCTCCCCTGTGGCAGAACAGAACAAAACGCAGGGGAGCGCAGGTAAAACGCCCATGTGTAAGAGCCCTAACAGAAAGAGTGTCGTTAACCCCATTGTGGTAACTTATTAGCACTAGGGATTCACCGAACCCCGGAATCCTTCGAGAAAGATTTGGGTGATTACCGAACCGAACCCGAATACTAATTTGCATATGCAAATTAGGGGTGGGAAGGGGAAAACATTTTTTACTTCCTTGTTTTGTGACAAAAAGTCATGCAATTGCCCTCCCCTAATTTGCATATGCAAAATCCGAATCCTGCTGAAAAAGGCCGAATCCTGGATTCGGTGCATCCCTAATTAGCACCCAATATTAATTGAAGCTGCTCTGATCAAAGGTGCTTGGCTTTACAATTTTACTGTAAGTGGCTTTGAGGTTTCAGTCAACTGTAATAAATTTTAATCAGTTGCTTTTTATTCTGGAATGGAAGGGGATATGCAATTTGTTGGGATTTGCATCTTAAAACTGGATTTCATATATTAATTTGCTCATTAAGTTCTATTAGAGATCAAACCTCTGGAACAGAAGCCATTACTGAAAAACTTAATAAATCCCTGTACTACATCAATTTTTATCTCAAAAAACTACTCGTGGGACTAATTAAGCTGTTTAACATAATTCTTTCATCTTATCGACAAAATGATATTCTATGGCCTGAGTGGGATTTGTTCCTTTGCATACTACAGTCACAATATGTGATTAAAAGGAACTAATTTAGGAAAGAGGAATAAAGAAAAAATTATTTGTTGAGTGATACATGTCAGTTCTATTTTAGTTTCTTGATGCTAGGTATGAACAAAAGGCATGAGGCTAGTAGATGCAGAACTGCAACTCGCAGCATTCCTCTGATAACTGAAAAGTTCAGAGAGTTGTATGCATGCTGCCTGTCCCTAGAATACTATATTTATATAGGTGGGAGAAAATGTCTGTCATTTGTAGCATACACACATTTCAAATAAGAAATACAGGAATAACTATTGTAAAGCCCAGAGTTCCCCTTTGAGTTGATAATAAGTACTGATTTTATAGGAATAAGTAAGCCTTTTATTTTTAGTCCTCTAAATTAATCGAAACAGTCCCCCAAAATTTTCTCTCTCCATTTAGTTTTATTTCATTTCTCTGACACAAGTAGCTAAACTGCAGCTCTCATATCTCCCAACTGTCTGTGGGAAACTCCCAATCATGACAGCTCAGCCAGCAGTCCCAGGTATCTTATTGAAATGTCCTGACTTTCTCTTTCATCTTTCACTGATGACAGAAAAAGATGCAAAGTTCCTAAAACTTAATTAAAATGAGAGTTAGTTGTTTTTTTTTGGCAGAGAGCGCAGAACAGCCAGCAGCTGCACTTGGATAACTTTGTAGCAAACATACAGTTGTAACTATTTAAGATAAGCAGGTATCTTAGGAGAACTGAGACTAGCAGCTTAATTCCCTTTCATTAGCAAAACCTTATATAACACATAAAACAAAAACTCCCAGAAATCTGTTCAAGCTTTCATAACCTGCCAAATGGACATGGTACTTAGGGAGTGAGGTCATAAATGGGCGTGGCCAAAAATTGATTTCACTTGAAGCAAAGGCTGGGGCTCATTTATCAACACTGGGCAAATTTGTCCATGGGCAGTTACCTATAGCAACCAATCAGTGAATAGCTTTTTAAAGCCAGCTGCAAGTAGAACAATGAAAGCAGCAATTTGATTGGTTGCTACTGGTTACTGCCCATGGGCAAATTTGCCCAGTGTTGATAAATGACCCCCAGTGAGTCTGCCCAGTAGGCACCTCTTTGCAGTTGGATAGAAAGAAGGGGGTGGAGCTTCATGCTGGACAAGGAAGTAGTTGCAGTTCAGCTGCTTGTATCAGAGAAACAAAATAAAACTAAATGGAGGGAGAAAGATATGGTATTCCGGGGGCTGTTTAGACTAATTTTTAATTAACTTTATAAAGCTGCAAAATAAAGCTTTACTTATTTTTTTAAAGCTAACGAGAATCTAACTTGTTTTGCTATGCGATGATCACTTCGGAATGGATTTCATAACCATGAGGAAGAGAAATGACATAACTTATGTGACAGAGAGTTCCAAGTTTATACTTCTGAAGGCAGTAAATTGGAAAAGCAAGGGACACATTATACAAGCATACATGGCTAGTGATGGTCGCTAGGCACGAATTTGCAGTGAATTACCACGTTTCACTGCCGGCAAATAAATTAGCGAATTTGCCGTGAAAATTCACTGGCAGAAATTCGGCAGCATCAAAGTTTTTTTTACACCTGTAACGGAATCGCCGCCAATGACACTGGCAACGATTAAAGGACAGCCATTGACTGTATTGAGCGCAGGTGTCAACTTTGACATGGCACCGATTTTGACGCCGGCGTTTCATGAAATTTTCGCCCATCTTGCAAATTTCACTGGACACTGGACAAATTGACCCATCAATATACATGCATATATCCAGTTAGCAGTCACAGTGACTCATCCATTTCTTTGTCTGGCTGTGCCTTAGTGTGTAGCCCCTGGTGGAAATCATACAGATTTCTCTTTTATGCCATTTGAGCACCTTTACATATATTTGATACAGTACCTGAAAATGACCTGGATGTGGGCATTGAAAGTACGGTTTCTATTTTTGCAGATGATACTAAACTTTATCTTTAAAGCAGAACAAAAATAATTAAATGTACTGTTCTTTTATAGTGTCTTAAAGTATAGGGGTTCACTTGATTGATATATGCTTACTATTGTGCTGTTGTCCTTCACTGTTTTACTCACAGGAGCTGGATTAGATGGCATCTCCTCACTAGTGGCCCAGGGCCGGAACTAGGGATAGGCAGAAGATGCACGTGCCTAGGGCGTTACAAAGTGGGGGCACCAAGTGCATACCTCTTCTGTTGCCTCCCCCTGATTCAGACCCTTGTATCCCCCACCGGCACTTCTCTCAGGCACCCTCCTTCCCCACCTCACATCATCACATCGCATGCATACACAGGGGAGGGTGTGAAGTGGCTGGCCAGGTTGCCTTGGGTGCCCAGCCAGCTTGGCCCAGGCCTTTCAGAACTGTATATATTTTAGTGGTTATTGTGGATTTACATGATTATAAACTACTTTGTTAATTATTCTACCTGACATCTGGGACATGAGCGCCCTCAAGCAGTCATCAAATCAAGATTTAAATGTGACCTGTAATTAAAGAAAAACAAAACAAAAACTAGTAATGAATTATCGTTAATGAGTTTTGCATTTTGAGATCACATACATCTATGTTTACGGTTATATCTACATTAATGAATGTTTAGGCTTTCTCTATTCTATAATATTACATAGGATACATTTTCTGCCTCATTCTATATTTTGGAACTCTCTGCACAGCATCTGATTGGTGACGTTTCTATTCCCACACATACTGCAGAAACAGGGAGCTATCACAAAAGCCAGCTCCACTTGGCATGATTCCCCTTCTGTTGCACTGATGTGAGACAGACAGGTTATTACCATATAAATTAGATAAGGGGTTCGATAATTGCTTACGGGTAGTAAATGCAATGTGTCTGTGGCCAGAAAAAATAAAATGTACCTCCTCATTATCCTTTATAGGCTTAGTTTGGGCTTAGTTTGTCTTTTATTTGTATTTTGACAGATGCTACAAAAAAGTTCCTAATTAGTGCTAATGTAGGACCCAGATACATTTCAGCTGCATTTATTAATAGGTGTAGGAGCTACCATTAACTTTGGAAGACTTTGTCACATTTTAAGCAATTTGTATAATAGAATAACTATTCTGTTGCATTTATTTAATGTTTAAATGCTTTTTGCTGCAAAATTGGGGGTGGGTGGAAAATTGATTATTTTGCTCATCATTTTGAGATAGATTAATCTAAATTTTAAATTGATATGTATGCTTCAGGGTGCTTATTGATGTATTTTTTATTTGAAGTATGCAGAATATATTATTCCGAATTTTCTAAGAGGTATGTTGCTTATTAATCTGATTTCACTCCTTTCCACTTACGTTGTGGCCAATTGGTTTAAATGGTAATTGCATATACACTGTAGGGTGCAAAGAATATTTGGGGTCTATTGACTGGTATTTGTCTGAATACCCACGCCACCATTTTTATGGTATCATTCTCTGCAGGTATGAACACATTTTGGGGGCTGTTGCTGCTGAAATGCAGTAAACCATGTGACACTGTATATTTACTAAATATTGTAATTAAGTAGGGATGCACCAAATCGAGGATTTAGTTTGGGATTCGGCTAAATACAAGTCACTGGCTGAACAAAATCCTAAAAATCAAGTGACCTTTCATCACACAGACAAAGAAGTTAAATATGCTTTAACCATGCACCACACACGTTCTTCTCTTCCGTGACACAATTTGCATATGCAAATGAAGATTCAGTTTGGTATTTGGTTGAATCTTTAATGAAAGATTCTGGATTTGGTCATGACACATCAGACACATAGTTGACATTTTGGTTTGCCTGGGACACTTGTAGCTCACCTGGCATGCTGCACACAGACATCTCTTGAGTCACCTGAAAAGTCTCCTCTCAACCTGGGCCACACCATAGGCCTAATTTACAAAGGATTTGATACAAAGGGCAACAAAATGCTTAGAGTCCCATGTACTAAATAGCTGCAGGAATTCTTAACCTATGTGTCAGGTCTGCCATGTGAAATTTGTTTAGACAGTTTAGCATATTGTAAGGTGAATAAGTGGTTCAAAACCAAATTGTGCTCTGCCCCTCTACACCAGGGTTTCTATTTTTTCCCCAACAATCACGTCAAGAGAATTGGAGAGCAATACATGCATGGAAAATGAGAAGTGCAAAATAAGGCTGTTACTTGCCATTTGGTAGCAAATTTGTAATATTCCAATCATTTCTGAATGGCAGATTGTAAAGTTTTGTTTTTAGAGAAAGAGAGGAGAGTCATGTGATGGCCCAGTTGGAAAGCCAGACTTTGTGGCTAGATGTGTGATGGTGGTGGGAGGGTATAATCCTTTCATTGACAAAGGGAGGACCTTGCTGGGAATTATTTATTGGAAGTAAAGTATGAAAAGGTGATAGGATTTTTTTTTTTTTTGAAAGCTGAAGAATGACAAGTTTATTACATGTTAACTGGTGGTAACATTGGCCTGGAAATGATCTGAATATTAGTTTTATTTTGATTTGAAAATATTTATTATTAATTGCTAAGTTTCTACCTAATGTAAAATGTATATGTGGATTGGCAGCCTAGAAAAGGCTGTTCGGCAGTATGCCTAATTTTTATGCAACCAAAACTTCCATGGGGTTGGTGAGCAACATGTTCCTCATGAGCCACTGGTTGGGGATAAGGCACAGAGGTTTTAAATAACAATGCTTTTTAAAGCAGTCAGTGCAACTTCCAACAACACTCAGTTGCTAAGCATTCTGCCCTTTGTCAAGTAATTCTTAGTGTAAAGGCACACATAGAGGATTGCCCACTTTCCTCTGCCCTTGCTTTATATACAGATGGAGTAAAATGCATACTATGTGCCGATAACCTTTCTGTGTAGCACACACAGGGCTGTCAATGGAGCTATGGGGTTAAAACATATCTGCTTTACTCCATCTGCATAGCAGACAATCCGCTAGGTGTGCCCTTATTCCTGATCAATATGTTACCTAGCACCAGATACTTGGATGTTTATCCCACTAACAGTTCAGGGCTTCCAGCTCTCATTCCAGCTTCAGACTTTCCAGCTTTCATTAGCTCTTCCTGTATCTTGTTGTACGTATTTTTAGCTCATGTTATATGCCCTGGTGTATCTGTATGAACAATATATTATGAGCACAGAAGTTTGATTTATTATCATTGGAACAAGAGAATGTATAGATAGCCTGTAGCAGTTCTGCCATTAGAAATTACAAGGTCCCGTACACCAAAATTTTTGGGGCCCCCTTGGGCCCTGCCTACCCCAAGCCCCACCCCAAATCCCACCCACACCCCAGTTAAAAGACCACACAGACATCAGCACTAAAAACTGTAAACCCCCCCCCACACACACAAGTTACAAAAAGTCATTAATGGTATGAGCCCCTTAAGTTAAGCCCCCCCCCATAAAAGTTTTTTTTTAAAAACAATTTGGTGGTCAGGGATTTACATCATTTTGAGAGGGGCAAAGCTACAAAAAAGTAAGTTCACCCCCAAAACCCATACATTTTTGGAAAGTACACATTCCCCCGAATTCAAAATAAGTATGCATGTCTTACTCCAAAGCACCAAGCCGCAAACCTTTACTAAATTTGGCAACTTGGTGGCATTTCCAAAAATCACCTCAAAATTTTCACACTGCAGCATCGTATTTTCACACATACTTTTAGGTATCAAGATAAATCACCCCAAATATAAAAGCCTGGGGTCCTCTGACCAGTTTGATGCCCAATATGAATAGATGTACCCAAGCACATGGCATATAGAAGCCCCAAAACCAAGACCCCCACATGGTCTGTCATTTCAGTTACTGAAAAATCAACAGATTTACATCATTTTGAGGGGGGCAAAGCTAGAAAAAGGTAATTTCACCCCCCAAAACCATACATACATACAGTACACACTCTGATGAATCCAATACAGAAAAATATGTCATTCTAGACCAAACAACCAAACTGCAAAGTTTTTCTAAACATAGAGGTTTTTACATTTCTGGAAATCGGCTAAAAATTTGCAGTTTGGCGCATTTATCTCACACAACATTTTATGTACAAAGAAAAATCACCCTAAATATGGACGTTGGAGGTCTACTGAATAGTTTTATGCCCAATATGCAAAGTATGCGGTATGTAAAGACCCCAAATGAAAAACACACATATGAATTTTCAAGCTAACCAACACTGATGCTTAAAAACAGTACCCCGACTGTGCGTTATGTGCCGTAAAACCCCCAAACTGTAAAAAGACCCCAGATAACCATACATTTTTGGAAAGCATATATTCTGACGGATCAAACTAAGTAAAATACACATTTCTATACCAAAGCACCAAACCGCAAAACTATACTAAATATACATAAGGAACAATAATGCAGGGATAAAATTGCAATAAAACCACAAAAATAGCATAAATCAATTAAATAACAAAATAACCGACAGCATAATTATTGGCCCAAATCAATTATCCAATAGTCACGCTGTTGAATTAACAAGTTTTTAGGCAAATATAACGGTACAATGAATAAGTAAAAAAAATATGTGTGTAAGTGTATAAATGTGCTGTAAGTGACTGTAAGTGTAAAAAAATGTGCACAAGCCGCCAAAGCAGAGAGTAAGCCTGGCTGCCAAAGAACGTACTTGGGGCAAATTCACCAGAGCGCAAATCGTCTACCGCTAGCGCTAATTCGCCAGCGTGATGTCAATTCGTAACTTCGCAAATTCACTAACATCGACTCTGGCAAATTTTCGCTAGCGAAGTAGATAGACTAATGCCACCAGCGAAACAGCTACTGTTTAGCTCCCTTTGGACAGTGGGAGAAGTTATAACAGTCAGTCATTTTCAGTCACAACAACATGGCTTAGAATTGGGATGTTTTTTCTCCATAAAATGAAATAAACGGTCTGGTAAATACTGTAACAAAACAAACCTTTCCCTGAGCTCATGACCGGCAATCTGTGGATCCTGGCAAATGCCAGCTGTTTGTTCTGTTTTTGAATTTCAGTCCGGACATACGTGTAGGGTTGGCACCTGTTCGTATTTGACCTGGACAGCCCCATTTTCAGAAGGGCTGCCCGGGTCATCACCGCTGCCCAATATTCCAAAAAAAGTAAACCAGGCAGGATCACCCTGATTGACATGGCAACCAACCAATCGCTGATTGCCAGGTCATAGCCCCCACCACGTGACGTAACTCGCCCGCAACATCACTGACCCACCCTGGAGATGTCCCTGTTCAGATCGTGAGCCACACAAAGGTGGCTGGCAACCCTACATACCTTCACATACAGGGGCACTGGGTGAAGTGAACTAGACTATGATTGATCATTCAGGAAATAACCTGCCACTACTGATTGACCTGTAATAGAACAGCATGGCAATAACACAAGTAAGAGAAAAGAGCAGCTAGAGAATGGAATATTGGGAGCATATTGGGGGTTGTATATTGCACTGTGCATATTATTATTGCAGCTCTAACCCCTTTATCCCCAGGCAGCCAAAATCTACCTTTCCAAATGATTAAACAATGCAGTAATTTAAATAGTCAAATCCATTAGAACATGCACTAAAATGTTCCATTTCATCTTGGACAAATCACTTCGCTGGTCTGCAATTATACCACCAGAAACTAGAATTATCCACAATGCAAAATTTTTTTTGTTTTTTGTATACAGCCTGTGTACACTTGTTTAGATTATAGGAGTCTTTTTCTCTAAGGCGGTGTGTAAAATGTATTAAACAACATATACTGTTCCTAACCAACTAGAGACACAATATTTTATTGAAACAGATTGCTATCTTCCTCAGCCCAATCTAACCTTGGCTCATAATAGTAATAACATAGATAAACCGAAAAATAGCGTTCTTTAAATATCATCAATCTGCACTGTTTTTCCCCTGTATCTGATTTCACTTTAGTTGACATTCACTAATAACTCACATGTTCCACACAATCCTGCTGAAGGACTAATACGTTGTTATTACAAATAGCACTGTAGCTGTGAATCCTAATTCAGAACTCTGTAATACATAATACATAAGATCATGGCACTGGTAGACATTTCCACACACTTGTGACATAAAATGTCTGGAAAAATATAGGCCTTCTGGGCAAACCCCTAATACAGTTTTTAAGTCTTACTTAATTCAGCACGTATAGCTTGGCAAATTTTTTTGACCACACTAATTTTTGGCCACACACCCCAATTACCATGTTCATTTTACAAAATTTGGCAGGTTATGAAAGTTTGAACATATTTCTGTGTTTTTTTCAGTTATTACAATTTTACTAATGAAGGTTAATTGTTAAGCTGTGAATCTAACTTCTCCCAAGGGACTTGTTATATAAATTGTTACAATTACTTATTTGCTTATCTCAAAATTGTTACAAAGTAACTTATTTGCACCTTGTGGCTGTTCTGGGCTCTCTGCCAAAAGCCAAGTTAGAAACATTGTATCTTTTTTTAGCTGTTCAGTGCAGAGAAAATTGAGACTTTCCAGTACAAATCCCTGACTGCGGGTTGAGCTGTCAAAAGCAAGACTGTCCCTCTGAAAATAAGAAAGTTGGGAGGTATGATAACACTACTGATAAACAGCATGACTATGTTGTTTTCAGCAGAAAAAGCATGATGGGTTGAGGAGGCACAATTCTCCTTGTCACAGGGGGTCACCATCTTGGAAAGTGTATGTGACACTCACATGCTCAGTGGGCTATTGAGAATCTAAGCTTAGGGGTCTTTACAAATTATCAAGAAGAAAACGAGATCTGACTGAAATTTAAGCTGATGCTACAGGGCTGATTATTAAATTCTGATGCTAGTTGCATTGGTTTCTGAGCTGAAATGCAGTAATTATCTGTATTAATTACTAATCCGCCTTATATTTTGACATTTCTATTCTATGTTTACTGTCTATTGTGAGTCAGTCCCTAAGCTCAGTAAGTGACAGCAGCACAGAGCATGTGCAGTGAATCAGCAGAAAAGAAGATGGGGAGCTACTGGGGCATCTTTGGAGACACAGATCTTTACTGCGAAAGGGTTGTGGTTGCCTTGGGCTGGTACAAAAAGCCCAAAACATAATGACAACATTTCTAGCTACTTCTTTAGTTAGACTTTAGCTCTCCTTTAAAGCCTTAACAAATAATTGCATTCCAAACACTGGAAATAATTAAGCTTGGAATTTCCTGAAATTATTTTAATATTTATCCAGCTTCATGTTTCTGGTATATTCACAGCTGCACAGATGTAATGTTTGGTGGAATTTTTTTCTGGCCCCTAGGAAACATAGTCTTCAACAGGAAAGCACAGTCTGTTCAGTATACTAAATATATGGATCTTCCTTCTATTGTCTACTGAAAACAGTACCTTCAAACCCTGCAGTTCTTTGAATTACAATTCCAAGAAAAAGACATTGTAAATGTGCTTACCTTATATGCCAAGACAAGAAAAAAAACAACTGCCCGGATTTCTTATCTTTTGTCAAAAAAGAAAAATTACTATATGGATACTTTCACAGAGTCACAGTAAGGCAAAAGTCTTTTTAAAAACACATTTCCCTGCTGAATGTAGAAAAAAACAATAGGCACAATTTAATGGAATCTTTCCTTTAAATCATTGAGGGGGTGGTTAAATTAGTTAAACTGCATGAAAAAGTAAAATGTACCTTGTGTTTGATCTATCTTGCCTTTCACTGCTATCCTTAGATCCGTAATGGGGAAATCAGGCATTCAACCATTGAACTATATATACAATGAGAAGGTGGGGCTCAGTCAAACCATTTTTCTTTGGTCAAGTGGCAATGTTCTTTCTGGGTATTTATTTGGCCTTGGTTGCAGAAACTAATTCTAGGTTCAAGGGAAGTCTTGTTAAGACCCAAGGTTAGCACTTCCCTGGGTTTTGGTTTTTCTGTTTCTGTAGCAGCTGCTGCACACTGCGTCTCAAGCAAATAGCCAACTAGAGAATATATATATATATATATAGACATTGATGCAAATCAAAGGATTATTGTGTGCCTTCTTGTAGCACAGTTGACGTTGCAGCTAGTTGTCACTGGATTAGCATTTACAGTTCACTTCAAAACCCATTTTGCTATCAGAGCATGCTTGGGACAGCACTTCATTTTATTATTCATTTTGTTGGGGTACATTATGACGTACATTGTTCCATAAGATATGATGATATTACAACTAGCATAGCTGTATATAAAATAAAAAAATATTTTAATGGATATAAGACCTGCGAGTGCGGATTGAATCTTCTCTTGTGACCAGCCATCAAACCCTTGCACCCAGGCAAGTTCTACCACTCTATCGTGAGTGCCGTTTATTGTTTGAATTTTTATATATACTGTATATATATATAGAGAGAGATAGAGAGAGAGAGAGAGAGAGAGAGAGAGAACGGAGGGGGGTCAGAACTGAGTGAAGGCTCTGTCAGTGAATTGGAGTGGGTCTGGGTCGGTCCAACCCTGCATATGAATGCATTTGTTATTAACAGCATAGGATAGTAATCCACTCCTCTTGTAACATATTCGCTCATGCAAAAGAATATTATTTTTAAAAATGAAATGTTTTTTATTTTATTTTAGTAAGCTTTAAAATAATGCAGTCCACCTCTTCCCTGGCCCAGTGGCATAAATGTCCCTTTAAATATACAGAAATAAAGCTTAAATGTCTGTGGTGAAGATAAAGATATAGCAGTTTCCCACTACCTAAGGACTGTAAAGTGTTATTGAGGATGTCTGGGTTCATGAAGAAACAACAAATTGCATACAATTCACTGACACATTATTTGTTTTCATATAGCCCATAATCACTGCTGAAATAAATAATGAAATCACAACACAGAAAATAAAACACGACAAAGAACTTTCCCCTTATAACTCAAGATAAAAAGCAGGATATTACAGAGGGGTTGGCAGTTGCCATCTCTCTAGTTACTTGACTTCCCCTCCCTGGCCGCTTTGGGAACAATCGCTGGGCACGAGCATGCATGACTGCAGCCAGTCTAGTCCTCATTTCAGTTGCTTCTGATCCTAGTCACCAGAAAGCAGGGGAGAGGAAGGCAAGTGGCCAAGTTATAGGGGAGTAGGTTCCTATCGGGGTTCATGGGTAGCACAGTTTTGGGGAGAGACGTAGAGCTCTGCAGGGGGCCCAAGTGGTATAATCATGCTTTGCTCTCCTATCATCCTAAGATGAACTACCCATTTAATCAATGCAGTGAAGAAGCATCTAGGATTAATAACATGATTTCAGTTGGGTATGAAAGTCCATGACATATAACACTTATGCCAGTAGCTACTCGCTTCAGATGGATATTGTAGTTAGGGAATCTTTATAGAAAGCTTCTCCAGAGCACATCACTCCTTTATGCCAAAATACTTTTTCTGACTGACTGGATACTGTATTTCACTGAGCTGACAGATCACTTTAGACAAGCCTTCTTTGAGCAGCTGAACCATATCCCCGAAAGACTAATAAATGATTTCAGGTCCCTTCTAGGCTTTCAAGTTATTTTGTCTGGTCTGACCCTCACACACTACTCCCCGAGTTGGCTGGGAATTATGCACATTCATTAGAGCAATTTGCTGCAAATCGTTCATTTGTTAGAAATCTAACACCAATTTTTCAATCAAATGTGTAAGGTCTTTGGGGACAACAGGGTAGAACAGAGTGACCTTGTTTTAACCTCAAACTATTTCGAAATACTTTTTACAGCTTATTCCTGCACAGTACATTCTGTGCTCATAATATCTCTCACTCCACCTGTTTCTCTCTCAAGTATATAACATGTGTACAAAAGAAAAATTTTTGATACAAAAACTCGCTTGGGAAGGAAAATTGCTCACAAGTTATTTCAGGTGGGACATGTCATTTCAAGTTGCCAGTAGGTCAACCTACCTGGTTTCAGGTGACAAATACAAACAACTACATGATAAGTGGGAATTGTGAAAGCCTAAGACTGTCTGAAATACACTCGCTGAATATTTGTGATTTCAGTTCCTGAATATTTAATTATCTTAACTTTGTAACCTTAATACAATACATCCACTTCAGTGGAATGTAAGTATATGCATAGTTTTCAATTTTCTCTTTTGCTTGCTGAGTGTTGTTTTATATGGTAACACGATTTAGGAAGATTGCAGAGAAGTTTCTTCTAGTAGTTCTTCATGCAGTTCTATGAATCTTTGTAAATTTAGTGTCACTATAGAATGCCTATACTAAAGGACAATGGTGCTGCATGCTTGGAATTTGTTCCATAGCAGAAGTTGCCTTAAAGGAGAACTACATGAAGAAAACTAAATAAAGAGCAAAAGACATAAAGAAAAATATATATTTAAGGAAGCTTACCGCTTTCCATATTGGGCCCGGGTGCTCAAGCTCCAAACCCTCAGCAGGGGGGGGAAAATACATGCAAAACATGAAAAGATAGAGCTGGCACTACTCCGGTGTCCCAAGAAAATATGATCAAATCAAATGGAATCCAGGAGTCACAAAGTATTGGTAAAGTAGTAAAAAAGTTATTTTATTCTTACATCTTGTATAAAAAATAAAAGCCTGACGCGTTTCGTGTCCACATAGGACACTTAATCATAGGCTAAAGGAGAACTAAACCATAAAAATGAATATGGCTAAAATTGCAAATTTCAAGCAGAAAATTAGTTTTGCCTGTACTATAAGCTGATGCTACAAAGAAGATAATTACATTTTGATGCTAGTGCAGGGTCGAACTGGACCGACGGGACACCTGGAAAAAAACGGGTGGGCCCCGGCTCTAGTGGGCCCCTCCGGCCCAGATCCGGAACCTGGATTGCCTCAGGGCCCCCTCCAGACCCTAAGGGCTTCTGCATCAGGACCCTGATGACTACTGCCTCAGGGGCCTCCTGTCCAGCAACTGTGCTGTTGCGAGTGTGTGCAGGGTCTGGAGGGGGGACCACCAGTCTGAACCTGTGCTAGTGGCACTGTTTTTTTTTGCTGCCATGTAGTAATTATACAGTATGTAATTATTACTAATCAGCCTTTTATTATGACATTCTATGAGAACTGTATATTTTGAGTTAGCCCTAATCTTGATTGGTAAAGGACTGTGGTTGCCTTGGGCTAGTTCAGAAGCCCATATAATAATGTACAACATTTCTAGCCTTCTTCTATGATTAAGCTTTAGTTCTTCTTTAACATGCTGTATAGATATATGCAGGCCTAACCAGTGAGTCATTGAAATGGGACCTGCAAGTTGAGGGATACTGATAATGGAGGGCTGTAAGTCTAGGTTCCTCTCAGTATTACTGCTATATATTTAGTAGCACAGCAATAATTCAGGTAGCTCCTGCTAATCAGAGCTTAAAATGAAAAAGGAAAGAAACCGTTGGCATAGTGGAAGGTTTAGAAAAGAAGATACAGTATATGGAATGGGGTTTTATGTGCAGTTTGTGGGTAAAGGTTAAAAGGATAGAAAGTTTGAAAGATTAGGTATGCTTGATAAAGGGTTGTGAATTTAGGCTAAAATCTTACGTATGAAAGAAAAAGTGAAGAAGTTGCGTGACAATAATTAATAAAAGAGTTATCAGCATTTCAAGTGAGATCTAATGCAAGAGATATTGGTTTGTTTTCCTGCAGCAACTTCATGTGACCCTGATTCTTTAACCACTAGAATTGCAGGATTATCTGGAAGAATGTTGCCCATCCCAAACTGCCAAACATATCTCATTTTTTTGTGTAGTATTCTTGAAATCAGCCAAACTGCCCAATGAAACCATTTCATGTAT
Organism: Xenopus borealis; assembly: GCA_024363595.1. Classification (NCBI taxonomy): domain Eukaryota; kingdom Metazoa; phylum Chordata; class Amphibia; order Anura; family Pipidae; genus Xenopus; species Xenopus borealis. The sequence continues at coordinate 71,475,579 of CM044445.1, forward strand.
GGTCAGCTCATGAAAGAGTGCTTGGAGATTATGTAACAAAAGCAATGTGGACACTGTTATGGATAGATATGAAGATAATTGAAAGCCAGGTGAGATGAAGTGCACACTCTCCTCTCCTATTCCAATTTAAGAAATATGTTATGAATAGTAATAGTAGTAGTATTCACAATGCAACATTTACTGTCCTACTGGCAGAAAAATATATTTTATATCAGATGCTTCTTGTGTTTACTTTCCCCTTTCTGCTAAGATGCATATACTCAGCATACAGATTTCAAGATAATTATAAGCACTTATACTGATTCTGTACTTTCAAGAATTACTTTTGTCATCGTCACATTCCCTGTCAGCCTTTTGACTGTTTGTGGTTACAGATTTGACATAATATAAAGAGAACGAAGGATCCAAATGAGGAATTCTACTTCTCCCTGCCAGCTCTGTGCTAGGGAGGTAATAAAAATAGTTCAGAACAGTTGCATTATTCTTATATCCATGCAGTATTTCCTCTTAGGCACAGGGAAAAGCCTCAGGGCAGGTTTTGTGCAAGAGAGAGCAGCCTTGTGTATAATATACAGAAAGAGGCTGATAGGCAGATGATATACAACTTTAGATAAACACATAGACAGATAGATCGGTAGATAGATAGGTAAGTAGAAAGATAGATAGATAGATAGATAGATAGATAGAGTAGATAGAGATGAGAATAATTAAGAGATTGATGGATGGAAAGAAACATACATGATAGATTGCTAATTCTTACTGTGAATAAGTCTGATGAGCTAGTTGCCATGGAGACTGCCGACATTCCACCTGAACTTTATTGATATAGAAAAGGATGCAAAGTTTATCACACAACTGTTCTCCATTCCTACATTTAAAAAAACTGAAATTGTTATAGGAGATAAGACAGGCTTTTAATTCATAGATCTCTTTCCAAATATTGCACTAAATACCCCACAATGTGTACTTGGACGAATAGTCAAATTCGAGTTCTTAAATCGAATCTGAATCTGATCATAAAAAAACGTGAATATTTGAAAATCTTCCCCATAGCTGTAGGATGCTGGACATGTAATTCCGCATCCACTTTAGGGGCTTAGGCTGAAGTTCCATAGCATGCAAAGCCCCTGCTGACAATTAATTAAAAAAAATGGTTCTATGATATAGTTAGCTAAAATGCAATCTATAAAGGCTGAAGTGACTGGATGTCTAACATAACAGAACACAACTTCCTGCTCTAACTGTGAGTTAGTCAGTGACTTTAAGGGCTAGGCCAGACGGGGAGATTTGGGGGCATTCTGTCTCCTGGCGACTTCTTGCCGCGACTTGTAGCCCCCGAACCTCCCCGAATAGCGGGGAGGTTCGGGGGCTACAAGTCGCGGCGAGAAGTCGCCAGGAGACAAAATGCCCCCGAATCTCCCCGTCTGGCCTAGCCCTAAGAGGACATAAATGTTATGTGAGTTTGCAATTGATCCTTAGCATACAAGTCAGAGTCAAAAGCAATTAGTTATGACCCATGTTATCCCCATATGGTCAACTACATTGAAATTTTTTTTAGTTTGCACTGCCTATATATTTACCCAGTTTTATTTTATACTGAACTTTTCAACAATACTGTACCATGAATTAACCTGCAAAAAAGGGAGCAAATCATCTCCCCATGTACAGTTCAGCACCACCTGACACTAAAACAATTAAGTAACCCTCAAAGAAGAGCACATGGTATTTGTCAAAGTGCTAAACAGTTAGTAACTAGACAAGACATTTCTTTAAAAAAATCTCATTCTAACTTGGAGCAGAAATCATCCTAATTATGTATTATACCATCTGTCAGGTTTTGAGGCAAGTCTATAGCAACATGAAAACAATTTCACTGTTATTTTAATATTCCTAAGCCTTCAGGCCACAGAGGCCACATCCCATTGCTATGGGATTGTTTTCACTAATTACAAATTAACAAGAGGATGGAGAACAATACTGACATTATTAACACATAAAGCATTGTAGAAGAGAAATTTGTTTTCTCCATGCTAAATACTGTGCCAGAGGAACTTATCTATAAGATATTATAATTTTCCTGATTCTTGCAGCATGTATACTGTAAAGACTCATTTTATTGAAGTATGAGAAAGGAACTCATTGATATTCATGAATGTAAATATACTGAGAATTCTGCCTCAAAGGGGCCCCCAAGGCAACAGCTCTATTTTCTTCGAAATGAGGAAGCAAGGGCCACCCCCTCAATGGGTTGAACGAAAGATGAAAATAAAGCTATGAGCAATAAAGATGAAAGTGTTTTTGTGCTTGTGTGAAGGGAAATGGATCATATTTCTCCTTGTGCCCATCATCATGTCAAACTTGGTTTTGTTGAAGGATATTTTACCCACAGTCACATAAATGAGTGCTAGCACTGTGTTGATGATACAAACTACAGAGAAATACAGCTGAGTTATGCTGAGCATTGAGCACAGACATTGAGCTTCCAAGCATGATGCCCTGATGCAAGTCAACTTGCCCATAACTAAGAAGATCAATAAGAGCACAGTTCGAAGAGGCAACTCCTGGAGCTGTAATAAATGTCAACCCTTTATGCTTCAACTGGCATATGACTGATGCCCACTTGTGAAATCTACATGAAGCAAAACACAGCAAAAGTGTAAGCTATAGCATAACAGGAGACACTCAGTACTCTATGACTATTGACTTGTTATTGCTTAGTAAGAAGAGCAGCAGAGATCTAGAGCCAAGAATGACACTTATCCAATGATGCTTTTCTACAGAAGAATATATATTCAGGCTATAGTCAAGAGCACTGTGATTTGTCTGCTTATAGACTACTAATTTCAGTGTGTTCTTTAGTTCGCTGAATCGACAACATTTTCCTCAAATTGATAATAAACAATTACCCCACCCAACTAGTGAGCAAAAAAAATGACAGCACATTTAAAAGCTACAGACAGTTCACATCTGAGAATGAACCTAACATGTTTGGTGGAAGATATACTGAAAACTGACCATCCATATTCATCATTTTCCATATCCCAGAGATGAATATGCATGGATAATCAATAAATTAAGACAACGAGAAAATTCTCTAAAATAAACCAAAATGAAATACACAGAATACAGTAACAGAAGTAAAGAAAGCAATGTTTCAGCAGAATAAGGCATATCATGGATCCTTTAGCACTAGAAGAACCCACATAGGTGGCAAATTTGAGGGCCACAGTTAAAGGGGTTGTTCAATGTTAAACTAATTAAGTCAAAGACAACTGGACATTTAGAGTTTTTCTTGAAAACATTTCAGCACTCATCTGAATGGCTTCTTCAATTAAAAAAGTTGATCTGAAGAAGCCTTTAACTTAAAGGAGAAATCCTCCCTGTGCAAACCCCTCCCCCCATGGGCCCCCCTGGAGTTTGCAGGTACCATCTTCTCCCCAGCCGTCTTCTTCCTGGATCCATCGGCATTTGATTGCGTATGCGCAGTAGAAACATTTACCGGTTCAGCTCTACTAGCACATGTGTCAAAAGTCACAAAGTTTCCAATTGGCAGAAGAGCTGAACCAGTAAGTGCTCTTACTGTGCATGCGCCGTAAAGCATTGTTGGATCCAGGAAGAAGACGGCTGCAAACTCCATGGACAGGACCTGCACTGAGGGGTAAGTAGCAACTTAGTCTTCTCCTTTAATTCTACTAGATACTGTGTATCATGACCTGAATAAATGAGAATTTCATAAAAACTTAAAACTTTCAGTTTGATGTAGAGAATGATATTCTGAGACAATTAGCCAGGGCCACCATTAGAAATCACAGGGCCCTGTACAACCAAATTTTCTGGGCCCCCTGGGCCCAGCCCAGCCCAGCCCGGCCCCCAAACCCCACTCCATATCCACCTCACACCACAGGTAAAAGACCACACAGACATCAGAGCTAAAAATGGTAACCCCCCCATGCACACACGCAAGTTATAAAAATACATTTATGGTCAGGGGCCCCGTATAAGGGCTCCACATAAAAAATTTCAAGAATCATTGATGGTCAGGGCCCTCCATAAGTTAAAAAAAACATTGGCACCAGGGCCTCTCATAAACCTTTAAAAAAAAAAACCTTTGAGTCCCCCATACATGTTAAAAAGAAACATTGGGGCCCCAGAGAATATTTTCTAAAAAAAAAAACATTGGTGGCAGGGGCATATAGAGTATTACAATAAAACATTGATGGCCAGGGGTTAAATAAAATAAAATAAAAACACTTGGCTTCAGGACTTCAACTTCGGATCCTTTCACAGCTTCATGGCTTCAGGTCTTTTCGTGGCTTCAGGACTTCAATGTTGGCTCCTTTTGTGGCTTCAGGTCTTTTTGCAGCTTTGGGACTTCAGCTGTGGCTCCTTTCGTGGCTTCAGGTCATTTTGTGGCTTCTGGACTTCCGTGGTTCGTGACTTCCTCTGCTCATGACTTTGGCGGATTTGGTACGCCTTTGGGGCCCCTTTAGGCCCGGTCCGATACAAAAGTACCCCCTGATGCAGTTAGCCATCCTATAACATACAAAGAGTTAACTTAAGGTAAACCACCTTTTAAAGGAACTGTTCAGTATAAAAATAAAAACTGGGTAAATAGATAGGCTGTAGAAAATAAAAAATGTTTCTGATATAGTTAGTTAGTTAGCCAAAAATGTAATGTATAAAGGCTGGAGTGACTGGATGTCTAAAATAATAGCCAGAACACTACTTCCAGCTTTGCAGCTCTCTTGGCTTCCACTGATTCGTTCCCAGGCAGAAATCAATCAGTGACTTGAAAGGAAGGGGCACATAGGTCATAACTGTTTACTTTTTGAATCTGACCTGCATACTAAGGATCAGTTGCAAACTCACTGAACAGTTATGTCCCATGTGGGCCCCCTTAAAGTCATTGACTAACTCAGAGTTAGAGAATGGAAAAGAAGGAAGTTGTGTTCTGTTCTGTTATGTTAGACATTTGTTCACTCCAGCATTACATTTTTGGCTAGCTATATTGAAAAAAACTTTTTTTGCACTGCCTATCTATTTACCCAGTTTTTATTTTTACACTAAACTGTTCCTTTAAAGGTACTGGCCAGTAAGCAGAAATAGGAGCACAATTTAAAGCCAGCTATCTGATGTCATTTGTGTGTCTATACCTTACTGAAAATAATCCTAAATATGCTGGAGTGCTAGACTTAATATTCAGACAAAAGTGTCTCAGCTATGTCATGCCTCTGTGCCTTGGAAGGGAAGTGAACACAGAATGTAATTATGGAAAGGCATTTCTATACATGTCAAGTAATAATCAAATGTATCTGTTCTGTGTGCATATCAGTCACTTCAGGCTTCATTGCTATAACACAGCGGTCAAGCAATTCGAGATGTGTAACCATATCAGGCCAGGCATATTGTCCTGGTTTTATTATAAAATTTTACGTGACAAATTGACTTATATTGTGTATTACAATCTACTGGTGAATTCATTCCTATCTGTTCTTACATCTTTGGGGGTCCTCTTTATCAACTTTATCAACCTCCACAGCATGCATGCAACTCACCTGTAATAAACATCAGCCCTGTAGTTCCTTTGGAGAAACCTGCTTTGCAATGTGCTTAATTCACAACAATGCTGTTAAAATCAGATAATTTTTTACTTACCCACGGAAGACCAAGCCACCACTTGGTCAGTAATCATAATGCAAACATAATCACTGCCTGATATATAATAATCATAAAATAGCACCTTTGTTGAAAATGTCTTGCCTGTTTTTCAATTTTTTGTTCATGAAAAGCTACTGTATATAATTAGGTAGTGATGGTTATTAATTATTTTAATAATGTTTTTGCCCACATAATATAAACCACAAATAAATTGAAATGAATAGTAAACATGACATTGTATATCCAACATGTGAATGTGAGAATATGGAACCCAATGGCAACTATTATTATTATTAACATGTATTTCTATAGCGCCAACTTGTTTCGTAGCGCTGTAACTACACTTACAATTTGGGAACAGAAAAGGGCCAGTTATTTTGGCATATAATCTTTTGACAGTTGAGTCCAGTGGAAGAAGAATCATACAAACGAATATGTAGGTTGTGGATCATTACACTCTTGGAATGGTAATGTCTTAACTGTAGTCAAGATTGTGCAGCCATCTTTACAGATGTAGGTTGCTTTCACAGTACTAGGAACATATGCAGTCATGCTTTTAAGATTACTTTTAACTCCTTATAATGAACACCATTCATTCTAAATTGAAAGCCAATTGCCAATTTTCTATCTAGCATTTTGGAATAGTAGCCCTGCTCAGCATCTCTGGTATATCCGTCTCAGTTGGATTTTCACATGTCAGGTTCTAAAGAACAAGAAGTTTTTAGTTTTTTTAAACAGCATCTAAATGGGCAATCACTGTATACAAACTTTCCAGATCCCTGTGTAATAAGAATGTACAGAGATATAAAATGGCAGAAATTGAACTAATGATTGTTGAATAAAGTCCAGAAATTGGTTGTAGTGGGGACCTCCCTAGCTGAGATTATTGGTGAAATCTAACCTTATGAAAAAATAGAAGATAGCTGCTGGCTGTGGCTTAAAATAAACGTCAATGCTTTCTATGATCTACTTTCTTATTGATGTTGCCATTTGGTGTGCTACATTCCCTTTGAATCAGGATTTTTCTTGGAATCATGCTATAGATGAAGACTGCTTTTCAGGCAGAATTAAATACTTTGGCTTTATCGTCTCTGTGCATTTGTCTCAACCAATTTGTACTGTAGGTCTGTCAGATAGGATTCACACCTCAGTTGCCTTTAACAAGCCCCTATTCACCCCTGATAAAACAGAAAGCATTTGCTGGTGAATCACGCATGGCCATAGTTATTGAGCAGTGGCCCAAATAATTTGACAAGAATCGGATAAAACAGAAAGAACTTCAGTGACGAAAATATCCTATGTATAGAAAAATAACTGGACAGCAGGCATATGGAAATAATTTAAATGGGTCGTTAAAAGTGGCCTGATGACAACTTGCTTTAGACATTAAACAATGGAAAAGAGATGGAATTATAAGAGGAGACACAATTATTAGCTAAATGCATTCTAATTTCATAGTGATTGTACCAGTTAGTAGAAAACAAGCACAGGGATTGGGAACAGAACTCTAAAAAAATGCTTTTATTTACATATTATATTTTACACTTATTTCCTAGGCTGGGGACAGACAGGGAGATTCGGGGAGATTCTGTCGCCTGGCGTATTTAGCAGGCGACAATCTCCCCGAATCTCCCTGTCTGTCCCCAGCCTAAACCCCAATTCCACTGCCAGTAATATAAAAATGCAAAGAGTCAGCGAATCTGCCAGAACCCAAGGATTATTGTGGTAGTGTCATCTCAGCCTAGAAATTTCTGCTACCAAAGGATGTGAACATAAATATATGTCCCTTTCACCAATTATGTCATTCTATCACTCATCAGGGTTTTTCTTGCAAATCCCATTCAGACGTTTAGAAAATGATGCTTTATACTCAGGACCACTTGGTTAATCCCACTGGCATGTGAAGATAAAAACTACCATTTTCAATCACATTTATTTCTACATAATTATTCAATGACATTTAGACCACAAGTCTCATTTTATCTCTCATAAAACACAGTTTCATGCATAAAAAGAGCAACTTCCCAGCATTTATTAAATATGAAATAAAATGTGATACTTGCAAAAAGTATTCAGAAACCCTTGACCAAGTCTCTCATTTTAGTAAACAAACAAATAAACCCTACACTGATATTTTGCTCTTTATGATATTTATAGTTTCCCTGTGCTTACTAGATCCCTTAGATGTTTAATTCCGGCCATGGCTCAGACGCCGTTGTCTGGAAGAGACTGGAATTATGGGAGAGTTTTATTACCCCAGATACCTGTAGCCTTGTAGGCAGACACTACTGTTTGTTGGAAAATTAGAGTAACTGTTTTCATGGTAGGTGTTTGGGTATATATTGAGAGGAGACCCCTGGGTAGCTGATTGGCCATGGCCTCAAAGGTTGAAATTACTGCTGCTTCAAGCACTGTGACCTGATTGTTAGGTTCAAGATTGAACCACCACAATGCATACATCAATTGGCTAGCATAATAGTAAAGTGAAAAGTTAGGGAGCCCACCTGCACAACTCGTGAGTACATAATGGCAGTGGGTGGGTGAATCATTCACCCACCCACTGCCACTCTGTACTCACGAGGTGTGACAAAATAAACAGCTGTTTTGATGAAATTACAGCGACTTGGTTGAAGTTCTGATCAGTGCCAAATTGTGGGTTATCTGCAGTGAATGATGTACAGCAATTCAGCAATAATAGCCCCATCAAGAACCCCTCAAACCCCAGTGTGCACACCTAAGTCCCCCAATACATTGTCTGCATCATTCAGTGTATGCTTAATGTAAGGATTACACATTCAGCCTGCAATGGAGATCCAACTTTATTCATTGTACAATTGTTATTCCTTCCTCTGCTTTCCCCCTCATGCCATTCCTCTTACTTCCTTGTTCCTGCTTCCTACCCAGCCTGCCTCTCTGCCTTAAAGGTACACTGTAACTTAAACATGCAGACATTACAATTGTCAGCTGGATATATTGTGTCCCGGTAGGGCCCCCTTACTAGGATGAAAAGCCTGTATGGGCTGCAAATGGCACAGCAGCCTAAATAAAGACAAAGGCTATTCCTTCTGTATGGTTATGCTGAACTGTAAGACTGCATTCTTTATCTGGGTGCAAAAGCAACTCAAGAGGGTGATGTGGCCCTTGGCAAGGGGATAAATGGTGCTCCCTCTGGTGCAGTTTGAGGTGTGAAGAGCAATGCTGTCAGCTCTCCTTGCACTGTATTTCTCTCCCTCCAATGGACTAGCAGTATAATGTCTGGTCATATAACTTTCCCTTAAACAGGCAACACAAGGGTTTATAACTTACCGTTCAAAAGAAACCTTGCTTACACTATAGCTTTCTCCTTATGTCTGACAGGCTGCACTTCTGGATTGCACTAGGTTCTTGAAAAAACTTCCTCCAAGGAACAGTATTAAATAGCCCCCACCCTGCTGAACACTGCAATGTTTTCCCCTTGAAGATTAACTGCAAAGTCTCTCTTATTGGTCACTAATTAAAACATCCATACATGTTATGAACTCTTTTCAAAGCCTTACCTGTCAGTCATATATTGCAAAGCCTTTATAACAGTGTTCACAAAATGGCTGCTGCCTGCTTGCTGTGATTATGAATTCCAAGACTAAAAAAAAACAAAATTTAAATAATTTTTATAGTGTAAGGGAAGTTTATTTTGCTTGACCAACATCATAAAATAGGATTTGGAATTATTTCTTAAAGTGACAGGTACCCTTTAACAGGTTGGAACACAAAACTGCCAGTCTCAAAAAAATCTCCCAGCCCATCTCTCCCCTCATGGTCCAGACTGTCTCCCTGATGATTGACTGGAGAATCCCTTCCTTTCTGAAAGTTAAAGTTTTTTGTGGAAAAAAAATTAGATTTTTAGAGATTTATTATAGCCGATGCTTCAAAAAGCCCAAATCCTAAAATCCACCATCTCAAACTTGTAGAGGTTTAAGCCAATGGCAGATGGGCCTATCCCAATTTGAAGATATTGTGGTTTGCATTGGGTTTAGCTCAATAATCTGAAAAATTCTGTGTTGTCAGGCAATAACTCTAAAAAAACAAGCAATTCTAGAGAAAAGTCAGAAAAATTTGCACAATTTGCGTTTTCTCTATTTTATCGAGTTTTCCCCGATCCAAATTATTAAAGTTATTTCAATGATAACTGAGGCAAACTCATGGATTGTATTTTGGTCGAGATTTGTTTGATAAGAAAACATTTAAATGATTGAAATGCTGTTTCTTTTTGTCTTGAAATTCACAATCACAGGAAATAGGCAGGTGCCATTTTGTGGACATGGTTAATAAGGCAAGTTTTGTATCACCCCAAAATCTTGTGTATGCACTAGAAAGGGGGACCAATGTTCGTGCCCATGCACAAGCTACACAATTATAGAAGGAGGGCAATGTGAGGTGTATGAAATGCCAAATGGAAAGCATAGAGGTGGGGCAGGCTATATATGATTGACAGCTCAGGTTTTTAAATAAATTTATAATGTGTATGGGTGTCTTAATTAATAAAAGAATTTGAGTTTATTTTGCAAAGCACTTTAAGTATACAGCTTCTTATGTGTGGGTGACAGATCCCTTTTTACTCATAACTGAAAATTGTCCATAACCCTTTTGCAGGGATGTTTCTGCTGCCCCCTCACCAATGCTGTGCTTACAACTTTAGAGCCAGAAAAGGCAAAGGGGGCCTCAATTCTAGTGCAGAGAGATGATGCAAATCTCTGTTTTAAATAATGGAAACTTGGCACTTAAACTAGAGTGGCTTTTTGCCACCCCTGATAACTGGCTGCTCGCAAGGTGAGAATCTTTCCTCGTGCCAGAAGCTGCCCAGCCTTAACTACCTGCATGGTCACAATTATACTGTGAAGTGTGTACAAAAACAACATGGTGATTTATATCCAAAATTATACTTTGCACACTGCACTTGTGGTTGGAAATGACTGTGCTGCCAGGCCGATAAATATATCAGTTTTCAGTCAAGCACCATTCTGTTCTATGGTGTGATAGAGCTCAGTGGTTCTAACATTTTTTATCTCTGAAAATGATTAAGCAATGTGAGTCAACGTGAGATTAATTATTCAGAAAAATATTTTTTCGCTGACCCCTAAGCAGAAAGCCTGTATATAATGTTGAAAAAACTTGACATACATTTGCTTTCGGAAGATTTCATGTTTTAAAATTTGTTTATGCTATTTATTTAGTTGACAGTGTAAGCAGTGGGATACTGTATAGCAGGAACATAGAACAAGGAATAGTTACTGAGAATGTTATAGCTTTTATGGGTATGTCAGGTTGAGCTTAGTCTAGCATTGGGGGGCGACCTGTTGCCAAAGGATGCATTCTCAATTATCTTTACCAGCCATAGACCAATTGCTGATTGTTAGGTGAGCACATTATGGTAAGCTAGTCAAAAGATATCAGCATTGACCGCCTGTGCATCTTCTGCACTCTCTTGTTAATAATGGATATTTAAGTAGTAGCTCAATCCTCTCAGGACTGGTGATGGATAGTGCCATCAAAAGGCTGACTCTCATGTAGCCAAATTTTGTTTGGAGCTTTATATGTCAGTGTGCCTAATAGCATTTCATCCTTCTAATAGCTCTGGCAATGAGTAGGTTCTATTTTTGTTTGTAAAAAAAAGTTTATCCTGAAGTAGATTGTAGGTCTCCATGCTCCAGCAGAGAACAGAAATATGTAATTTGCTGTGGGGCCCAATAACATCTAGTTACACCACTGTCTGCACACATTGTGGGAATGGTCCAAAATTGCATTTTGGCAATGGAGACACAGGGGCAATGTGGCTAACGCTACCAACTTTTCACCATAAATCTCAATTGCAGAAACAAAATGAATGTTACATCTTCCGACTTGCCACCTCAGACCAGGCAAACTGCTAAAACGAAGCCACATCTTCCTCAATCTTATGTCAGTTACATCATATTCTGCTGGAAATGCAGTCTAGTTGTAAAAACGCTGGTGACTTGTCCTTTTTAAAGCAGGATTGCCTGCAAAAGTCCTACCTTAAACTTTTTTGGGTTAAACTTTTTCCCCAGACATTTGAGGGCCATGGAACATTCATTTTACAGTTGGCTCATGTCTAGGGCATTAGAGGATCTCTTTATTATGGTTACTTGTACATTTGTAATAAAAAGGGCCTTACACGCCCATACAACTTTAATGCACCTGCCCTATACAAATTGGCCTAAGCGTAAGATCACTAGCGACTTTTCACTAGATATAAACGAATGCTAGAGAATTGGCGCCCAGGAGGCAACTTCACATTTTAGTGAATCTGCATGAGTTTTCACCTGGCGAAGTGTGCGAATCAATTGCAGGTGACAATTTGCTTTTTAGTGAATCTTCCCTTGTCTTCAGCCTACTTGTAAATATAATAGTGAAAGGCATGGTACCATCCCCAATTAAATGAAAAAAGTTTATTAGCATCACATAACTTCAAGGGTGCTAAATTGCATTTTGGATCTCAAAGACTTATCGTGGTTGGTGCTGACATGCAGATAGGGTGCATATTTCTTCCATTTGTAGCTTGTTGTGATTGTGAACAAAAGATTTATTTATGTACACGTAAAGGTGTTGGAGAGGAAGTAACCTTTTTGTTATCAAGGATATTTGAATCAAATGTGCAACCTTGTCAGTGTTGTGATCTGGAATAAAATGCAATAAATTATTCTTGCAATTTCCTTATGATAAACCGTCTGGAACAGTCATGCGATGGAAAGGGAAAGGCAACTCCTTTAAGCTCTGTGTAGAGCCTCCAATGAGCTTGCTTTATTCTCAGAATTTCTTAGAGATTAGGAATCAGCCATCCGTGTGTCTGGCATTGATTAGCCTCAGGGAGCCGTTATTTTATGACATTTTACTATGCCTTTGTGCTTCACTTCATGATACTAAGCAGCAGTCAAGCATTTCAAATAACATAGATTATTTAAGTAACAAGGCAACACAAAGATATACAGTACAGTACATTAATAAGATTCAGATTGATTTTCCTCCCATTGTTTCCTATCTGATTTTTTTTCACTTGTTAAGCACGTTGTTTTTATGTGCTCTTGCCAATTACTTATGTTGTTAGATTATATTACTTATTATTGATATTTTTTTAATGACATAGTATTCTGTAAAATCCACAATTCAAGTAAAATTGGCCACACAAAAAATAATATTGTTACTAGACAAGTAATGTTTGACTAAATTGGTCTCTAGGTGCTCTCATTTGGAGTGACCATCAAACAATCCAGTGGATAGCAAGGGTGAAATTAAGACCTACTGAACAGGCACACCTCAATGTATTAGATCCCTTACAGTGAAGGTCTCTCAGGGATAACCCTAGCCTGAGTTTATTTCCAGATTGTGCTCGCTACACTAGGCAGGTGTCACCTTGGAGTACTAACTGAACTACTTCTCCTTGATGCAGAGCAAGTCTGTTTTTTCTAGCTGGCCTCACTATTTGCCATAATGCCTGTAGTAGAAGTTGCACGGTGGTTGTTGTTATATATATATATATATATATATATATATAGTAGCGAAGGAAGGAGGTCCGCACTCTCAGGGCTTAAATATGTTCAAACAAAGTTTATTTCTCCAAAATGTGGGAGACCTGACGTTTCGGTCAGCAATCTGACCTTTCTCAAAGTGAGTAACAAACAATAAAAGTGACCTTTTAACCACTTGTGACGAAAAACACGGAAGTGACATCACCCCAGATCCAATAAAGAAAACGTGAAATAAAATCAATCACAATTTCAGAATAAACAATCTTATTAGTATGGTGTCAAAGAAATTATAAGTACTGAAAATAAAAAGTTTTTTAGGAAAAGCCTTGTTTGTGTTCATTTCTCAGTATTGTATAAAGTTCTCAAATACAAAAAGGAAAAAAGAAGGAAAAAAAGGAAAGGAATAACACTGTCAAAGTGAGTTATTTCAAAGACTTGCCTATACTATAATCCAATCTATGTATCTCCAATTCAATAAAGGTTATCAAAAGTCAGTGTAAAAGACGAAAGTATGGTAGTACTAGATTTAACTCCCAGAGTATCTATTTATATATTTAGCCGTTACTTTGTATAAAATTGTAAAAGGCACTAATTTGTGTCATAATTGTATCATTACATTTAGGCTTTAGCGGAGTGAGAAAATAACCATTTAATATAGGCTGAAAAGCAATAACTTTGCGGCAAAGGCAACTCCTCAACTATCTGTGTGGGAGTTGATTCCACTAATGGGGTTGTGTTATGTGTTATTCAGCAATACCCATTACGGGGGACTTCTACTGTGTACTATAAATTTTAATATATTTAGAGCACATTGGACTTAGTCTTTGTGAAATATCTTTAAGAAACCTTATATGACCAAAGTAGTGTAACCTGACCTTCTCCCTTGTCGCTGTCCATACTTTAATTGTGAAACAATTTAAAGCTTTGAAATTTGAATTTGAACATTTCAAATTTGAAAAGTTATTTATATGTATTTATCTATGTATATGTATGGAATTCCATGTTGGTTTGGATTTCTCCAACCCATGAATCTTCATTAACCTATTCACCTTGCCTCTTACAGCTTCAGATACACTTACAGATGCAGCCACTTAGATTTGTGTGTTAAATGCGTCATGACTCAGGGCTAATTGAAGAAACTGTGTTATCTAAAGTTATCTTAACTCACTTAATGCATTTAACCTTTTCAATAGCATACCAATGCACCATTGTTCACAATGGTGAACACATTAATTAGATGGGATGCTTGGACACAATTTTCTGTGTTAAATGGTAAAAGTGGGAAATCTATGTTTAGTTATTCTGTGTCAAACACACAATCCAAAGTGGCTTCATCTTTACCATACATTGTCCAGACACAGAGTCTTAAGTACTCTGCATACACACCAAACATGTTGGCAAGGTTGGGGCTTTAATCACCTGGTTGTTGTAACTAAAAGCATCTCACCTTAGTTTTCACTTATTGTATTTCTGTGCCCCTTTTGGTAACTGCAACAGAAAACAATAGATTTCTTTCCGCTTACAGAAGTTCACAGCAATCTCCCAGGATAATGCTGAGTGGGAAGATCTTAGCCAGCAATTTTTAAATTAACTCTGTCTATTGTAATAGTCCCAGAGTTAAAGTAAACTGAAAATGATTGACTTCAGTTACATCATTAAGTTCAAGCATGCTAAACAGCAAAAAAAAAATAAATAAAATAAAAGGCAAGTCTATTGTTAGTCAAGTCAATACTCCCTGGTGACTCCTAGGAAACTGATGGGAAATCCCAGAGCTAATAACTGCCAGTGTGCAGTGTAACATTATCGCTGCTAATGCACTTTTGATAAATGTTGTAAAATGAGTTCAGCTTTTTGCATTTTATGAGAAAGGATATTGGAATAGGATTGGAGCCCCTTCTTGTGTTTGAAGATTTCTAGGCAGTCACTGGATAGTAGATTTCTATTTATAATACCCTAGCACACTTATGGGCAAATTTACTAAAGGGTGAAGTGAATAACGCTGGTGAAAATTCACCAGAGTGATGCCAGCGTGACTTCGCCAATTTACTAATGCTTGTTGGCGTAACTTCATTAGTGAAGAAGAAAGACTCTAGCGGTACTTCGCTCCCTAACGCCAGGAGAATTTGTGCTCTGGTGAAGGAACATAACACAAATTCACTAAGATGTGGATTTTACTGAACGTTATCCCTTGTGCCAGACTTGCCTTGGCCACCTCAGACCCAAAAAATGCTAGCGTCTTTTCATATTTACAGGGTGATAGGCTGCAAAAGATTGTAACTTTTTATGGGGTACCTGGCTTCCCCCCTAAATTTCCTAACATATGGAACATAAACTATACAGTGGGCACCTGTGTAGGGCAATATAACAACTCTATTTCCTTTCATTAAGATTTCCCGGGCTTGTGTATTTGCTGCAACATATAGTTCATTGAACTTTAACTTCCTGCCATATGCAAATGTGGCAACGCTAGCGCAACTTTGCTTTCCTTGATGAAGTAACACTAGCGTTCACCATTAGCGTTGTCCTGGAGAATCTACGCCTGGCAAGTGTTGCACTGTGAGCGAAGCAGACGCTGACGAAGTTGCACTCTTTAGAGAATTTGCCCCTTAGCTTGATAAATGCAGTAGCAATTTCATGCCATCATGTTTGTTGTAGGAAATTGGTTTGGGAAGGTTTAGCTACCCCAAGCTTTCATTAAAATCTGCCCAATCCCATGCTTCTTGTCCACAGTGAGTCCAACTGTGACTGCACTGCCCATGCAGTTTTTACACTAGGAGAAGAAATTGTTAATGGGGTTTAAAGGGGTGCATCTTTTTTTTTTGGGGGGGGGGGTTGTTCACCTTTGAATATGATGTAGAGAGTGTTATTCTGAGACAAATTGCAACTTGTTTTAATTTTTCATTATTTGTGGTTTTTGAGTTATTTAGCTTTTTATTCACCAGCTCTCCAGTTTGCAATTTCAGCAATCCGGTTGCTAGGGTGCAAAGGACCCTAGCAGCCATGTATTTATATGAATAAAAGACAAATAGAAAGATGAGTGATAAAAACTAGAAATAACTATACATTCTAACCAACTCTTCAACTGCCCTTCATTTTTTTCTTTGTTTTTAGTTTTCTAAATATTTGCCTTCTTCTTCTCCTTACAGAGCATTTTGGATGTGGCCAGTGGCCCACATTTGAAAGCTGGAAACAGTCAGAAGAAGAAGGCAAATATTTAAAAAAACTAAAAAAAAAAGAAAAAATGAAAGGCAGTTGAAGAGTTGGTTAGAATTAGCCATTCTATAACATACTATAAGTTGCTAAAAACATGAACCACTCATTTAAAACAAATTTGGCATAGTATAACAGGTTACGTAAGGATGAGTTTTACAGCTTCCTATGCAAGTCTTTACGATACACTTCTCCCACTGTGTGCAGACTATAGAGTAAATAACTAGAAAATTACCAGTTAATGAGCAATAGTTTGGTATTTTTTCAGATTATAATTAACTAATTGAACTGGGTACATCAAAATGAATGGTGGCAGCGGATACTACACATATTCAGAAGTAATTAAGGCTAATCTGTGTTAAAATGTTCGACCTTCAAGGAAGATTTTATACAGCTGAATGAGCATCCACTAGCTAAAATTCTCTAATACACAAAATTAAATATAAATAAATGTGTAATGTGTTCACACCTCCATAGAAATCAGCTCTTGAACACTTCCCACGGATTCTCTATGGAAATGTAATGCCCTACGTATTAATTTTTCACTCGGAAAAAAATAAATATGTACTGGAAGACAAACATTTAAAGAGGGGCACATGTGAAGGTCAGAGTACTGTACATTTTTTTTATAATGGTCAGTATTTTAGAAGATACGGTGATCTCTACCTTTGTGCAAAGGACCTTTTCTTTTTGAACGTCTCATTTATCACACCACCATTTCTTTGAATCCATGGTTCTTATATTGCAAAAATCCCAACCCCTGGTTTGCCAGAACTTCCCAGCCTAATAATAAAATCTAATTGCAGCTGTGATCACACACACCTCGAGTTTAAATCATGATGATGGGGAGACATTTGCTGTTCAGCAGTCATAACATGCTTTCTGTTTCTGTAATGTACTAGAATAGAAGAAATTCTGGACATCAAGACCAAATGCTTGCTGTTATTTAGAGACAGACCAGTGTATTTCACTCCTAAGAACCCTACTAAATCCACATTGCAAATATGATCTATGCTTGTAATTTAATTTTAAACTGTTGCAGCTTGGCTTCCTGTATGACTATGAAGATTCTCATTCATCCAGGTCATGGTATATCTAACACAAGTAACTCAAAACTTGGTTTACTGTGTTTCCCTGAAGAAAATCGATTTCTGAAACTTCTACAACACAGACTTATGTAGCTTATACCTCACACCATCCAATCAAACGCGGACAATTATACATTTTAATCACATTCTAGCTTTAGAGATCACAAAATTGTACTTATGGAGAGTTCAATAAATTATTGAAGAACAATAAAGGGGTTCAGGGGATTGGCAAGATTTAGTTAACAAAGAGAACATTATTGTGGAATTGCAAAGAAACTAATCATTATGCAGAATATTGCAAGTATAGTCAAATATATGTATTGAAACTTTAGTTGCAGTAGAGTTGCAATACATATAGTAAATCATTATCATAAAGTTTACTTGTCTTCTATCATAGAATGGAGTTTTTAATTTTTTTAAATGAATGCTGGCAGCTTTTGCTTTTTGAAAACATTAAACCAATGTGACACTTTGCTTGACACATTGTCTGTGGCTGTGTTCATGACATCTCACTATAATAGCAACAAACTCAAATAATGCATTAATTAATTAATAAGGTTTTCAAGTGCTACATGGTTATCGATCCTTCGCTTTACAACACAGTGTCTGCTTGCACATCTCTTGGCACTCTCAGCAGAGGTGATGATGCCACTGTAACCCCTCTGGTGCATTTATGTCAACATACTCTCAATATTCTTAATCTACTTTGTGATATTCTTATCTACTTTTTATTATGTTTCTATTTATATTTCTGTCATTTGATCTGTCTTGTAAAAATACGATAAATAAAAAAAAAAAAAAATCCTCATATCCACACCATGAAGTATGCACTGCCCCAGGTGCCATCGCAGATGTCAAACAGGGTACCTAAATGTTGGTTATTTTTATAGTCCTACTGTCTCTAAAGCCAATTGCCTGATCATTTGTCCACCTAGCTTCTCCTCGGTGTACATACTGCCAAACTCCTATATTTGTCATTGGACTGGCACTGATTTTCCGTCCCCCTGCTCTGCTCTGACCTTTGCTTGATTTTGCTAACCCTATTGGTACCCAGCCTTTTACTTACTCTATCTTCATGCCTGTGTCTAATAAAGTGTAAGAATGTTGCCAGTGCCTGTTCTAACATAGTAACATGCATAGTAACATAGTAAGTTAGGCTGAAAAAAGACACACGCCCATCAAGTTCAACCTTTCAACTTTTTTTTTTTATAAACTGCCTAACTGCTAATTGATCCAAAGGAAGGCAAAAAAACCCCCCATCTGAAGCCTCTCCAATTTGCCTCAGGGGGGAAAATTCTTTCCCAACTCCAAAATGGCAATTGGACTAGTCCTCGGATCAACTTGTACTATGAGCTATCCTCCATAACCCTGTATTCCCTCACTTGCTAAAAAGCCATCCAACTCCTTCTTAAAGCTATCTAATGTATCAGCCTGTACAACTGATTCAGGGAGAGAATTCCACATCTTCACTGCTGTCGCTGTAAAAAACCCCTTCCGAATATTTAGGCAGTGTCAGCTGGAAAGACCTACTGGTGAATAAAGCATTAGAGAGATTATTAAATTATCCCCTTATATATTTATACATAGTAATCATATCACCCCTTAAGCGCCTCTTCTCATGAACATCCCCAATTTGGCCAGTCTTTCCTCGTAGCTAAGATTTTCCATACCTTTTACCAGCTTAGTTGCCCTGTACCCTCTCTAATACAATAATGTCCTGTTTGAGTGAGGGAGACCAAAACTGTACGGCATATTCTAGATGTGGCCTTACAAGTGCTCTATAAAGTGGAAGAATGACCCCCTTCTCCCGTGACTCTATGCCCCTTTTAATACAGCTCAAGACCTTATTTGCCCTTGATGCTGCTGACTGGCATTGCTTGCTACAGCCAAGTTTATCATCTACAAGGACTCCAAGGTCCTTTTCCACAATGGATTTGCTTAGTGCAGTCCAATTAAGGGTATAAGTGGCTTGAATATTTTTACATCCCAGGTGCATGACTTTACATTTATCAACATTGAATCTCATTTGCCACTTAGCTGCCCAGATTGCTAGTTGGTCAAGATCCTGCTGCACCCTGGATGGAATTAATTGGGCTGGATAGTTTTATGTCATCTGCAAACACTGATACATTATTGGATATATTAGGATAAAGTGTTTCTACTCTTTGCAGATCTTGACCTGCCAACCAAGAAAGTTTTAGCAGCACCATAGGTTGAAAACTTCTAGTAGCCTGGTTAAAATATTGAAAGTTAATGAAAAGCAATATATAATGACAGTTGTAAAAGTATACTGTGAACACTGTTAGTAAACTTTTAGTATTGGATTAAACAGGATGTGCCAAGCTTACATTCCCCAATCATACTTTGTATACACAAGTGGATTATAGATGCCTGTGACATGATTTCAAACCAGATCAACTGCTAAATGTATAGTGCCCCAGGCAGACTCTGCAATAGCATAAGATTTGTAAACCATTAATCGGGGCTACAAACTCTTACACATTTTGTTGAAGAATTCAATCATATTTTGAATAAAATTAGGTTATTTTTAAGTAGTGGAGTAACTACCATACAAGAAACCCTTCAATATGATTTTTTTTGCTAGGGGATCTGACCCAATAACATTATACCACTACACCTAAAACATCACTTTGCTGAGGAATGAATCTACTCCTTAAATGTATTCCATTGCTAAATTAGCTATTTTGCTTCTGTGTAGGTACAATGTTTTTTAACTGTGTTAACTAATAAGTGTAGGTAAAGCAAGTAAAATATCTATTAAAAGTAAAGCAAAAGTAAAAAAAAAAAAAAAACTTGAATAATACTTGAATACTACTACTACACTATGCATACATTTTCTATACATGTTTTCTGGTAAAATCAACTTTTTATTTTGCTGACAGTATCCCATAAAGAATATCACTGTTTACATTTGTTTAGGGGCAGGCAGCTTTTGAAAACAATATTGTGTTTAGCAGGAGATCAGACACCATGTCAGATTCTATTGCCCATTCTAACAGATTACTGTTGTGATAGAAATGTTTAAAATTGATGCAGTATCTTGAAACATTATATATATCCCTTGGGAAATTCTTGGAATAGACAGACAGTGACCTTTAACCAAGTCCATCCTTTCATCCATAGCAGGTCTCATTGTTATGACTTTTCTTCCCTCATCTCATCTTTCAAAAAACAGTTTTATATTCACCATGGCACTTATGCATTACTTAAGATGTATATTTCCTTCCATAGGTCTCCCTTTTTAGATTGGATCATGATGGGTGCTTTAATATAGAGAGAACATGTTTCAGCTTAAACACTTGCTGCTGAAGAAACCCTGCAGACTGAGCTTCTCCCAGTGGTTTAAATACTGTACCAATAATCATTGCTGGCATTATGCAGGTGGCAAAGACAGGCACAATTGAGTAACTAGACACAGTGCTGTGTCTTAATATTTATTTTTATAAAATAAACATTAATAAATTGATAATTTACACTTAATGCATGCACGTCTGCATGATGAGGTAAACTGAAATTGCACCTTATTTGGATATCATTTATTTTCCTCTTCCTGCGACAAGCTTGTTGCCAGGGGTGGAATTAAAAGTTAATCTCTTCCTAATTGCTTTCTTTTCAAGCTAAATTGCACAATTTGCAGGACATTCTCTTGTTACTAAGAAAGCAGACTAAAACCATAATTGAGGTTGGGCTGTAGGAGTCCAACTTCCAAAACGAGTTACTCATCAAGTTAAGGACGTTTGTTAGTTTCCAAAGCCAAGCTTTCTAAAATTAGCATTTTGGAAAAAAGTTGTGGATAAAGGGTTCACTTGCTGAAAGACATGCATACTAAAAACAACCGGGGCCAGATATTCCTCTTCTATGAGCAGGGATTTGTTTATACGTTATATGCATCAGCCTGACTTTGTTGGAACAAAATGTACAGAGCCAGTGTCTAATTGAGCAGAAAAATATCTGCTTACCTTACACTGAATCCGGCTCCGGTCAATTTCTGTTTACAACAACACAATTAAAACGTTGTTAGGCCACTTGTATTTTATTAGGTCAGATTTGGTAGGATGCTTATTAAAATGTGCATTTTACTATCAACCCTTCTCTTGGGAAAACCACCATTTAGCTGAATGTTAATCATTCCCATGGAGGCAGATATTTCTGAAGCAGTCAGCATTTAATAGCAAATTAGATACAGACATTATGGTACTGGATACATCATACTATGCACCAAGCATTGAAGATGGTGCCCCAATCCCAATATGTAACAAAAGGCACAAAGTTTGCCCAGGAGCAATAACCCATAGCAAACAATAAGATGACTGCATTTAAAGGAACAGTAACTCAAAGTAAATAAAATATAATTTACTGTTGCTCTGCACTGGTAAAACTGGTGTGTTTGCTTCAGACAGACTACTATAGTTAATATAAACCTCTGTGTAGCCATGGGATAGCTGTTCAAGTTGGAAAAAAGGAGAAACTGCACAGGTTGCATAGCAGATAACAGATAAAACACCACTGTATTGGAGAGTGTATATGTGCTATGTAACCTGTGCCTTTTGCACAGGTTACATTGATTGAATGGTTGCCCTCATGGTTACACAGCAGCATATTTATATAAACTATACTAGTCTTTCTGAAGCAAGCACACCAGTTTTACCAGTGCATGCTAGGAGTATATTATACTGTATGTCAATTGCTTTAATTTTTGGTGTTACTATTAGTTTAAAAATGTTTCCATGTCACACACAGTCTCACACACAGTCTCCTCTAGACACTCAACACCAAACGCCTATTAGTTTGCCACAACTAAAGGAGCTACTTACCATGCTCCAGACAGTCTTCAAGCATGCTGTGGCTGAACTGGTGAAATAGCTGGGGGACCACCCAGATCACATGGAAGCAATTACGGCAAAGGTATTGAGTTCACATAACACATTAATAGATACACACTACAAGGGGAAGAACAATTTCTGACTATTAAATTGGCAGACCTGGAATATAGAAATATAAGGAACAATATTAGACTGAGAGGCAGCTCAAAGCAAATAGAAGAGGGACTGAATCAATGTATATAGGTAAATAAATCCTGCCTGATGAAAAGCAGGACCTCCAACATGGGGTACAACTACTAAAGAAATGGCAACTTATGGCCACTGCAGGAAACGCCACAAAAATCAAAAACAAAAAGAACAAAACTACACCAAGACTGGCTATAAACCCGAACCTTTCCACGCAGGAGAAGCACCAAAGATATAACCTCAGACCAGGACAATCTGGATGTTACAGGAAGAAAAACTGTTTAAAAAAACGAGGTCTCCCAAATGCTAACACAAATTACTGGGTACCAACCCGGCTCACACTCGCTTTTTCTCTACTCAACCTTGGTCTACAAGACTACCCATATCATCTCTTTTCCAGGAGATGGAAATCTCCACAAATCATAAGTCTGCTTGATCTGATCAATCTGACAAACTCAAATTTGTCCTATGAAAAACTAGTGCTCTCAAACACATCCCCTCTTAACAAACAGAAACCTACACATCAAATCTGGTAGAACTGGAAACTACAACCAACAGTCAAACAATCAACCAAATCCACACAGGCATAGACACTCATCCAACAAGTAACACAGCCAATGCAGCAGGTGCAACAGAAAATCCATCAAGACACAAACTTCCCATCCCAACCCCCCCGAATACCCATCTATTCCTGTCTCCTAATCTCTGTCTTCTTTCTCTTCATTCTCTAATATCAATGCTGATTTCTTGTACTTTGAAAAAATCAATAAAAAAAATTCTAAAATTCTAAAAATAACACATCATAGATGAGGGTTGATATTTTTTCAGTGTGAAAAGATAATTCTCTATGGAATTCCTCCAAAAGTATTCTACTACTCAAGTGTATGGTATTGTGGTGTATTATTTTGGTGAATGTGTGGGGAATTATCTTGTCACAGTGATAAATCCTGGTAATAAATCCAAGGCATAAATATAGATAGAAGAGAAAAAAGCCAGTAAAGCAAAAATAAATAAAAAACACAATAATTGACTATTATTTTGTGCCATTATTGACTTGACATAATTGTACTTTGGTGTCACTTGATTAATAAGTAAGTAGCTTTTTGTTGACTTGATTCACGAGCCCCATAGGGGAAAATAACAAACACAGTTATAAAGGTACTTAATCAAACCTTGTCAACCACCACACATCCATTTACAATTGTATGTCAAATGAATCAAGTCACTGGTATCATTCATGTAAAATATTTTAATAAAACATAAATGGCACACAATATTAACTCAGAGTTCTGGCACTAAATTCTGTAAGCAGTGCCTGATGTTGTTGCTATGCAACAGTACTTTAGAGCCAACATATGCATGCCAATATTTGTGTTAATTAGAATGATAATCATTTCCACAGTGGAACTACATGGAACAATATTGATGTCACACACACTGCTTAGAATATCCCATTTCAGGAGGTGCAGAATTGAAACACATTTATGTTTCCATACAGAATAATCCTCTATTTGACAACTTATTGTTGTATATATGCATACTACCCTAAAATGGGTCAAGCACTGACTAGGATTTTGACTAGTTTGATAGTACATGTATGGGATCTGTTATCGTTATCCAGAAAGCTCTGAATTATGGAAAGGTTGTCTCCCACAGACTCCATTGTATCCACATAATGCAAATTTTTAAAAAGTATTTCCTTTTTCTCTGTAATAATAGAACAGTAACTCGTACTTGATCCCAACTAAGATATAATTAATCCTTATTGAAAGGAAAACCATCCTTTTGGGTTTATTTAATGTTCATATGATTTTCTACTAGATTTAAGGTATGAAGATCCAAATTACAGAATGATAACAGGGATAACAGGTCCCATGCCTGAACATCACTCTAATTGGGCACAAAAAGAATAATTTTTTACTCATTAATATCCAAGTACTGTCTGTTCTCAATGAACTAATAAAATGACTCAGTCCTATGTATTTGCAATATGGCGTTTTTAGAGGCATTCATATTTTTAAGGGGTGGTTCACCTTCAAGTTAACTTTTAGTATATTGTAGAAGGGCCAATTCTAAGAAACTTTTCAATTGGTCTTCATTATTTATTTTTCATAGTTTTTTAATGATTTGCAATTTTCTTCTGTTTCTTTGCAGCTTTCAAATGGGGGTCACTGACACCATCTAAAACCAAATGCTCTGTAAGGCTACAAATGTATTGTTACTGCCACTTTTTATTACTTATCATACTATTCAGTCCCTCTCCTATCCATATGCCAGTCTCTTATTCAAATCAATGCAGGGTTGCTAGGGTAATTTGTACCCTAGAAACCAAATTGCTGACACTGCAAACTGGAGAGCTGCTGAATAAAAAGCTAAATAACTCAAAAACCACAAACAATAACAAATTAAAACCAATTGCAAATTGTATCAGAATATCACTGTCTACATTATACTAAAAGTTAACTCAAAGGTGAACAACCCCTTTAAGCGAATTGTTAACAGTTATTGTCTGTTCATAATTTTTTTATTTGGATTTTTTAATAAATGTTATGACATTTGTGGTTCTAGAAAAAGTGAGTTTAGTTGGGGATTTAAAAAATCGCTAAAACCACTACAATCTGACCTTTGATAAATAGGCCCCCAAGTTAAAAATTTTCATTGTTGCCTGTAAAGGTACAATTTTTTATTTTTCTTAAAAAAGTTACTCCAAATATTGGTATTTGGAAAACTTTGGATGCATGGGAATCTGCTGACTATTCTCTATTTATTTTTATAACTTCATAATATTGCTAATATTTTTTAATATGCTTTATTTCTGTGCCTAAGTGCTATAATATTTGCCAGAAGCCAGGAAATGAAAATGTATTATGTAAAATATAATGCAAAAGAGCGATTAAAGAGCACCCAATGTCATCAAACATTAAAAATAACCATTTTAATGTGATGGTGCTTTGTGTCTGATAAATCCCACGCTGTTTTATTTGGCCTTGTATTTGTTGTTGCAGTGAATAGGGTTCTAGATTAGTCATCACTGACTCGATATAAAGGTATAAAAGTTATCTTATCACTGGATGAGGCCTATAAAAGGAATCTGCTGTGATATCCACATTGTTGGGAAGAATTTAATTCTGAGTATTAAACAGACACTGAGCTACTTCCTTTTTTTAACACATTTAATCATCAAAAAAACCTTGAGCAAACCTCTCTTCTATGATATTGCAGCAAAATTACATTTGCTTAGAATACAAAATAAAATGAGTTAGACTTGTTATAAGAAAAGTGTAATAAAAAGTATATGATGACAATGTTGCACTTTTGAAAATGTCTACCTGGAGTAAATCTGTTTTGCCATCTGTTTGTTCTATAGTTCATGAAATCAGAGGTGTATTAAAGCAGAACTGTGACTGCTGTATGCCAATTTATAAATTAAGAAAATTTAAATATTCATTTCCTGCCTATTACCATATCTTGCACTAATTGAGGGGAGTGGAGTACCGAAAAACACAATGGAAACCTCTTCCATACCACCATATATTTATAACATTAAAGTATCAACATTTGGGGGGGGGGTATTATACTCCCCTGAAATGCTGATACTTTGGTGGAATAATGAATGGGGTAAGCTCCCTAAATGCATATTAATGGAGCGCCAAGTCAATTGTGCATTACCACTAGGACCAAGCTGGACCAACAGGAAGCCTGCACCATCAGTGCAGTCTGTGTTAATCAATGCCTGTGGGGTGGATCAACTTCTGCTACCTACCCCCCTTTCCATTATTTTCTATCCTTTCATGTTCTTCATTAACCTTATTTTTCTAATTTTCCTATTTTTTTTCTCCAAACTATTTTTTGTCTGTTTTCCTTTCTTTCTCTTTTCTCTAGTCGTTTAACTCTCCTTCTCAGTTGATCTGTGAAACACTAATACCGAGAGATTTAATAGTAATACTACTTAATATCAATCAGGGAGCCCCATGGGATTGATTTTGACAGTTGCGTAAATCCCTTCTTTAAATTCCGGAGTTTACTGTCAAGTTACAGACCTATGCAAACTCTTTTTGTAGTTCTCACCCATGTATATCAATAACTATAGTAAAATCTGGATGTGCTATAGAAAAGATTGAATAAAGGCTACAAATAAAATGCAAAACTATTTACTTTCAAATACAGTTGTATATACAGTTTGTTTAATGAAAGAGATTGTTATTTCTGGTATTATGGACTCCTATTTATAAGGGTCAAATACAGAAACTGGCATATTGTATGCAAATCTTACATAAGTAGTAGACAAGGTGAGATTTATACTAGTTATGCCTCGTAATCCTACTGCTGGTGAATACATCTATGGACCCAAGCTCTGGTATTAGCAATAAAACATTAACTAACCATAGTATCTGTGCAAATTGAAAACAAACAGCAACTATCTATTTTTTCAGTAGTAGTTACATATTTACATAGTTAAATTGGGTTGAAAAAAGACAAAGTCCATCAAGTTCAACCCCTCCAAATGAAAACCTAGCATCCATACACACACACCCCACCATACTTTCCCATAAATTATATATGCCCATATCTTTACTAATTGTAGCGTTAGGGACAAATTTAAGAAATTCATGTGAAATGATCGAATTTCGATTGAATTCAATCGAATTACGATCGTACGGATTTTTCATGAAACCAGATATGCAAATGTGGCCTCTTCGATCATCGAATATCGAATAGCTCTAATGATCGGATATTCGATAATTTGATCATTCGATGATCGAAGGAATCAAAATTTTAAAGTTATTCGACTGCCTACTTCGCCAGATTGAACCTACCGAATTGCAATCGAAGCCTTTGGGGAAACCCCCCATAGGCTTCTGAGGCTAAGTCCTGCTCGAATACCATTCGTACTATTTCGAATTTAAAAAAATTTGAAATTCGACCATGGGAATAGTTAGGGAATTAAAATCCTTCGAATTCGAATACAAAGAATTTTACTGCAATTCATTTGGTCGAACGATCGAATTATTCGATCAAATTTTTATAAATATTTCTTCAAATAATTTGAATCTACAGAATGTACTGGTCAAATTTACCTAATTTGCATATTCAAATCTTTTTGAAGATCGAATTTTGAATCATTCATGTGAATACATGTGAATTTAGTAAATCTGCCCCTTAGTTAATCTGCCCCTTAGTTTATTCAGCATCACCAACCTATAGAAAGCAAAGAAACCCCAGATCATTTATCAACTCTTTCATTTTACTGAATGGCATTAGTTTTTTAATGTGACAGTATTTTATGATTCAGTTCAATTATTTTTGTAGGAGTCAAAGAAAATATCATGACAAGGGGACCCTTAATTGACCCTTCGCCTTCAGCTATTCCATTGAACCCCAGTTACATACCGTAATGAAACACCAGGAGCCGGAAATGGTGAAAAAGGCCACAGCATTTATTTACATTTTATCAAATAAAGGACCTTGCCAGCCTCACCCCAAGGCAATATTCAAATCCAGAATTCCATAAGAGATTGCTACTATGCTCTGCCACTCCTCACTTGAGATCAGCACTATGCCATTATATCCACCACTGAGTATTAGGCTGTCTCTACCTACAGAGAGGATGGCCCCAAGTCTTCTACCAGCAGGAGCTGCATCTCGCCTCAAGAGAGAAGTTCAGCAGCCCTGCTGTCAGTCTGGAATCTGCAGTGTGTCGATGATAGGAAATCCAAGCAGGTTGTCACCTAGCACAAGCAGTAGTAGCGTCGGTTTCAATCAACCCATTGTACAGTCACAGGAGAGAACCTCCTTTCTCCCTCTTCTAAATTTACCTGTGCAGTACTCTGGCAAGGTCCTACTGCTGCTGTGACAAATAAAATTTTAAATGCATTATCATATATCCACTGTTTTGATCCAGAGGAAGGCAAAAAACCCAGCCTGAAGCCAGTGCCAATTATCTCAAGAGGGAAAAAATTCCTTCCTGACGCCAATGGAGATCAGAAACATTCCCTGGATCAAGCATTTGACATTCATTTAACCTGTAAACAACATGCAAGTAGTGATGGGCGAATCTCCCGAATTTTTCGAGAAATTTGCGAAACGGCGAAAAATTTGCGAAACGAGTCGCGGAACGATTTTGTCGCGCGTCGCGTCAATTTTGTCGCGCGTCTGTCGCGCGTCGCGTCAACTTTGACGCGTCGCGTCGTTTTCGGCGCGCGTTGCGTCGTTTTCGGCGCACGTCGCGTCGTTTTCGGCGCACGTCGCGTCGTTTTCGTCGCGTCGCGTCAAAACCGACGCGCGACTGACGCGCGACTCGTTTTCAGCGAATTTTCGCCAAGCGAAATTTCGCTGGTGATTCGCAAATTTATTCACCAGCGGCGAATCGCGGGAATTCGCCGCGAATTCGACCTAGGCGAATAAATTCGCCCATCACTACATGCAAGCTCTCTCGTGGTTATACTGTATAACTTTACCAAAACCACAATATAACAGTACATGCAGGAATGCATCTATATTTGCTTATTAATAGATAATATGATAACATAAAGCGAAACTCCAGACATATGCAAAAATATGCAAAAAAGGGGAGGGTTGGTGGGATGTTTCTACCTGCTCAGAAGATAAGGAAGTGAACGACTTCTTCCCCTGACATCACATCCCTGTCTTTCTCCGCCCCCAGCTTGGCTTTTCCCTGCCTTAACGCATTCCTACTGACCCACTCACAGCTACATCTGATTCTGCCAATCTTTAAATATAAACCAGTGTAATCTGGCTGCTGGTCATTCGGATTCCTTGTTGTGCAGCCCTTGCATTTATAGCTCCAGAACTTTCCTTTCTAAGAAAATTTTAAACATTCTATACACACGTGTTACTTTTTTTATGTGGTTTAAAAGTTGTGCCTCTGACTCCTGAAACACTGCTGCAAGCCAGCTGATGAACAGACCTGGAGGAAAACTGACTCCTGTTACATGGGATTGAGAGTCACACCCAGAAAACAAACAAACAAACACTGATTTCAGCTGCAATTATATTTAAACAAAACTGTAAGACCAATGAAAATATATAAATAAATGGTAATAAATGTATATTGGAAAGCTGTAAAATTGTTCAGAACCACATTTCCTTTCATTATACAAATATTTGTTTTGGCTTGAGGAGCCCATTAAAGAAAAATCATCTGTAATATACTGTTTTTTATTCAATTGCCACACTTTAATATTTTGTAGAGCCACAATAATAACACTTTCAGCAGTAAGAACAGCCTTAAATTCCTTTGCTTTGAAAAAGAAACCAAAAAATACAATATATTTAGAAAGTAAAGCGGCATTACCAGAAAATAAAATGTTATCTGTGCCTGCAAGCCCTTGTGTTTTTTTTTCAGTTAACTAGTTCCTTTTATAATCTAAAATAAGTTACATATATTTTTAATGGTTTATGTTCTTGTAGTGTTTAAAGTGTTCATGCATTGGGAAATAAAGATAAAAGCTACATTTGTTCCTTGATGTTTGACACTGGTCAGAGTCCAAGATTAACAACAATTTCAGTGTATTTTAATTATGTCCAATCCCACACCCCTGCGCAATTTCCTGAAAACTGATTGTGCACTAAGGAAACAAGAGAAAGCATTTGCCCAAGATATAAATGAGGAACAAAATTCACCATCTTTAAACACTATGGCAACAAGAACAAAGAACAATAAAATTATATGTAATTTATTTTCGATTATAAAAGGAACTGGTTAACTGAAAAAAACACCAGGACTTTTAGGTGAAGATACCATTTTTTTCTGTTCTGGTAAAGCCTCTTTACTGTTGAATTATATTGTATTTTTATTTCTATTTTAAATAGTTCACACAAGGACAGTTACCAGACAATGGAAACAGGTGGGGTAGGGGTTCCACTGAAAAGGAAAGGAAAGCAAAGCTTGTGGCTGTGTGTTGGGAATCATTGCTTTGCTAACTGTGTTCTAATGAAGCATTAAACTGTAAAAATTACAGTCAGTGTTGTTTTCCCATGTCTGTATTTGCTCCACTGAGATGGTAAGTAAAATAGCTGAACAGCAATATCTTGTAAAACAAGGATTAATACGCTCTATGAACATATTTAATTGTGGTGCTTTGGTTGTTGCATTACTACAGTTCCCAGTAGCCTCTGTCAAAAAGTGACTGTTAAAAAATGGAGTGATTTGTTAAAAATTGCCTGTGTAGCCGTTATGCAGCACTTTGGGGCATAACACAGTAACATTATCTAGACCATCTTCAGGCACAGTGTTCACATGATAATGAGGAATGTTGTTGTTATGCCTCTTTAAAATCCAGGCAAGAATCTAGAATTCTCAGAGAATTTAGTGTCTGGGAAATATATTAAAGGGACACAAATGGAGAGAGAGTGTATGTGTGTCTATTAGTGATGTAAACCTGCTCTATTTAGAATTATTATTAATAAATAAAAAAATATATCTTCAAATTGTTTTCACACAAAGCTTGCAGCCTCTCATCAAGTACAGGGTTAAAAAGTAACTAAGCAAAACCAAAAATGGACTGGAGGCAGAACAGATAAAAGAGGAGGGTGGGAGACACATAAGGGTTACAGCAGCAGCCAGAGGCAAGAGTGGGGATGCCCAAGTTAAAGCAAATCCTAAGCAAAGGGGAGGGAGTAACTCTATGTGAGAGAACGTGAAACAGAAGCTTTTGCCAAATCACATACAACGTGCATCCAGCCCCATCGCTGCAGCTGCCACATTCACAGAGGGGTTCAGAACCAGTACTTATTATTAGAGTACATGAATCCAGGCAGGTTAGACTTACACCTGAAGGGACACTTGCTCTTCTTTCAGGAAGCTGAAGCTGTTTTGGCTCCTAATAGCTGACTTTATCCAGTTCTGGAGTAAAGAGTGATATCTATGGGGACTATTGTGGAGAAGTATATGCATGCAAGGCAAAAGGTGTCTTGCTTATTAATTATCTGGATGGTTGTTGATTAGGCAGATTCTCTATGGATTTTTATTTTTTTTTAATCTTGGCCCCCCAAAAAATCTGAAACCTGCATCCCACACAACTATTGGATAATACCATGGCAATGCTAGGAATTTGTTGCCGAGATTGCTTGAATTACATTGAACACACGCTGGGTCTTTTCCTGACACAGTGAAGCTGAGATAGTTCTCTGTTTGCATGGACAATGAGTTGGACATTCCTGGCTGTGCTCAACCAACAATGGAAATATGAGGAACCCATTGCAATCTGAATATTTTGGGCTGCTATTCATACCTTGATGCTGTGTACGGTAAGAGTCCTCCAGCACCAAAATACTGTATAAAATAAATGGTACACAGTGTTTAACTGACCCTATACCTACAGGGCATTAGTCCACTGACTTAAATTTTACAAGTGAACTTTTATTTTTGTTCACATTCTCCATGGTGTAAAACTTCCATTACCCCTACCATGCACGTAATTATTTTACTACTACTTGCAATGTACAGATGGATTCATGGTGGTTGTGCAACTAGATATTTTTACTAATGTAAATACTTGAGAGAGTAGGAATCCAGAGCACCAAAGCTAATGTTTATGCATCTGCACCTGAGCAAGCCATCTTCACACGTTTGTGGAAAATGGGCTGGCTCATGTAAATAATGTTGCTTCTGCAAATGCAATAACTTTGAATATTCCTATTGAATTCCTGTTCTGTTACTCCTTCAATGCATACCTCTATTTATAGCATGAAGGGCATCTGAGTATTCTACTAGGTATTTTATAGCTTCCCAATATTAGATTTCATTCTTCCCTGTCTTACAGTGGAGTTCATCTGCCCTTTTACAATCTGACAGTTTTTTTTCCTTTGGAGACTTATCAGACCATGGTTGTGTTTTAAATGGCACCCAGCTCTTCACATTCCTACCTTGCAGTTAACAATATGTATTCTTATTTTATAATATACAATATTTTATTTTCCTTAAACTTAATGTGTATAAAACTTTTCCTTAACCAATGGAAAATAACTGCTCATTGATCCCACCAGTAATGTATATTTTCTTAATTCTATGAGCTATTTGATTTATTGTAGGACCACTTGGAATTAAATTATATATTTATTAATCAATTTAAGTCCGCCTCTATGTTTTTGTGACAAAAATTAATAGCTAGCCGACTTAAAAGCTAACATGCCCCTTAGACCCAGACAGAAGTTTAAGATCACAAAGGGGCACATTTAAAGCCCACAACTGTTTGTGGTTTTTTAAAAAATAAAAAAAAATGCCACCAGGTGCTTTCACCTGTCCCAACCCTACAGCCATTGGACAGGCAGTAATCAAATAGAATGCCCTGATGGGAGGTGCACCTACTGGTACTCCTTAACTTGTGCATCTGAACAACATGCATACCTCCACCCTCCCCTCATAAAAAGAGTGATGCCAAACACAGGCAGCATTTTATTCATCAGAGGGCACACATGACAGGGTGCAACCCAAGAATAATTCTTGTTTGTTAATTGTGTATTGTTTACACTTCATCACTTTCTCTCATTTCTGTGTACTGGGGGGCTTATTCTGTTCTTGGAAAAAAAAGAGAGGGGGAATATGGTATAGTCAATGGCATAAAAGTATATACATCTTGTAGTAAATATCCAAGTCTCACTCATTTGAAACACAGACCAAATTACAATTAATGCAATCCAATTGACCTATGTGGCATAGCAAGGTATGACCGTCGTTTTATTGTTCTGATAACTTGTGCAAAGATTATGAATGATTGGAGCAGCAGGAAGTGAAATAGAGTTGCATCTCCTCTTCACTTTCTTATATGCTGATGCACCATGAACTCAGCCAACATGGTGCTTTAGCAGGTAAAATTTTCAAAGCTGCCCCATTCCTGAACCAACCAATATTCACAGTACATGGATATTGGTTAGGACTGGTGAGCCACCATACATGTACCACTTGAGACATGTATGGCCAGGTTTTAGATACCAGGTGTCTTTATCTCTACAAAAAGTTTATTTTGGCACTTATTAACATGTCCTGTGTAGAACAGCAACTACTTCATGTGTATTAGAATGTACTGCTATTGGTAACCATCTAATTTATTCCCAATAAGTACAGATCTCTAACATTAATATGGTAGAAGAGATTGTTAGGACACTGCATCTGTGTATGTATTTTTTCTAGCATCTTTTT
>CM044445.1:71509475-71541505 GCA_024363595.1 Xenopus borealis
ATATGGCATATGGTGTTAAGAGAAAGGGGTCTGTATAACTGACCAGTGGTCAAGGCATATAGAGGCACTAACAAGTCCAAAGCAGGTGAATGGTTTGGACAGGCTGCAGGCAAGACAAGTTCAATTATTAGCCCAGGGGACAAGCATTGGAAATATTCTTTTATATTAATTTATTTTTCTAGATTAATTTTGTTTCAAAGTCATTATTTGATGTTAATTTTATTTTATTTTGTAAACTGACAGTCTTTGATGTAAATTAATATTTTGTTGCTTTGCTCTTGCTGTTTTAAAAATACCAATAAACATAATTTAAAAGAAAGGAAAATAAGAGCAAGACAGTTCACCAGGTAATGGGTGCAAGACCACTAAAAGAAGTATAATGGTACAGCAGAAGGATGGGGAACAGGCAGGCTCAAATAAATCCTTGATTGGACAGTTGAGAAGAAATACATCAAAACAAGTTACAAGAGTGAGTCCAAAAAGCCTCCTATGGCTCATCCAGGAGGAGCACAGACATGTCAGCACACGCTCTCTGGTTCAAGTTCTGACATATCCCGTTACATCCCTTTTTGGCCATCCTGCCTTGAGCCAAAGTGACTTCATGGTATCTTAGGTGACACATTCACAAGCAAGAAGATTCAGTGAAAGCTACATATTAAATTAAAGGACAGATCATTGTTAAAGTGGAACTGATATGGGAGTTCCATTGTTGCACCTTCTAGTGTTTTATTGAAAAATTATTTTACAACTGTCTCTGGACAGTTCTGGATATTTAGGCTACAGATTGACTAAGATCATCCCAGATGATTGAATCAGAGCTGGACTGCAAAATAAAATACTATTTCCCATTACATAAACAAAAAAGTAATATTCTCCAAAATGGAACATGTAACACTTCTTTTCCAACATTTTTCCAAATATTTATGGTTTCTTTGCCATTGAAGGAGAAGGAATACCATTTTCTACTTGGGGGTGCCAAAAGTTAGGTACCCCCAAGTGACTACTTTTACTTACCTGACACCCTGCGCCAGTCCTCCTATCAGCAGAAAACCTCACTGGCCTGGGATTCTTCTAGTGAGTGCCACAGAGCAATCCTCTTCCTGCCTCTTCAGGTCTTCTTGTGGCTGCGCATGTGAAGTAGAATGAAAGGCTGAACTTTATTAAAAATGCCAGCTATTTCATTCTACTGTGCATGTGTCTGCCCAGGGGTAAGATAGATATGGCAGGCAATATCATAGAAAACACCAGTTTGAATTTCATAATGCATGATCTGGGCATCTAAAATCTCACAAAAAGGAAAACTAACCAGTGAAATATTTCTTTGAAGTTCAGATATGTCTCCTGCTCTGGGTTGGTAAAAGTGGCATATGCATTCTCTATGTTGTGGTTACCATGTACATATAATATTATGTTGTATGGATCCCTGAGAAAGTTACCCTTTCTCATAAGCCTTTAATTTTACTTTTTACCTCTCTGGCTCCACTTTCTCTGAAATAAATTGTAGGTTACATAGTCACATAGTCACATAGACAGCCTCAGTGTTCAGAATTTTTTCAGCCATCTAATATCCATTGGCTGGTGAAATTTACAACCAATTAATGCAATATGATTGGAAAAAATAAATATAAGGGTTCATTTACTACTGTGGGTGCTAATGTGCACAAGTGGATTAGTCTAATATCATTGGATTGCTGAAATAAAAATACTGATAACATAAAAAACACATGCATGATGTTATTGTAGATCAGATACTGTTGAAAAAGGCAACATGGATAGTAGAAAGGAAAGGGTAATATTCATCAGTATTTACAGAACCATGTGCATACCAGAAAACAAAAACAGCGCTGTAAACATATATATATATATACTGTATATATACGATATATATACGGCATACATATATACGGTATACATATATACAGTATATATATATTTTTTTCTTTTGCTGAGCAACTCTTTTCTTCCCTGTGGAAGACCCTTATACTGATATCTTCTTCATAAGCTCCAAGGTCACTTCTAGATCACTGAAATAACAGATAGGTTTGTAGTTTGAGTCATAACATTAGAAAGTGGTGATAACTTAATGGAGTATGATTTGTAAGTAGGACTAAGTGAATTCACAGCACCAATAGTACAAGGTTTGCAGAGAACATAAAACATAAAAACAAATAACTCTCCTGGTTTTTCATTATTATTTTTCTTTCTTTCTTACTTAGCAACAAGATGTTTAGGTCAGGGGCCTGCCAAAAGTTTCTAACTGCCATGTAGCATTCACCAATAACTGCATAACTGCATATGATGTAGGTCTAGGCCCAGATCCCTGGGCATGTGGCAATTGCTGGGGAATATTCCCGGTAATATTAAAAAAAAAACACAAAAAAACTTAACCAAGTTTTTGTTCCATAGATTTGAAAACCTTATTTAATTCATTATTACTGCAGGTGTTGGCAACGGAATGACTTAATGCACTGTTTAATTAGAAAATGAAACATAAGCTCTAGGCCTGCCAGTAAAATAAGATACACTGCACATTTTTTCAATAAACCAAGGCAGCTTAAAGTAGGCTGTATTTGATTTTGTTGTAAATTCATATTAGGGTAATTACATTATCACTATACACCCCCCTTCACTTCCTGCTTGACTGTGACCGTTTTGTTAGCAGGAGCCCAATACACGGGGGGATTATCTTATAACTGACAAACTATTGCCAGGAGCTTATGTTTCCCTGTTTAGCTCCTAAAAAACATTGATTCAATATGTTTTTTTTAATGCTGTGTTAACAAAGGAACACAAATATATGAAAAAAAAACAAAGTAATATGATAGCTTTCATGGTCAAATGCTTATTAACTGAACAAGTCTAGTTGTCATTGAAGGTTGTATTGTGTTTGTTTTCATGTGTGTTCTTCTTAAATATATTCTACTAAACAATTGTTTACAATTGCTTGTTGGTTTTATTCCTATAATACTTCTGACAGATAAAAATGACCTGGACTGCAAACGAGTTGTTCAGCTTCCCATGAGAGCAGAAAGAAAGAAGTTTTGCAAAACACAATCAATTATATTTCTCCACTGAATTGTTACTGCCCTTTAGAAGAGTGGGGAGTTTTCCAGAGGGGCACTGGGGGAAGTGCTGGAGCTTTACCAAAATATTAGTATTTTCTATATGTGTATAACACATATACCATTACATATTAGACAAATGTAGATATGTTAATGAAAGAATTGTAGCATATATTTTTAGTCCCTGGAAGCAAGAGTGAATTCAGTAAAACTGCAACCCCCGCAACCCCTATACATGAGGGGTTTAAAAGGGAGACATTGGATTTATGTTAAATGTAAATAGCTGGGTAATATTGCATTCAGCCAGCAGGTTGGCATAAGGAAGTGCAGGTGCCAGGGACCTCCTCTTTGACCTAATAACATCAAGAATTCATCACCGACTGGTAGGGGGCTGCACCCTACTAGGACTAGGTGACTTCGTTGGCAAGACAATACTAGGCTCACCTCAGAAGTGCGAGCCAGCTATGCTAGTCAGTAAGGGCAGCCTGTAGCCCTGATAGTTTTTGGGGTAGGACTCTGGGCAATTATGTGCCAGTTAGGGACTTGAGCATCCAGGAATAGGTTAGTTGGAGCCTATGTCAGCTGTAGTGAGACATTCCAGAGAGAAGCTTGCTCACTGCTCCCATCAACAGCTAAAAGCACTCTGGTAGTGCATTTCCACATGACAGTGGCACTGGAGGTTTCCAGATTAGGAAAGCAATTGTGAAGTGTGTGAGGATCCTTAGGAGAAACATTTATTTGTTTTTATACTGAATACATCAGGCTGCTAGTACTCCAGTGTTCTTCCCCATGAGAAGCTGCTAAATAAAGTTTGCCTTGGTTAATCACATTACTTGGTGAGATGTCTTCTTCTTACAGAAATTGATTTTCTAAACCCTTTTACTGTGATGGGAGTCTATTAGTCATGAGTAGCCCTGTTGCACACCCACTCAAATAAAAGTGAAATGGCACACACAGTGAATAAACAAAGTTTCTTTTTAAAGCAGAATTATCTTCATAGTCATTGAACACTTGATACACCCTTTCTAAAAGTCTCAGGTTACTATACTCCACCCACTGGCAGTTTGTATGGTTCCAAGGTGCCTTATTGTATCATTGGCTATTTTCCCTATCATGTAGAAACTTAAATGTAACCAATGATAGGGTGACATTGACATGTGTAAATGATGAAACAGCAATTCCAAAAGTAGAAACTGAACTGTAGCTCACCCGAAATGAACATTATACAGGAAGTCCTGCAGGGTATCCTGTGTACATACCCCAATCGAATAGTTCAGAAGAAAGGTTTGTGATGCAGGGCAAATCCACGGCAGTAGTCTGAAACTGTAATTGCTTGTTTATTGGGAGGTGATTTTCACCTCCCAATAAACAAGCAATTGCAGTTTCAAACTACTGCGGTGGATTTATCCTGCATCACAAACTTTTCTTCTGATGAAACAGCAATGACAGCTGTAAGTGAGAATATTGGAAGAAAAGTAAGAAGATTTATAAAGGCATTATGTGAACAATTGAGAACAGATCTCATGCTGATATAAGCTGAGAAACAAGATCAGACAATAATGTAAGCTAAGAAACAAGGACTGATATAAGCAAGGTAAAGTAATGCACAATGATGTATGTGTAGTTTGTCTGGGTGATCAATAAATCAGATTTATGCCAATCTAGTAAAGGTAATGTAGCAATCATTATGTTCTTTACATATCAGATATATTAAATAAACTGACTATTCTGTATAAGGGCTCCTCTCAAGCATTCTCTCATTTTTACCATACAGTCTCAAAGCGTCTAAGTGATGGATCTGTGGAAAACAGTGGAGAAATTAATTTGATTTCCTTCTAAAAACCTAAGGGCAGTGGGCGACGTGGAGATTGTCGCCTGTGATTATTTATGCACGACAGTGAGCTACAAATCTCCTGGAAATGCAGCTCTATGGGAAATAACTGAAATCGTTGCCAGTAAAACCTTCTAATTGCAAAGTTCCTGAAGTTGCCTCTGGAAGAAACTTTGGTCAACTTTGCTATATGTTGGTTTTACCGCCAGAGATTTCAGTTATATCCAATGGAAATGCATATTTGGGAGGCTTGTTGCCCAAAGTTTTGCATAAATAATTGTCGGAGACAAATCTACCAGCAGACCACTGTCCTAAATGATTAAAGACATATTTAAGGTGTGTTGTATAGAGAATGGCTACAAAATAAAATATGATACCCCAGTGGCTCCAGCAAGTCTGTGCATGACTCCATAAGAACAAAAGGAAGAGTCGAGGGGCGGGGTAGAGGATATCATCCAATGAACCTAGGCTCCAATTAATCTTCATGCACACCTATATGATAACAATAAAGACTTTTTTTTTATAGCATAGGGCTGCAGTTACGTAAAAATGAAAAAGCAGCATATTCAATTGCTTTTTAAACACGTAATAAGTTATTGCACTTTTAGGGATAGGTCATAATTGACATTAACTTTGCTTTAATAATAACAACGGTAGCAGTTTTGTAAAAGAGCTTTAGATTTATTTTTTTTTACTAGGCCTTGCCTTTGGTTTTATATTTAACAATACTAGGTAACTGCTAATATTGTCGTATTTCATTGCAGGTAAGACAGGACAGTGGTGCCTTGGAAGTCCTGACCAAAATGGTCATCACTGGTGGTGCTGAAGATGACAAAGAAAGTCAAGAAAAGGAAAGCAAAGAAGAATCTATTCTAGCAATGCTTGGGATCATTGGGACAATATTGAATTTGATTGTAATCATTTTTGTCTACATTTATACAACATTGTAAAGCAGGAATCTGGGCCCTCACTAGATGTGGCTATTGTAACCCAACCTGGCATTTAACATGAAACTTTCAATGGCTGCAGTGACAGTAAGCACATATGGTGGCAGGGTTGCAATGAACTCTGGATAATGTTCTGGAATAGTATGGCTTCAACATACGATTATAGGGATATGTCATGGACAGCATTATTTATAAAAAGAAACACGTTATGTTTTTTCTTTTACTATTCCTTTTACTAAAACAAGCCTTTAAAAAAGACTTTACATTTGCATTTTAGCATTATGGGCTGAAATTAAGGGTGTTTTTTTCTTATAGGTATATATTTTTATTATATTAATTTTGAATCTGCATTTGAAAGATCTGTATTGTATATTATATATTATATTCTATATTGTATATTTAGCATGAGCAAAAAAATCAGATAACATTTTAAATAGATCTTTCCAGAATCTGTAATGATTTGTGGTACAATGCCAACAATGTTTATACAGTACAAATAATTCATATACTGGATTTTTTACATGTTATGATGTATCTTTTGCACTCCCAAGGAATGTCTGGGATACTTCCTATATGCGGTTGCAGGACAACATCAATAGCTCCATCAGTACAAAATGCTAATAAACAGAAACAGGACCCAGCAATGCTAATAAACTGCAAATCCCTTTATTTGTGAGATATCACATTATATGTATCAAGTCATAGTTCTTTTTCAAGATTTCAGGACCCAGTATTTGAATGTTTCAAGGAATTCCATCTATTTCTGCTGCTGGTTATCAGAATGCTGGACAACATTTATTAAAAAAAAAATTTCATCTAAACAATATCATTTGAAGCTTAAATATTGTAAAATATGAGCGACCAATGCAAACTCAACAGTGAGTAAACTGGAATTAATGCTGTTTAATGAAGCACTGCAAGTACTATATAGTGGCAGTGTTAGGTATATTTAAATATCCTCATTTTTATAGTACTACTCAAATACACAGTGCTGGAATTGTTACCATACAGTAATAGCAACAAGAGGAACAATTATTGCAATAAAATAAATGGACACAGTTACAGAGATAAAGTGACACTGGAAAAAATGTTTTCCCTACCCTGGTGTGTTTCAAGTACAGAGGCAAAGAACCATTATCAAAATTGGAGTGATACCTGCAAGGGGTATTTATGAGATTTCAGGACCAAATATTTGAATGTTTCAAGGAATTCCACCTATTTTTGCTGTTGGTTATCAGAACGCTGGACAACATTTATTAAAATAATATGTCAACAGCAGTTCCCAAACGTGTGTCTATCCTCATTTGATCTCATTTCTCATTTTTTCCTATGACAAAAAAATAAAACTCTTGGTGGGTTTTAGGTGCCAAGCTTTTTTTTTTTGTTTGAAAAAGAAAAAATGTAAAGATTGTCAGAAAGACAAAATATTTGTATGAGGAAACCATGTGAGACTTTAGGAACTCTTGAGTTTTTTTAAATGGGCTTCAAGTGATGCAAAGTTGTTTTTTTTTATCTCCATTTTTTTTTTTACCTCTGTCAAAACGGCTGAAGCATACAGGTATGATAAGTAGAGCTGCTAAAACAATAGCCCAGGGTTAGACTACCCTATACTTTTCATCACCACAACTGAAGTTACTTTAAAAAAAAAAATGCGTCCTCTCTCTTTAGTGAAAAAAAATTATGAAATATGTTAGGTTTAATAGCGTCAATGATAATCAGTATAGTGCACCAGTAGGAATAGGCATGATGAGAAAGTTTATTTCTTGTCACACTCAAAATACAACACTGACACTGTAAATATTTTTGTATTTTCATTTATTATTAAAGTGGTATTTCACAACAAAGTTTGCTATTTTTGTACAGTTGTTTGAAATTAATGTGCAGCATATTCTGATCAATCACACTTGCTGATTTAAAGGATTTTTGAGGAGCAGCACTAAGCAGTAAAGGTCCTACAGAAGTCAATGGGAGATTTTTTAAACCATTCAAACTTTTACAGGTTTTCTGAAAAAAAACTCGAATTTTTGTACTTTGACTATTCAGATATTTTAATAACTTTCATGGCATTCTTGGATTTAGAGAAATAATGTTTCATCATGGTTTCAAAAAGCTCTACCCACTTCCATTTTGGAGCACTTCCCTTTGTTAATATAGCGCTGACTGTGATACACTGAGGTGTATCTTGCACATTAATTTGAGACACAAGGTAGGAGCAGAAGAAGGAGCAGATTGGGGCCTTTCTTTATCCCTTCCCTAAGGCAAATAGTAATGACATTGCTGAGCTACATTTCCTGACAATGCTCTCTGCACAACAACACCTGGGCAGAGCTGTCAACTCTGTCCATTTTATCAGAAGTTACCATATTTTATGCTGTGTCTCAGGTCACCTGCCACTTTCACACATTTCCATGATTTCTGACAATTTTGATTCTGATTTTCAGGCAAGAATCCAACGTGCCTATGCACAGACTTTTTCAGTGACGTAAGCGGAGCAGTTTCTTTGACTTCAGGAGAGGTTCTGCACATGTGTGGGACATCCCTTCCTGTGACGCCATTTCCTATTACATCACAGGCCCAGATATTTTCCACACCACATATTCCCATATCAAGCTGAATAGAAAATGGACAACTCTGCCTGGGTGCTCTTGTGCCCCTTAGTACTTTTGCACATGCAGCCCTCTGGGGTTGTAAATGACCCCCATGGTCTTTAGTGTGTAGTA
Source organism: Xenopus borealis (assembly GCA_024363595.1). Taxonomy (NCBI): domain Eukaryota; kingdom Metazoa; phylum Chordata; class Amphibia; order Anura; family Pipidae; genus Xenopus; species Xenopus borealis. Next base: position 71,518,036 of record CM044445.1, read on the forward strand.
AAAAATAAAAGACAGAGTCATTTAAATAATAATTCCAAACTCATGCTAAATAAAGCACAGGAAACCCATAGTTGTTGTGAACGACAACTGCCAGGCTTCTACCAATCTGAAAGGTAAAATATTCCTAGTGGTGCAAACTGGAAAATAATTCTGGAATTTAATGAAATGGAAAAAACAACGTTGCTATACATAGGCATAACCAATACTCTTTCAGGCCAGTATATTTATATTTATAGATCGTGTCCCATGGATAGCAGATGTATTTTCTCCATCAGCCAGATGGTTTTCTCCTTCTGTGCTTCTTGTTGAATTAAAACAACTCTTGATAGTATGGAGATAAATATTCTGTTTTAGAGAGAACACTACTATTCTTCATTGTGCCATATATTCTTCCTAAAACATTTTTTTTGTCTAAGGCCCCTTATGATGTTTAGAATTAACAACCTAACCTTCAGCATTAAACCAGTCTGAGTCTTCCTCAGGTAGTCAGCACATAATGTTAAAAAATATTATGTGCAATAACTCTCTTATGAGAAATGTTATATCGCAAAATAAAATGTTTAATCACATTCCAATAGCAGGGTGGAGCAAATTAAAGAAAAATTCTATATTTTCGATAAAAACCGACTTAGCAAAACCATTTGGTTGAGTGTTGTCTTTCCCAATAAACTAGGTGTTCTCATTATGGGCAAGATACAATTGGATGAGAAAAATATCCTATGGTAAGCCCCATTGAAGTCAACTGATAACTGAGCTTGGAATACATTTAGTATCTAATTATAAAATATGCTCTTTCCCTCAAATCTATATTACATATATCAATAACAGGGTTACGGCTATCCTATCTGATTTCAGAGCTTCTCAATAAATCTTTAATTTACTGTGGATATCACAAAGTTACAATGTATTCACCAAAATTTCTAAACTCCACTACAACATCAACTTCCCAAATGCTTACATTTCTTTCTTTCTGGAAAGGGGTCATGATAGCTAGGACATTATTTCAGCTGGATATGATGTAGCACTTCCAGTCATTTGTTTTTATACTTTGCTTATCTCTTTGAAATTGTAAGTACTGTTTTGCTGTGGTTTTGTGATGTTAAATGGCACAGTGTGTAAAGCTTTAAAATAGTACAGCTTGGCAGTTGGAAATACAACATACAACCCTTTCAAAGTATAATCTTGTATTATAGTGCATACTCACTGAATGATATTTAAAAATGTTATTTAATTTATTTGTACAATATGAGGTCAGTCAACCTAAGACGCTGTGGGGTGCCCTGTGTAACTGAAAATGTTAAACATCCCAACGTACCATGCCTGTATAAGTCTTTCTGGTTTCATTGTGACTACAAAATTCTATACATAAACCTGCAGGTATGGATTTATTTATTCATGGCTATTTGAATACATTGATATCTAATGAACAAACACCTAATGCACTGTAAGTCAGTACTTCTAGGCATTTGTTTTCTCTTTTTATTGCTCTGTGCTGCATTAAATTACCTTTTAAAATATGGAAAATGCGCAACTGCATTAAAATAATTTTACAAGAAGGTTTTTAGGCGAATGAAAATGTGTAGAATACATTATGTTTTTTTTTAACAGGATAAAAGAGCATTTACAAAGCTAATTTCTTTTCCTTCCTGAATATAAATGTGTTCTCCAAATAATGGTTATTTTTGTTTTGTTGTGCTGTCCTTAAGTTACTACAAACATGAATAGTAGAACTATACCTTTATTGAAACCAAGTTACTTCTTCTAATTCGTCTTCATTACCCTTAAGCTGGTCAATAAAATAAGCTGTATATGGTTTCATTTGGAATTTGTATTCCAGTGTGATAAGCTCAATTTCCCCAAGGTACACAACAGTCATTTTGTTTGACTCTGGCCAAAAATCCTGCAGAGCAAGGAGAAAGGAACCATTAGTAATTAGGGACAAAAACTCAATATTTGCCAAAGCAGTAGAGAACAAGTAAAGGTTTCTCCCGACTGACCAGATCAATAGGTGAAGCTTTTTTTAATGACCTTATACACTAAACTATTATCCTTTGCTCATATCTGTACAAGTTAACAGCAACAATGAACGATAATATTTACATTTCATATTTGTATATATCTATTACAAGTAATGTTCCAAGGAACACAATCTTACTTTGCTATGCATCTGTAGTATTAAAGAAGTAGTTCCCCTTCATGTTAACTTTAAAGGGCACATTAAGTAAAACTCAAATTCAAGTATTTTTTTAATGAAAACAAATAAGCCCAAACTCCCTTCCATGATTTGAACTTATTTATCAATAATTTTTCTGAAAAGAAAATTGGAGCATCAAAACAGTGCAAGAAAATCAAGCGTCAATATGTATTGTACGATTGATGCTCTGAAAACTCGACTACCAAATTTTTGCAGCAAAAACTTGACTTTTCCGGGTTATTCGACGACTATATGGACATCTTAATGTTGGGGAATAATCCAAAGACCAGAGATCACTTGAGGTGAAAGGTTTAATCCAAGTTTATTATTTATATAATAAACATACACGAGCTCTGTGGGTTCTGATACACAAGTAGGTCAGAACTAAGAAACAAAGGATTGACCACACATTATATACCCTCTAGTGGGGAACTTCATGGGAATGGTATGTGAAAGGAGTAAGAAAGGGAGTATAGGGAGTGATGAGGCGGTACATGTGTGATTAGCTAGTTATGTGAAAATGAAGGGAGTACTACTGTGTGTGAGCTTCAAGGCTATTGCACCTTGTTACTGGGAACCAAAACATAACAGAATAGTAATAAGAACCTTCTCAGTAGAGAACAGTTTCTAGAAAGGCCTCATGTGCACTTAGAAACTGCACTCCATAAAGGGGGGCCAAGCAGGGCCTGCAAGACTTTTTCCTCCACAGTAACATAGTAAGTTAGGCTGAAAAAAGAAATACGCTCATCAAATTCAACCTAGCCTAACAGAGGAAGGCAGAAAACCCCATCTGAAGCCAATTTGCCTCAGAGGGGGAAAAAATTCCTTCCTCACTCCAAAATGGCAATCGGACTAGTCCTTGGATCAACTTGTACTATGAGCTATCTTCCATAGCCCTGTATTCCCTCACTTGCTAAAAAGCCATCCAACCCCTTCTTAAAGCTATCTAATGTATCAGTCTGTACAACCGATTCAGGGAGAGAATTCCACATCTTCACAGCTCTCACTGTAAAAAAACCCTTCCGAATATTTAGGCGGCACCTCTTTTCTGCTAAACAGAATGGGTGACCTCGTGTCATCTGGAAAGACCTACTTGTGAATAAAGCATTTGAGAGATTATTATATGATCCCCTTATATATTTATACATAGTTATCATATCACCCCTTAAGCACCTCTCCTCAAGCGTGAACATCCCCAATTTGACCAGACTTTCCTCATAGCTAAGATTTTCCATACCTTTTACCAGCTTAGTTGCCCTTCTCTGTACCCTCTCTAATGCAATAATGTCCTGTTTGAGTGATGGAGACCAAAACTGTACGGCATATTCTAGATGTGGCCTTACCAGTGCTCTATAAAGTGGAAGAATTACCCCCTCCTCCCGTGACTCTATGCCCCTTTTAATACAGCTCAAGACCTTATTTGCCCTTGATTCTGCTGACTGGCATTGCTTGCTACAGCCAAGTTTATATAAATGTCTAAAAAATTAAGTTTTTATTTTTTCATGAAAAATTTTGTTTCCCCCTAAAAACCTCTACCAGAAAGAATATAGGTTTAATAAATGGGTCCCTAAGTATCTTATAGAACAGTTTATTCTTAGCAGCTTTTCAATTGATCTTTACTTTTTGAAATAGCTTTTGAATTTTTTTTACCTTCATCTTCTGAAGAAGATGGTCTAGAAGTGTACATTAAAACCACCTGCTAAAATTTTACTGAGCCATTCACATTTAAAAATGTGTTTTTGCAGCAGAATGATTGTTGATAGTTAGCACTGGGGAAATCAGGCCCAGTATTATTAAAGACGCCTCTGTACGAAGAAGTTTAATTTCAGTTCTTCATGGATGTATAGTAAGGTCACCATCACAGAAACAGCCATAATTGAACCTTTCTGTATTTTGCCACATTCTATACAAAATATGCAATTAACTGCTGCCTACAGCGAATCCCCATACTTTCTTTAAAAGATTTATAACAATGAGCAGAAATGATTTACCACTTCAGTAGTTGCAGAGCTCCATTATACATTCTGTGTGTCCAGTTAATAAAATCGAGCAGTGCACACCCTTTTTATGGTTGCACCAACTATTATACAAACCCCATAGAAATAGTAACCAATTGTTGGATAGTAAGGTATTCCTTAAAAAAATGTGCAGAATGCACCATCCTCCAGACAAAGTGTGAGTAGGAAGGGTGAATATGAAGAACCTCAGAAGGTGTTTAATATTGTATACTTTTTACTGTAGATGTGTATTACTGAACGTGTATTCTTCTTGAGAGGCATGTCTGCATGTCAAAGTCCAAAGCATGCACATGGCAAGGAAGGAGTTGTACCACTTGTCAGGGTCTGTAACATTTTTCTGCAACCCATTGTGAAAGATAAGATAATTTAACACACATTCTGGTGAATGAACCCCTGGAATTCAGCCTTCATATTACCTACTGCTCTGTGCTCAACCTTTCTTCTAGAGTGCAGATGAAATATAAATCAGAGAACTGAGCAAGTACCTTTAGCTTATGAATTGTGGATATAAGACAAAAACAAAAGTATAGGACTCGTATATAAAAACAAGTACGAAAAGCTTGAAATGGAGTGCATTGTTTTTCCAAAAATAAACATATGTCTAAACAGAATGATCATGAACCCATAGGCAACTTCTTATCGAAGTGCTTGTAAATGAGACATGATGTGAAGTACCTTGCTATGCTGAGGTATTCCTTCCTGATAAGACTGTTTACTACTCTGCTTTTGGGGATTCCTTCAGTTTACTTAGATACCATTTCTATCTCATACATTTTCCTGTACGGTAGCCATCTGCTTAAAGGACGTCAACCCCAAAAATAATTTTGCCTAATAAAAGAAAACGTGATTCTAAGCAACATTGCAATATACATTCATTACACATTTTGTATGGCTTTTAAGTTATTTGTACATGTATTGTTATTGAAAGCAGTGTTTGTCTGTCCCTTTCTATTCTCTGTACTAGTGGCTCTGGCATTTAAAACAATGTGACATAAGCCAACCGATTAACAGACCTGTCTTGCTGGAGAAGACTGGCTTGCTGCTTTCAATAGCAATTACATATAACTTTTAAAGCACCAACAATTTTTAATTTTGGAAAGTTGCTTATAATTGTGTTTTCATTTATTAGGCAAAAAGTATTTTTTTGGGTTGACATGTCCTTTAAGTGGTAAGAGGTGGATTTAGAACATCCAGGAATTTGCTAGAAAGCTCTTAATTGCTGTTTAAAAATGTCTCTGCCTAAGAGAGGAGCTTCTTAGTGTAAAAGTGGATGCTTGAGATTAATAATACTAATAAATCTAATACCTTAATTTGAATCAGTTTATCTTCTCTTGCACAAAGCTATCTTCTGCTAACTGTATTATACTCATGTTTGGATTCAATTTCTGTGTTTTACTTTTTCCTCAAAAGAAAAACAGGATTTCAGGGCTTTTAAATTTGTATTCTTTGTCATGTTTTCATTCTCTCAGTCTCAGTTTGTTTCGTATGTGTCTCCATCTGTGCAACTGAATGCTGTATGTCACATTGTGTTTGCATCAGTCACATTGTGTTAGAATGCTGCTGATCTGATGTGACTGGTGCAGTTCTTCTGCCAAAATACTGTTTTTCATTGTATTTGTATACCCTTTTTTATTTTGTTTCTGCAGATCTAACACAGAAAATATGCTACATATACTTATTTAAAGTTTAGCAGTTCCCAAAAGTATGCAGTAAAGTATGAGGCTATGCCTGAATACACATTACATTCTTTCTCTTTATATTGTATTGATGATGGAAAGGTTGTGGTCCTCCCCCATTGTTTGCAACAAAAAAGCAGCTTCTCCACAAGTTAGCATATCCTATCTACAGTCAGAACTTGTACCACATGTGTTGCAACCGGATGGTGAGACCTCAATTCAGCCAAACGCTGTTTTCATACCATCAATTGTTGTAACAATTTGCAAAATGATACTGGCATCTCATTTTGGACGAGGGGACGCCGGAGCACATTCGCCAGCGAAAATGTGTCTGCGTACTTTTTTGTGGACACCAGTGAATTTTAGCAGTAGTTTTGCAAATGTATTCGCCGGCAGCGAAACGCGAGAATTTGCAGTGAATTTGCACTTGGTGAATAAATTCGACCATCACTACACATCAGTTCTTTGTTGGAAAGAGAGAAGGTCACCATTGGGAAGAGGTAAGAAAGACAACACATCTTAGTAACCATGCCAAGCAAATTATATAATATCTGCTAATAAATAACTCCTCTTGTTAGCTTGTTAACAGAGGGGTCTTGGTGGGGATGGGGGTAGGGTTTTTTAATTTTAGGGTTGAATTCTCCTTTAAGACATGTGGCATTTGATGGAACTCTCTTGCAGAGTCCCCAAGGCATCACGCTGCAATATGATGTATCAGACAAGGTCACAGTCTCAAACACTGGGCCCATGTAGAATATTGTTAACAAGCAACAAGTGGAGTTATTTATTAGCAGATATATTAAACTGAAGAAAATAAATTTTTAAGTTTCATTAAAAATACAACTGATTCTTTGATTTAATGCTCTTTTATAATACAAGTAAATATTTCTGTTATCCCCAAAGCTCTGAATTATGGGAAGGCCATCTCCCATAGGTTGCATTCTATCAAATAATACAAATTTAAAAAAATGATTTCCTTTTTCTCTGTAATAATAAAGCAGTACCTTGTACTTGAACCAAACCAAGATACAATTAGTACCTACTGGCAAAACCAGCCTTTTTAGGTTTATTTACTGTTTACATGATTTCGAGTAGCAGTAAGGCATGAAGATCCAAATTATAGATAGATCCATTATCCGGAAAACCCCAAGTTGTGATCTTTCTGGATTACAGGTTCCAGTCACGATCAGCACCCAAAACCAGAACCAGTCCCAAGCACCCTAGTCTAGGCTCGTGCTTCACCAGTTAAGTGACCGCCTTTGGGTTCGGGAGGAGCCCTCAGCTACTCAGATGCAACCTGGACTTTAACGACAGGTGCGAGAAAAAGGTTTTGGATAGGCAAAGGGGCACGACTGTTGTTAGAGTCAGTAAGGCCAAAGGTCACGGTACAGGCAGGAGTAGGCAGATTCGTAGTCAGACAGGCTGGATCGAGGCAGGCAGATAGCTAGGATTGTCAGGCAGATAAAGGGTCAAACCGGGTAATCAATCAGATGGGGTGAGACAGAATCGGAGTCGAATAACAGGCAGGTGTCAAAACCAGAATGTCAATCAGAAGGGTTAAGCAGATTCAAAGTCGATTTCAGGCAAAGGTCAGGTCTTCAGAGATCAGAGTAGTCAAAAGCCAGGAAGGGTCAAACACAGGGAATCAAGATCAATAACAGGGTCAGGAACAAACAGGAAACAAGCTCAGAGCACCAGGTATAAGAACCTATCATGGGCAAAGACACACTTCCAAAAGCCCCTTTAAATATTTTCAAATTTCGCACCATTAAGTCAGCGAGCATGCTCATATAAATACAGGAAGTTCGCTCTGCGCGAACACTATAGAGCGGCTGCAGCTAGGAACAAGAGCGGCGAGGCGGGCGTCCCTGCCGCACCACTAGACCACCAGGTACGGTTCTTTTCCTCACAGTTCCATACCTGTATGTGTTTTCATTTAATCAAGTTTGTTACCTATAGATCATATCAATCAATCAATCATCTCAATTAACAAGATCTACTTTAGAACTGATTATCCTGGCTTTTTTACAACTGGTTCTGCTTTGTTATTGTAATATAAAGTTGGGAAATCTATCAGCACTGTGTTAAGGGAAATAGTGCACAATATTGTGTTTGAGAATTGAGTTATTGGCAGTTTACACCTGATACTGTGTTGTGCTTGAACAGGAATGGTAGTGACAGAAGATAGGCAACTAGCCTATTGGGTTTTTTTTATGTTTACATGCTTTTCTAGAAGACTTAAGGTATGAAGATCCATATTACAGAAAGATCTGTTATTTAGAAAATCCCAAGTCATGAGCATTCTGGCAGGTCCCATACCTGTAGTATAAAACATTCACAGAGGCCGACTTGAGATTAGTTCCTATGACTTTAGCACAGACAAGAGAGGCCATTGGTGTATGCAGACAGAATAGAAATAACTTCAGACAAATAAGCTTTTTTGTTTAATAATCAGGGACATCTTCAATGTTAAAGTTTATCAAAACTAGGGGTGTCAGAATAATCCCAACAGGGATATTTATTGAAGACATACAAATGGAGGTTATTCAAAGGTTGCATTTTATGTTCCCATCTGAGATACAAATGATAACATTTGATTCAAAGATAATGGCTGATGAAGACCAAATGGAATTTCCTGCGGGAATGATCAAACAGACATAAACCTCTCTAGTATGGGGAGATGTTCTGGAACTTAAATGGTGACCTTCACACAATACCTGAATTTTGCTATGCTCACACATTCTGAAGTATACATTCGTTTGCATAATTAATTGGAAATGTGTTTAATGCGAGTGATGTGTTGACAATGATTAATTAACTTAATGTTTGCTTGGTGTTGAGAGACCTCTCCATGTGATTACATTATTTCCCTTAGAAAAGACTTTGATTGTTCTTCGAACACTAATTGATTTCTAAATAACATACCATGGTGCTGACTTTTATTTGAAACCCCTGAAGTAAAGCAACAGTTTTTTTTATTGGAAATAACATGGCATATTAAATCCAGAATGCCAACAGAAATCTAAATACAGCCAACACAGAGCCACACTCAAATATGTCAAGATAATAGGAGGGTTTTTAATAGATATGGCTGGCTTGTGTTGCCATTTGGGAGTGAAAGGAACCTGCAAAAGGTGTGGACCCTCCGCCCCAGCCTAAAAGCCCCCTCCGGCCATCCCAGGTGCAAATCCCCCTCTGGCCTCTACTGTAAAGCCCCTCTGGACCCCGTGCATACCTTTTACGGAACTGAGGGGGTTATGTTTAGTGGTTTTAGCTGGGTGAAGCTTGGGTGCTGCTCCAATGAGGCGAGTTGAGAAACAGGACCCCATAAGTATCCAAATTTCTGGTTATCAACTGTAATTGTGCTCACAGCAATAGCGATGTGGACACCCCCAGACCCCCTCTGGTGCTGGAATGGTTAGGAACAGGCCCGAATTTGTGGAGAGGCCACATAGGCCCGGGACTAGGGTGGCAGGATTTTAGGGGGCGGCATGCTGCCCAACCACACCCACTTCAGAAATGTAAATTTCCTGTGTGCCAATTCCCATTGCTCCCTGATGAAAAATTGAGCAAATAAAATGGAGGGGACAGGGGCGATAAACGACAGCGGGCCTAGGGGCACCCTCTATGTAAATCCGGCACTGGTTAGCACAGGGGGTAGAGGGGGAGCTAGTGGAAAATTTAAATGTAACATGTACAGGAAGAGCATCCATGCAGATGTTAGTTAAACCTTGCATACCCACCATGCTGGAGGAGTTAAGCGGCTGGTGGCTGATAAGGTTATATAGACACCTATTCAGAATCATTACCAGAGAGTTAGGGATTAGTTTTATGGTTAAATGTTTTTTTGTTCATTTTACATTTTGTATGTAACATAAATGATGGTTTCTACACTGTATTTGGTTGTTTGTTAATATTGAATGGGGCAACATGTCATTTAATAAAGCTGTGGAAATTATTTTCCATGGGAATTCCATATGTTTGGGATCTGTTACTTTTAGGATAGGGACAGACAGGGAGATTCGGGGAGATTTTGTCGCCTGGCGTTTTTAGCAGGCGACAATCTCCCCGAATTTCCTTCTCCCTGTCTGCCGATCGTAAAAGGGACAAAGCGCCAGCGCCTGTGCAGACGCGGCGTGGCGAAGGCGACAGAATCTCCCCGAATCTCCCTGTCTGTCCCTACCCTTAGGCTGGTTAGTCTAGTTGCGCTGGGCAGGTCAGCTATTTGTCCATGTAATAACTTTTTGGAACAATAGAACATTTTAAATGTAAAACTTATACTAGGAAACAGCAGGACTAATTAAGTTCTTATGAATTCTTGGATGGGTTCTTCACTTATGGTTAACAGTTCTTTGATTCACAAAAGAATAAAGAGTTCTTCAGGTCTGTTGGGAATAACTGCTAACGGCGATCTGCTAAGTCTTTTTATCTAAAGCGCTTCAGGCTTGAATTTAGCACTGGAAATCAGATGTGGCTAGAGCAGTCGTACAATTAAAAGGGAATGAAAAGAATAGTTTTGATCCATTAAAAAATTGAATGTAGAAATATTTAGGATCTCAGAAGACTATGCCATCTTCAAAGGCTATACAACAACATAGAATATTAAAACTAGATAAATATCTTCAATATATTGTATAATGTGATAAATGTCCCTACAATGAGTTTTAAAACACCTAAAGGTGGAAAGAAGCAATAAAAGACAAATAAATGAACAATGGATGCAAATATATTAAAAAAATAGCTTTATTATTGCCCTGTAATATTTCATATGGATTGCATTGGACCACATACAACTCATGCCCTCACCTTCAGAAGTTATAAATCCCTTTCTAAGAGGTAGATAGAAAAATGTATTTATTACAACTACAGTTACATTCATGCACCTTTTGCCACGGTTGTGCTAATGGACACTATTCATTAAACTTATATGTGTCTAAAGCTACTCCTTGTCCTTCAACTTTTTGCATATTTTAGTGCCACACCAGTCTCTTCAGTTGAAGCACTTAGTGCACCTATAGATGCAGGGGCCCACCTTGAAGCTCCAGGGTTCCCCTAGTTGCCTGCATCAATAGATACAGTGTACTAAAGAATAATGAATAATTAAAGAATGATATGCAAATATCATTTTGACACTGAAAATAACAGTATCCAGACACTGAAGATTTTCAGTGCAATTCTGTCAAATTTGTGTTGAAGTGCAATCCCTAGTTACCTATGTAGCTATGCTTTGTGCTGCAGAGTCTTCCATAAACAAGCAGTATGCCAGTAGGACAGTGCTGAAGTGAGTGCAGTGAAGAGGAAAGTGTTCATATGGGAATACTCTTTTTATCCAGATCTATGCCTTCCTGTGTGAAGAAATATTGGCTGTAAAGAAAGGGCACAATGAAGCAGCTGTAGGGCTGGAAGTAACACTGAAAATAAGTCGGCAGAAATGAAAATGATCAGGTAACTGTAGAGAGTAAATGACTTGCAAAACTGCTCCAAATCTGGAAAAAATCAAAAACTTAGATCAAGTCAGTTCATCGCAGGAATCCCTCATGATTTCTAATATTCTTACACTTCCCAAGCAAGATACATCAATATCATTGCATTGCATTTATTTATTTAGCACCACAGGTGTATGCAGTGCTTTACAAGGTGTAAACACAAAGTAGAGTCATTATAAATTAGACATTGAGAATGAATACATAGATGCTTCAGTTTCATTACAGAGTTGGGATGAGTTCCCTGCTTTGACAATCTATTACAATCTATTAGTTAGAGGAGACAGAAACAAAATGGGGAATGGAACAAGTGCATATGTCAACATTGTGCTGCTGCAGACTATGGAAGTGCTTCCTCTAGAAAGTGATTTGGGAGCAGTGCTAGTGTGGGAGTTTTTTGGATATAAGGTGGAAAACATTTTTTTAGAGGTGACGGAATCAGTGACAATGGTTTCATTCGTGACCCTAGCCATTCGTGACCCTGGAGGGTATATGGACCTGGGTTATTTTATTTAAAAATATTATCCAATATATATATTTATTCTGATAAAAAAGACTATGAGGTATTGTTGAGGGAATACAAGGTTTAACCCTATCAGGTATATTTATCAAAGAGTGAAGTAAGAGTGAAGTTCCACCACTAGAGTGAAATTCTGCCACTCTCCATTCATTTCTCTGGGATTTTTAAAGGTGTATTTATCAAAGGGTGAACGTTCACTTTCATCCATTGATAAATGCGCCTTTCAAAATCCCATAGAAATTAATTGAGAGCTGCAGAATTTCACTCTAGTGGCGGAACTTCACTCTTTGCTAAATTTACCCCCTTTGTCAAAAGTAGCATGATAATAAAGAGAGAGAACAGCTATTACAACTTTGGGTCTGGGCCTGCAGATTTTGTGAGTGTGTATATATGTGTCATTGTAGTCTGAACATGACAGCATTAAAGGGGATGTAAAGCCAAAAAAATAAAATCACATTTTTACTTTCTTTAATGAAAAAAAAAATCTCCAATATACTTTAATAAAAAAAGTCTAATGTTTTTATAATAAACCTAACTGTATGCAGTGAAATTCTTCCTTTGTTTTACTTGTTCTGACAGCTGCAGATAGGAAACTTCAGAAGGTCCCTAACTGCTCTGCAGGGTAATGATCATACTTTCAAATTGCAGGGGGGAGCCCCCCACCTTACTTCCCAGAACTTGAGCATCTCTGTTTGTTTCCCTGTAAAGCAGTCAGCAGCTGTGTAGAGATTTGTATCCACAGACCCAGTGCAGTCTGTATATACTGATTCAAATCAATCGGAAAACTTTGTGACTTTCGGCTCATGCACAGCAGAGCTGAACTAGTAAATGCTCCTACTGCGCATGTGCTGCCAAGCGATAAAGAATCCAGGAAGAAGATGGCTTGGGAGCAGATGGCGCCTACAAACTCCATGGTAAGGACCTGTGCTGAGGGGGTAAGTATCAACTTAGGGGTATTTGCCTGGGGAAGGTAGGCGGGGAAGGGGACCCTATGTGGGAGGGGGGATGGACTTTGTGCAAAATAAAGCCCTGACCACACTGATTATGTGCATAGTTTTGGTCTTGCAAAGATGTTTAAAAAAGTTACAAGATGACAGACCCCTGCACCAACTTTGAAAACATAACTCATTTTTTAATTAGGCTTCTGGTGCAGTAAGTTCATGGTTATATTTAGTATACAAAATACAGCATTTCTAGCATTATTATATTTTAGACCCCTTTAAGGGGCAATCTTGGGCTTACATTATGAGGAGGAAAGCAGAACAGCAAGAGAGAAGGAATGTTTCATAACAGTTATTAATATCAAGAATCATTTTTAAAGCAGGTGTCATGTCCTGCTCACTCATAGTTCTGGGCTCAGATTATAGTTGGGAGGGAAGAGGGAGGAAGAGAGAGAGGAGCAAACGGAGCATGCTCACGCCCAGGGCAAAGAGGTCTATGCTGAAGGCAGGAAGCCTGATACAGAAGCCCATGTGCACACAATAGAAGGAAAGAAATGTTGTGTTTCTTTTGACAGAGGTCTCAGAGCAGCATTACTTTGAGGGTTTATTGGTGTATAAGACTTTCTGATAACGCTTACTGGGGGTCATTTATTAACACTGGGCAAATTTGCCCATGGGCAGTTACCCATGGCAACCAATCAAAAGGCTGCATTCATTGTTCTACTTGCAGCTGGCTTTAAAAAGCTAATCACTGATTGGTTGCTATAGGTAACTGCCCATGGGAAAATTTGCCCCAGTGTTTTAACCTTTATTTCTCCTTTAAAGAGAACAATGCTCTCAAGGACCTATTGCCACTTTTAAGGAAACATAGTAATCCCAAAGTTGAATTCTGATGCCATCTGCTGCTTTCTCATGTTCTTACAATGCTATGCAGCTGCATTTCATCATTGTTTTTACAATAAATGGTCAGGGACTGATCAGCAGTCAGTGCCGCGGGTTTGTGTGGTAAGAAGGGTTACTGGACTCCTTTTCGCCCAAGGTGGGAGCTGCAAATCAGTGAGAATAGATCAAAGTTGCCACTAGACGCCTCAAAAATCCAAACACATTATACTCACTTCTTGCATGACTAATTACCAGCCATATAATGTAGACACAGTGCACTGGTATCTGTTTAATCTTGCTGGGTGGCTATAAAGTAAAGGTGCTATACAGGACTCTGGCTAGAGCTATGCATTAAAAATGGGATTTATGTTGTATAAAGGCAGTAATGCCAAACAGCTTGGAAAAGGTAAAAAATAAACAAAACAAAAAACATTTCAAGTGGTAATAAACCTTAGGCCTTCATAAATAATGTTGGGGACCTGATATTTTAAGGTTGAAAAATGTCACCTTTTCACAGAACTGCAGCTGATAACTCTGATTGGGCAACTGCAGTAATAAAGCTAACATGTTTCAGAACCCTAAAATGGGGTTCCTGTGTGGGGATAGTTTATGCTAAACTTTCTATTATAATTGATTTTCAGGAAAGAAACTGAGTTTATTATGTTAGAAATGTCAAAACAACACCTAGTAAAGTAATATAATTTAGCCAAACAACCAATTCTCTACATTTGGACTGTAAACGACTAAAAGTTAAAATTGGGCTTCGAAATATCAGAAAATGAAGATCTATGCCACGTGACTTGGCTAAAAATGGATTCCCTGCTTTCCTGTGGGGACAGTTTGTCCTATATTTCAGTAGTAGACACATTGTGGAACCCTGCCAGAAAATGTTTTAACTGAAATGTAATAATTGCACATATCCACAAGATGGTATCAGAACACTTTGTTACTGCTCTTATGGGCTATCTGATGGGATAACACCTCCTGTATTTTTCTGTCATGCTTCTCTGTTTCCCGTGACTAATTCTGATAATGTACTAAATAATATCTCTGATAGAGAGCAGTCAAAATCTCCTCTGGCTTCTCCAAATAAGGGCAAGGTTGTACACTTAAACTGATGTAACAGGCCATTAGGCAAGAATTAAAATCACTGGAGTAATACAATTTAACACTTGGAATTCAGCTTCCTAATAAAGCGATTCTACAAAAGCTAAACATATTGCCCTCAGTTTAGTGAATTCTTACTCAGAGTCCCATACAATGACTTCACTAGGGCTTTCTTGCGCCAGACTCAGGGCAAATATTCACTCTGCTCTAGAAAGAACAAGTCCATTTATCTGCTTTATATAAACTCAAAATGATCCATGTGATTATGTCTTCTCCACATAGTGGTGTTACTTATATCTCCAAATTCCATCGACCCTTGGAAAGCACACAATTGATAAGATAAGTTCTTGTTGAGAGCTGTGTGCATAATATGTATGTAAGAACTTGTTTGGTGGCCAATATCAGGTATTATGCATTTGAATACTTCTTGAAATACTTTCTTGTAGCAGCATTGAAACAATGATCAAAACTTTCCCCATGTACATGGAAATAACTAGAACATCTATCAGTCCTTCCTTCCCTTTTCTGAGGAAGCTGGTTGTTTCTTGTAAAGTAACATTTAGAGGACTAGATATTTCACTGCATAACCAATATATTGTTGTTAGTATACATGTTATCATGTTTATGAAAACTTCTATTCCCCCCTAATACATTTAGTTTTGGTTAGAGCAAACTTGGCCACTAATAACAGTCTAATTGGACTTGGGACTAATCAATATATTGTTGTTGTTTCCTGTGTTTATTTATTTTGGAAATAGCCTGCTGATATTTTGAACAATATATATATATATATATATATATATATATATATATATATGTCTTTTAATCTTTCTGACAGCACAAGAATTAGGCTTTAAATACTCATATAAAAAACTTGCTGCACTCTGATGATTCAACTGAGGCAAGCTAGAGCTAGACAGTCATTTGTGTTTGTTTTTAATATAGTGTGCTGCTTGTACTTTTTTGCACTGACTTTTTTTTGGTTTAGCCCTAAAGGTTTCTGCCTGCCATATGGATATTGTGTCTGTGGGGTTATTTACATTTTAGCCATAGGCAAACATCACATGGAGCGATTTCTTTTCTGGAGTCCACCCTGTGTGTGCAGTGACAAGCAGATTGCATTCCTGAGAATGCAGATATTATACGGGGGCTCAATTAGAATTTGTTCTGTGGCATTAGCCCTAATGGACTTTTAACCTACTGCTGGAAAGAGAAGATCCTAAATAGTATATACCAAGTATGCAAGGGCAGAGGATCCTAACTTTAAACCTGTAAGTCTTATATAACAAGAGGCAAGTAACAGAACAGATTTTAAAAAGCAAATGATGAATGCCAATGACATTATTGCTGGAAGAACAATTTGGAATTACTTGACTGGGTCATTTTTTTTGGTTGAGATGCCCCTAAGTAAATGTTGGAGCACAAAATGTGTCTTTTGAAGCAGGAATGCCTTGTGGTAATGAAAGTTCCTTAGCTATTAAGTCAGAAGCCTCTATAACCTACTTAAATAAACAAGCTGAAGGCAAAACATTATTAATCCCAACAGAAAATCTGACTATAAAAACCTGTCTCGCTAATGCATTTAATAGTTCTTTTCACTGCATGACTCAAAGCAGCAGGACCCTAAGGCCTGGCTTAAATAGTAAGCAATCCAACAGGTGGATGATAAATGAAAATGGTTGTGTGCAATAATGACAATCCGTGCTTTGATTTTCCTTCAAGGAAAAACAGTCATTTTGAGAAGTTAATATGATTCCTGCTGATAATGTTTGCCTAGGTTTTAAGACTGTACAGTATATACGTTTGTCTGTGTGACTGTGTGTTCACAAAAGATATAGAATTGGTTATATTTTGTTGAATAGATCCAGGGCAGATATGCTGTCTGTGTGAGCACTAAGGAGTGAGCTGTTGTGCTTGTGACCCTTAGTGCTCTTTAACTTCTGCCCCAGGTCTTTGTAAATGATGGTCATCCAATTAGGGAATTAAATGTTTCTGTGGTATGTTTTTTTTAATCATTTAATTATTCATTAAAACATGTATATTGTAAAAAAATTATTTGAAGCTTATGTCACACATGCTGTTTTTCCTCTACAAGTGTATTCAACTAAAAATCATTGTCTCTCTAGAGGTGCAGGTTAACAGGAACAATAATAATTTTCTAGGAAAATAGAAAAAACACTCTGTCCCTGAGACACATGGGTCAAGTGCTTCCAGTGTGGGCTCTATATTGGGGCACATGTGTGTACATAATGAGTAAGTGTCTGAGCTTGCATGTTATACACATTCATGATGTACACTAGATGCATATGCTTAACTAGCAACATGGGGCACTCACTGATTATGTACATGTTTGTGCCCACATATGGCTGTACTCTATGGGGGACTTTTCTTACAAAAAATAAGCTATTGTTTACCCAATCCATAGTGCGTACTCTGTTAGCCCTAAAGGGATACTATCACGGGGAAAATGTTTTTTTTTTCAAAATGCATCAGTTCCAGCAGAATTCTGCACTGAAATCTGTTTCTCAAAAGAACAAACAGCTTTTTTTATATTTACTTTCAAAATCTGACATGGGGCTTGACATATTGTCAGTTTCCCAGCTGCCCCAGTCATGTGACTTTTGTTCTGATAAACTTCAGTGACTCTCTACTGCTGTACTGCAACTTGGAGTGAACAATGGGAAGGTAACCAGATTGCAGCTCCCTACCACAAGTTAACAGCTCTCACCTCCTCCCCCCTTTTTTTTTCTTATCCATTCCTCCACCCTCCAATTAACAACAGTGCAGTACCTACAAGAAATCTAGGCCCTGGCTATGCCACAGAGATGGAGAATGTTAGAAATATTACCAAGGTAATTATATGATAGAGAAAAGTACTATACTGTGAATGATTTTCTATTTAGATGTGTATAATACTTGTAATACAAATGTTTATATGCGGAACACTGAATGTACCTTTTTTATTACCTCCCCCCTCTTTTCCCTTCTGTACCCCCCTATTAAAACAAAATTCAACTAAATAAAGACTTACAAAAAAGATAACAGCTCCCAGAAAAGCATGCAATAGTGAAAGCCAAGTCTCACTGAGTCACATTCAGTTGTATATTAAGTAGAAAAAATAAAAACCTGCCAGAAAGTTCCATCCTAAATTGCTGGCACGAGTCACATGACTGGGCCAGCTGGGAAACTGACAATATGTCTAGCTGCATGTCACATTTCAAAAAAATCTGTTTGCTCTTTTGAGAAATAGATTTCAGTACAGAAGTCTGCTGGAACAGCACTATTAACTGATGCGTTTTCCCATGACAGTATCCCTTTAAAGAGACACCAGAAATTAAACCTTTTTTTGTATTTATTATACCATTTTCTTTGCATGCTATTTATAAGTTTGTAATAAAAGTATACGCCCAATGCTTTTACATTAACTATTTGTTCCCCCATGTTCCTATATGAGGAGGCTGCCACATTTGTGCTGATGTAGTTTATTAGAAATTCTGACAAGTTGAAAGGGGACGGACAGTCAGGTAAAGAAAAGGTTTAGGAACTTCAAGTAACTATTAGTGATGGGCGAATCTATCCCGTTTTGCTTTGCCGAAAAATTTGTGTTTTTCCAGCAAAATTCTCGAATTGGTGAAAAATTTGCGAAACGAGTCACGGCACATATTATGATGCGCGTCACGTCTTTTTTTTATGAGTCACGTCGTTTGCGATGCTCGTCGCGTCATTTGCATCGCGTTGTTTTCGACGTGCATCATGTCATTTTCGGCACGCAACTCGTTTTTTTTTTATGTCAGCGAATTTTCGGCAGACGAATTTCCGCTGGCGTTTCACAAATTTATTCGCTGGCAGCAAATCGTGGGAATTCGCCGCGAATTCGCGCCTGCCGAATAAATTCGCCCATCACTAGTAACTATTGCTAATGTAG
This sequence comes from Xenopus borealis, assembly GCA_024363595.1. NCBI lineage: Eukaryota > Metazoa > Chordata > Amphibia > Anura > Pipidae > Xenopus > Xenopus borealis. The sequence goes on from CM044445.1 coordinate 71,536,782, forward strand.
GGATGTGAAAATTAGACACCCTCACATATTTCTGTCAGGCACATCCCTAGTAATATGGACAGGTAATGGGTCCTAATGGGGACCTTTGTGCTTATGTAACCCCTGTAGTTCTCACAGTGCACACAAGGTGGCACTGTGTAAAAGTATAAAGTTTATGGGAACCATACGGTCAGTGTTCATTGCTTTAGCCCAACCTTGCAGGCTGGAAGGGAATGGGCATGATCCCTAGGCGCAAAGGCCCTAGTAAAGTACAGCTATACTCTGTCATAGATCACTCTAGGAGTGATAGAAAAGTAGCTAGTTGAGCAGCTCACGCTCCGACAGGGGAAATAGAGGGATTAAGATCCCCAGGTACTAATAACCCAGAAATAGGGACTAAGTGTACAGACCTTAGGGATAGGGTTCCCCTCAGGTTCCACTTAGTACAACGACTGAATTCTGGTGCATATCTGTTCGCATTCAAAGCTCAACTACTGCTGACATGACCCCTTGCCTGAAGGGATCCAGCCCATGTGTGGTGCTGTGAGTATATGCTCCTTTATGCTGTGTGCTCTGTATCTATGCCGTGTAACTGTATGAGATGCTCTTTTACTCCAATGTGGTGATTGTTTCTATTGCTCTGCTGTTCAATAAATGCTGTTTTGGTTAAGCATAAAGAATCACTGGCGCCCAACTTATTGTGCTTATTGCACATGGTTACAGTTCAACTATATCCTTCCTCCACCCCGCTGCGAGGGCTCATCCCTGAGAAAGAGAGTTTCATTCGTGGTTTAATACCATTTGAGTAGCTATAACTGATTCCTGTCACACCAGTTTACTATAGCGCTACACTTACAAAAGCAGACTTGTCAGTAGAGTAGTTTTTTTAGTGTCAGTATCACTTTAATGTACCACTTGTTGACAAGCTAGACCAAGACTTCAGTTCGGCCAGTTCTGCAGCAAAAATTCTGTCTTATAGAATTTCCGACCTATCAAAGAATATGAATAAAAGGCTAGTACTTTAACACATTCTCAAGGACCAACTGTTTTATAATGTTTAAAGCAAGCAATTCTAAAAAAAAAAAAAATTTTATACTGAGAAAAGGCTGCTTTTATTTGCATATTATTTATCTATTGGTCTACCTCCTATTAACAGGATATTATTTCAGTTCAAGTAGTGAAATCAAGCAGTCCTATGCATTTGCAGTTATTAAGCTATGGTGCTGTGCATGACACCACGGATTGCTTTTCAGATTTCAGTATTGTTGCTTAAAAAAAAGTGCTTAGTCTGTTATAAGGATATACTGGTAATATTTACAGACATGCAATAGTGATTGGTATTTAAAGCATGTGATTCGTCTCCCTGATTGTTTTTCCCAGATACAGCCAAGTCCATGAATGTACTAATCAGACTTGGCACATCAAATCATGGCCTTTAAATAGCATCTGTTGCCTCTCACGTAAAAGATCTCTCTGGTCAGAATAAATAATCAAATAAATGACTAATCAACAAGCAAGGTGGAGAGAGAACTGTCAAGTCTACAATTGTCTGAATGGAACAGGAGCAAGGGAATAGGAAATTAAAGAGGTTCATACAGCGATAAAGTTCATACTCGAAATGGCCTTTTTCATCCAATGGTACATATTTATAGAGACCTGAAATGTTCAGGGTATAGATTCCTTTTAAGAACACAGTTTGAGCATATAGATTAAGCACATCACTTCAGTTTGTACTGACTGCATTCTCACAGTACACACTATGGAAACCCCTTTGGGAGATGCTTTGACAGATGGATTCATGTTGAAATAACATGACAGATTCCTACAATACTGACATGCTATGAGCAGCTGTGATATTCATGTGTAGTGTGTGTGTGTATATATATATATATATATATATATATTCTTGTGTTGTTCCTATAATACAGTGTCTACAGAATATATATTTAAAGATTCAAATGTATATTCCCATATTTGTTAATTTAGGGATATTTGAAGTTAACAGTGAGGTATACAAGTTTTTTCTAGTGTTCCCGTTCTAGTAGAAACAATGACAAACAATCCATCAAAAAATCAATTTATTACCATTGATATGGAATTGCTGTTACAGGAGAACTTAACCCTAAAAACGAATAGGGCTAAAATGGCATGTTTATATACTGAACTTAATGCACCAGCCTAAAGTTTAACTTGTCAGTAGCAGCAATGGTCCAGGACTTCAAACTTGTCACAGGGGGTCACCATCATGGAAAGTGTCTGTGACACTCACATGCTCAGTGGGCTCTGAGCAGCTGTTGAGAAGTTAAGCTGAGGGGTCGTCACAAACTATCAAGCAGAAAAGTAGGCTGGCCTGTTAATATAAACTGATGCTGCAGGACTGGTTATTAAATTCTGGTGCTATTGCACTGGTTTCTGTGCTGCCATGTAATAATTATCCAATTAATTACTTATCAGCCTTACATTCTATGTGTACTGTATATTGTGAGTGGGTCCCTAAGCTCAGTAAGTGAAATCAGCACAGAGCATGTGAATCAGTGAATCAGCAGAAAAGAAGATGGGGAGCTACTGGGGCATCTTTGAGACACAGATCTTCACTGCTAAAGGGCTGGTACAGAAGACAACATATAATGAACAACATTTCTAGCCTACAGTACTTATTCTTCTAGTTTAACTTTCCCTGTCCTTTAAATGTAAAGGGCACCTATAACCTAAAAATGATTTACCCTGCCAGAGATTAAGTGTGTCTCTGAACACCACCAGCATGTTATTCTAACTTACTGGCACTGTATTTTAGTTCAGGTACTATGTGTTACTGCATTGCTGGACTTGTGTATTCATGCTTTTAGCAAGAGAATTTTTGATGAATGTAAAAGGCAATGGGAGGTAATAGGGCTATTTTTTTTGTGCTGGATAGAAAGGGCAGCAATAAAGGGACCCTGTGGAATACTGCATATAAAGGGCATATTGTTTGTGTAATAAATATTGGATATGTTCTTCCTCATCATTCCAATGTATATTATAGTAGAGCTTCACAGTATGACTACATTCTTAAAAGCAGGGCATACATTCCTTCTATTTTTCTTTGTTATTGCCATTCTGCTCAAGTACCCTATGAATCAATATAAATATACTGATGTCTGACCACGGTAGAATGCTTGAATTGGTTCCTGTCATGGGGGCCTGCGACTCCCACAGGGAGGTAGTCAGGATCAAGGAGGAAGAGAGTCAGGCACAATACAATAAGGATGTTCAAAAGAATGGTCCAGGCAAAGGTTCAGTAAGGCAGGCAGCACGGAATCAATATCAGGAAACAGGCCAAAGATCAATAACAGGATCAGACAGGAATAATAGAGTACTCAGGAACACAAACACGATGACCTATACTTGGGCATGGAACCGGCATCCTCAGCGTCCTTAAATTTTGAATTTGGTGCCAAAACACGGTTGCCGTGAAATCATTGTGTCCGTTGCAACGCAATGATATCATCGCCCGGCGCCACTACCCACGCCATTTTTGGAGTGACGCCAGACAGGAAACATGCGCCGCCCGGAGCCTTGTCATTTGTGACAGTTCCTATGTAATAACTAGAACGTTTCTTAGACATGGGAATCCCCTTTTTATGCTTAGATTAAGGGGCATATATATAAAACTGTGTTGCATGTGTTATTAGAGTACAATACATATCATTTATTCATATCATGGTGCACTTTGCAAAATAATGCATATTTATAAAGAAATAGAGATTTTTCCAAAGCTGATGAGAATAATGATGTAAAGTACTACGGCAGTTTTCATGACACCTGAATTTGCTCCATTGACTTCATGAGGCTGTGTAAAGAAAGGGTGTAATTTTCTGCAATGGTTAAAATGTATATAATTTATACACTATAAATACACTTGTTAGTTCTTTGTTATGGATTAAGCCTTTAGAAATACACTTATTAGTACTTTGTTATGGATTATCCATTGTTAGCTGTCAAGCATCACTACAATTTGACTTAATTAGGTAATAAAAGTGACCATCTGTGACATTATGGTGACCTCACTTGTTATTTTCAGAATTTGTGTAGAAATTCCATCTACATATTACAAGTGCCATATTGTTGGCTGAAATTGCGTAAAAGCAAATGCAGCACATTCAGGAATTTGGGGATCTTGGATACTTTGGAGAAATCTAGACATACAGTATGATTCCAGGGCAAACTCACCTTACGAGTCACAACAGGCCATTTCATGTCAATTTAATTTAATACCAACTACAACCCTCAGCAAGGTTTGCAAATCTTTGAATCCAAGAATGCAGTTGATAACATTTCGTTGAGTTGTATGTCGTCCAGGGATGCCTCTACATAGCTCAAACTACTCCCTAGTAACCCAAGGAGACCAGGCACATATGTTGACCCAGTTTCAGAGATTCTTCACTCAGTAGATTATAAGCACAATATATCTGATTTGTACATTATTTTCATCAATCTGAATTTTGTTGGAAAATAGCTAATAGCTAATTACTGGACATTTTCTTGTTTTATATCCATTGATCTCAAAGAACCGGCACACCCAAAAAAACTTTACTGGGTTATTTTGGCATATCAAAGTCCAAAGTTTTGGTCCTTGAAAAAGGTCCTAATGAGTACTTAAATGTTAGACTTTGATATGCCAAAATAAACCAGTAAAGTTTGGGTGTGCTGGTTCTTTGATATCAATAGACATATGTATATTTTAACCATGCACCCCGACAATATTG
>CM044445.1:71541648-71558663 GCA_024363595.1 Xenopus borealis
CTTGTATCTTGCCGAAAAATTTAATATTTATTAGAATCTCAACGTTTCGACCCCCACCGGGGTCCTTGAAACTTTGCAACTGGTCTTCATTATTTATGTTTTATGGGTTTTGAGCTTGATCTTTTGCCTCTTTCCAGCTTTCCGGTTGGGTCACTAACGCCATCTAAAAAACAAATAAATAAGGCTAAAAATTGTATTGCTACTTTTTACTACTCATGTTTCTATTCAGGCCCTCTCCTATTCATAGTCCAATCATTTCTTCAAATCAGTGCATGGTTGCTATGGACCCTAGCGACCAGATTGCTGAAATTGCAGACTGGAGATCTGCTGAATAAAAAGCTCAAAAGGCACAAATAATACAAAATGAAAACCAGCTGCAAACTGTCTCAAAATATCACTCACTACATCATACTTAAAAGTTAATTTCAAGCTGAAACCCCCCTAACCTACAATTAGATACAGATAGTATAGACAAGTCTGTGTATGTAAGTTCGGGGCTCATATAGAACTCATATAAAACTGAACGTTTATCTTTTTTCAACCGAACATCTTGATATGAGACCTGATTGTTCTGATTGCATTTAAACATTATGTTTGATTTAGTGGCCCTACAGTTGGAAAATGTTATGACTGTATAGGCCTACTGATATACTGCAGCATCATTACGATAGGATAGTGTTTATTCTGAGAACCATGGTTTCTTACATCACTGCAAGTACAGATGAAAAATGCAAACAGTTTGCCCTCATCTTTAGGAAGTAGGCAGGTTTAGAGTTATGAGGTCCTTGTTACTACTCTGTTGATTATTTAATACATTGCCATTGTCCCAAGCAGTAAAATCAAACTTGGGAGTTGTTGGCTGTAGGCTAGACAGGCCACACATACACAAGTGCTGCTGAAGCTGTAACTATAACCCACACAACATATTATTGTCAGCTTGCATTAAATTGATTCATTGAGCACCTGCTATGAGACGGCAGTTATAGGCTTATTACAGTTAAGTGAGTCACTTAATTAAGCCTCTGTTTACCAACATAGAGACTTAGACTGTACCGCATAACTAGCGCCCTGCTTGAGCAAATATTAACAGAGTCTGCCCTTATTAGGCATAAGTATAAGGCTTGTTATATTGCCAAATGAATTCATCCTTTAGTATAGAATAATAATATAAGGAGAAATACTGGTTAAATATATAGATGGAATATACGGAATGTTTTTGAAAGATGGAAATTTGGGATGCACTGAATCCACTATTTTGGATTTGGCCGAACCCCCGAATCCTTCCCGAAACTTACGGCCGAATATCGAACTGAATCCGAAACCTAAAAGGCCAAATCCTGGCTGAATCCCGAACCAAATCCTGGATTTGGTGCATCCCTAATAGAAATCACTTTAGTCTCCGGCAGAGTAAGAGTTATGAGATTCCTGCTTGACTTATCTTTATATTTAGAGTGTGTGGCAGCTGCTGAATCTTTTACCCACATTTAATTGATTGTTAGCTGTGTTTCCAAGACAACACAATATTCAAGACACTAAGGGACAACCAGGCTGCAGTTTATAGGCAACCTGGAGGCAGAATCTGATTTGAAAATATTTAATTTTCAGGACTGCGGGATCCTTACAGGGCTAATGCATATGGTGCATGGTTCCCTTTTCCTCATTTGTCTTTTCTGAGTCAACCTTAAACGGTCGCAATGATTTTAATTTTGTTTAACTTTGTATTTGACTCATGGACATAGGCAGAAGAAAAGACACATTAACACTAATGATACTGTATGTAGAGTATAGACCTATATATTTGTTTCTATGAAAGTAGTACAAACTCATCTTGCAGTTTTAAGCTCATTTTATATAGTAAAATATGCTCATTTGTGATGTCAACAGTTGATCTTTGTAGGATTTGGGTACCTCAGCTGATGGCATTTTCCAGCATGCATAAATCAACATCATAATCAACCCCTGTCAGATACAAATCATTTTGGCCATGGAGGGTAAGGTATATAAGATAGGGAAATTATAATTATAGGGTTGTGCTGTGCACACAGCGTCACATTGAACCATGATAATATGAGAAAACTAAATTTCAATGTTACTAGTTGTACCGTGTGACAAGCAACCTGGAGAGGGGTGAACAGAGTCAATGTTGTGTTGTTCAGTCGATAGTTTACATGATAATTGCTACATTTCTGTTTCAAGTCAAGCAATGGCCAATCATCCAAGCCTGTGTGATTTGCCGTGTTTGTTGGGATGTTGCTAAAGGGCAAGTTATGTTTATGCACTCTTCCCACCTATATCCCAGGATATCTGTTATCGACATGGCACCTCCCAAAAGAAAAACTAACATTGCAGTAGAGCCGTTATATTAGGATTTAGAATTAATCTTATAATGTCATTGGCTCCTTTAGTACTGGCAATTAAAAAGAAGATTGCTCTTGTAATTACTTTAATGCTGCACTCAATGAGCTGTGAATAATGATTTTCTCTGGAACTGAAGCTACCCTAACCTGTAGTGTACTCCATTCACTTTTATCCAATTTACAGATTAGATTATTAACCCACAATATAAGTAAAGAAAACCCGTTATATTCCTTCTTCATTAGAATCATAGTGTGTCATTAGTATGTCAGTCATGGGCAGTGTACACACTTTGAAACAAAACAGTCATTCATGAACAATAAAAATAAACATATTACATGGAATATAACTCTAAGGTGCCTTGTCTATAACATCAGCTCAAATTATTCTGACACTTCCACACATTAAAGCAATGTCAGATATTACTGTATCCTTTGAGGACTTTGCTTCTGTATTACTCATTAGAAAATACAATGTTTTCTTAAAGGGGTAATTCCCCTTTAAATTAACTTTTCAGTTAGTCATCTTTGTTCCCAATGTCTTATTTGGTTTGCTGATGTTAAAATGACTCTGTGATCCACACCTGGGGTAACAAGGGAACACCCCACCAGCAACAGGCCACACAACATACAAAGTTTCTGCAGCATGCTTCTTCTCTGAACCATTTATACATGTAAACCTCCACCTTATAGTACTTCTTTTCCCTACAGACATTGGCAATGCCCAGTTTTGTATTTTTTCACAGCATAAGCAATAATTAAGGGGTTGGCGCCATAATATATTGATGGTTCTGTCAGATTTAGTGTCTCGGTTTATGGGTATTTATGAAACTTGAATTTATCTAATTTTTTTGATTAAAACAAAGTTGACCTAACTCTCATCCACAAATGTAACTTTTAACAAAAATTCAGCTTGAAAAAGTGGTGCAGGAAAAAGCTGTGACAATACATATTGTATGTATCAAACAAAAAAATATTCAATTAAATCATTTAATGTGAGTTGTACATAGCTTATTAACATACTAATTACACATTGCATTTAAATTCAAGTCCCTAGCAAACATTGTGACTGAGTAGTAATAGCCTGTTGCACTTACCCATAACTCAAATGCACTACAGACATTGCATGAGTTAGGGGTAAATGCAACAAGGTCTTACTACTCAGTCACGCTGTTTGCTGGTGACTTGATTTAAATTACACTATAGACTTACGATGTTAATAGGCAATGTATGACTTATGTTTAGAGATGTTTTGGCCAAAGTGTTGTACTAATCCTAATGTCTCATTTTTTTGTAATTTATTTTAAGGCTGACTGCTGACTGTGTGCTGGCAATCTTTCTCCTTCTTTTAGTGTACAAATAATGGCTTTTTGTTGTTTCTAGCAATTGATCAAGAATGTGGGTTAGACTGGGTGCTGGTACAATGGTGTTTATAGCAGCTGGTCAACATCATAGCTGGTCAACGTCACTGCTTAACTTCACCAATCAGAGCATCAGCTTCATAAAATGAGAAAACTCACTGGATGATCAGAGTGGTGCGGGTGCCTAGTGAACAAGATTCTGCCTGTGTTCCCCAACCTTGTATTCTTGAGAGGTGGGCATGAGGCCGCACTTAGGTGTCCCCCATTCTGTCACTTACCTGTCCCCTAACTTGCACTTCATTGCAAAGCACAAGTTAAGGAGCAGAAGATGAGACAAGTCTGAATGGGGCCCTGACTGCAGCCACACCAGAAGTATAAATAATTGCACTAGTGTTTTGACCAGTTGTATTGTGGCTACTTTTGCTTTGCTCCTCTATCAAATCAGCATTGTCACAGAAAATGGCCAAAGGTTTACTAAACTATGTAGATATGAGGAAATCACAGTGTTACAAAGGTCAATGCATTTTAAAAGCAGGGTTGTTGGAGCTTTACTTTTAAAAAGGAAAAGGTAGCTGTCTGCTAATAACATAGGACTATGATCTATATTCATTTTCTTGAATTTACTTGTTAATTTGGGCTAGTACTTGTATGCCTGCTAAAGAACACATTTTTTATATGAATATTTATATAAGCTCTCAGGACAGGATTTAAAGGTGTTGTTCACCTTCCAAACACTTTTTCAGTTCAGTTGGTTTCAGATGGTACTAGACAGACTTTTTTTAATTGCTTCTCTGCAGCAGCTCTAGTTGTGGTGTGGGGTCCATGAAATGTATCACCTGGATTACTAAACTGCAAGACTGAAACACCAGAGAGTAATAGAACATTTTCATCTTCAATGTTAAAAAAAAAAAACAGTCAAAAATAAAATAGAAAGCAACTGTAAAAAAATCTTTCTTACTGCATACTATATAAAAACAGCTGAAATGAAAAAAATGCAGCAAAACAAAACTGCATATTATAGCTAACTAATAACATGCTTTACAGTGATTAAAAAAAGGTTATACACGTACACCAGTCTGTTCTTTATTTCAGGGTATAAACAACAATGTTACTCATATATGCTCAGGACACATTTGCGCTGAACATTTAGGGGCTAATTATGTGGTTCTGTCTTTTGAAAGACAGAAGATGTAGAAGAAGAGTTGTTAGGAGCTAGACAAGTTTAATTTACCAAGAGGGAACATAGCAGGCATGTGTGTGTCTTTTATCCATCTAAATTAGTAAGTTCCTAGCCAAAGCTCCAGTTTGCATGATGCCACACATGCTTCTTTAGTGGTCTTTTGAACAAATGGCTTCTGCTATACGGTTTCAAAAGTCAGAAAGAGCAGTGCAGAAAATAGAAATATTTTATGCCTCATATTTCCTTCCATACACATGTTCTCTGTATTAACAACTCTAGCCTTTTGGTCCTCTCTCTGGTTGTGTTCAAGAATTACTGAGGTCAGTGGATGCTGTTTTCAGCAGAATTTCAAATTATGAGCCTTATTTTCAGTTGAGACAGCGTTACTGAACCTGGACAAACGTGCCTTTTGTTACATTAGTCCCTTGTGAGGTCAGAAAATGAGTTAATTAGTGATGGGCGAATCTGGGGCGTTTCGCTTCACCGCTATTTTCGGCAAATGGCAAAAAAAAAAAATTCGGGAAATTTACCCGTTTTCACAAAAAATTCTAACTACTTCACTATAAATTTGTGAATTTCAAGCAATTTCACTATATATTCGTGAATCTTGAACTATTTCACTAAATTGAATGAATGAAAGTGAATTTCAAAAGTTTTTACAAAAACAATTGTGAATTTCGAACTATTTCGCAAAAAAAATTATAAAAATCGGAAATTGATGCCATGAATTTTCTCTATCGAATTTTCACAGCCATTTTGCTCATTTATTCGCCGGCCGCGAATCGCTGCAATTCGCAGTGAATTTGAGCTAGAAGAATAAATTCACCCATCACTAGAGTTAATTACTTACCGGGCACTGCAGTGAAAGACATGCTATGAGTTATATTGTTTTCACTAGTGTATGTAACATTATTTCTTGCTGAAAAAGTTATTTTCTAACTGATACCATTTACCACATAAAATGTTCTATAACCAATAACCAATAAACATTTGCAATGTAACAACTGTAAATGGAAATATATTACATTTCAAGGGCAAAATGAGCTGTGGAGTATGTGATAATTAAACTCACAAAATATTTAATTTCAATAATTGAAATATTATTACAATACAATACAACACGTAGAGGTGTTTTTAAAAGACCATACCACGAGTAGAGGTGTTCTATTCTTATGTGCCCTCAATGCCAGGTCTCCATAGAAAGAATGAGATAGCATCTAACTGCTAGGAAAGTTTCTTTGGAACACTAGAAGCACTAAAATATCCCTTCTGAATGACGATATGGTAAATAAAAGAGGGGGGATACTCAGTAACCTTGGATTCCCTATGTCAAGGATAGAGTATTTAGTCCAGAGCCTGGCATAGAAGGCCCCAGCAAAAAGTAAGTTCTATGGTAGGAAGCAGTAAGCCTATCAGAAGGATACTCCATAAATGAGGAGTTGATTCTAAAATCACATTTTCTATGGGGTAAACAAGGGTTTATTTACTCACAAACCCAGTGTAGGGTACATAGTGCAGCATTATTGGTACTACATTCGAATGACAGGGAAGTTAGGTGGCTGGACAGCATATAACTATGTGTCCCTCCCTCTACCCACCCTTAGAAATACAGAGCTGCACTGTATTTATTTATAGGTGAACGTCAGGATGCAAAACAAGGTGGTGGGGTAAGTACAAAAAAATAGATTATAGAAATCTAGATTATGTGGCTTACTTTGTAAGCAGTTTGTGGCTCCACTGATAAAAGTCTATTAGGGGAATGTAATATAAGTCGGTAACGCAAAAACTATTCACAATGCGGAAAATTAAGCCTTTGCACAAAAAATTTTGCAAACCCGGAAACTGTTTAGCGACCACTTCAGCCACCGGAAGGCCGTTTGCGAATTTTATACTTTGCTAATGCGCAATCAATGTAATAAAACTTCTTACTGAAAAAGTTGCAAGATTACGACACCTTCAAGCACTTCTTAAGAGTGCGCAATTACAATCCGCAATGCACAATAACAATTCACAATGCAATAACTGTTTAAGGAACAATACTACATTGCGAGACGTGGATTTTTACTCTTATTGGTGTGCAATGTTTTTCTCTTTGCGACTTTAATTAAATTCCCCCTATGTGTGTAGGTGGACACCTGTCTGGTGGACACTCAACGCCTGATTTTGTGAGTGGGCCCCGAGGTCTCACGGTCCTGTCATTCGCATACCCCCTTCCCAAGAGCTCCCATGCACGCATGGACTGCTCAGAAGTGTGCTGGGGTGCTGTGCGTGCAGCACTTATTTGGCACCCCAAAAACATTTGTCATGCTTGCTTTGCTCCCCAACTCCTTTTACTTCTCAATGTTGCTCATAGGTTAAAAAACTGGGGATCCCTGCTCTAAAGGGTTCATTGTTGACCAAATACAGTCTATCTATATCAAATGTTTATTAAATTGTAATTTTTTATACATTTAAAGGAACAGTTCAGTGTAAAAATAAAAACCTGGTAAATAGATAGGTTGTGCAAGATAAAAAATTCTTATATAGTTTCTAATATAGGCAAACTTGTAATGTATAACGGTTGGAGTGTTTGGATGTGTAACAGAACAGAACACAACTTCCTGCTTTTTAGCTCTCTAACCCTGAGTTAGTCAGTGACTTGAAGGGGGGCCACACGGGACATGTTCAGTGATTTTGCAATTGATCTCCAGCATTCATCTCAGATTTAAAAGCATCACTTGTGACTAGGGTTGCCACCTTTTCCTAAAAAAAATACCGGCCTTCCTATGTATTTGTCTTTTTTTCCTATTAATAATATTGGGATCAACCTTTAAAAATACCGGCCAGGCCGGTAAAATACCGGCCAGGTGGCAACCCTACTTGTGATGCATGTGCCCCCCTCAAATCACTGATTGGTTACTGCCTGGTAAACAATCAATGGAAACCAAGAGAGCTGCAAAGCAGGAAGTAGTGTTCTGGCTGTTATATTAGACATCTAGTTACTCCAGCCTTAATACATTACATTTTTGGCTAACTAACTATATTCAAAACATTTTTTTTTATTTCGCACAGCATATTTATATAGTTATACTGAACAATTCCTTTAAACATAAAATGAAACACACACATTGTTTCACTTTTCAGAAAATAAAAATTGCCTTGAAAAATTATTTTTGAAATTGACTGAGGCTGAAGCAGATAAACATTAGTTAAGAAAAACACTGATTTTCTTTAAGTAATACAGTACTGGTAGAGAAATATACAGTGATGCTTCTGCTTGTGGAATCATTTGGGAGAGGGGGCCCTCCTGCTTTAGGTCTCCACCAGTACCTACCAGGGAATGCAGCTGCCCTTTAATATTAACAGAGCTATGAAAGTGTCAGTGTACATTTATCCACAGTTTAAATAATGGTCTTTCATCTGAGAGAAAGGTATATGTTAGCATGTATTTTCCCTTATTGAATTGATTTGTTGAACACGTGGGTGCACATTCTTTAGCAGAACATTTAGTAAATATACAGCAGATCAGATTAGATAAATCATACTTTAAGCATTGTTAAACATCCTTTGACGTTACTTGGGTGTGGCTTTTCTCCTTGAGAATCAATTATCCTGATGATCTCCAGAATATTCTTGAGGGTGGTCTAAAGCAAATGATGTCATGTATGCAATCATCGGCTCTACCATATAGAATGGTTCAAGTTAGAATTTAAAATCACACAGACCCTATTGCCCACTTCCAGACTGAAACAGCTTCTGCCTCAAAGTTCCCTGTCAGTACCAATGTTCATTTATACGGTCCCCGAGGAATTTGTGTTTCCATAGGAACAGAGTTAACCATCACATGACTTTAGAAATGAAATCCAGTTCCATCCATGCTGTAGAATATTCTTTCACTGAGTGCACATTCTCTGCCTGGTCTTTCAAATCTCAACGCAAACACAGCTTGAAATCTCACAGACTCCTCCTCGCTACACATGCACATGCAGGCTACAGATCATCCCTGTGGATTAAGGGTGTCCCAGGCATGTATAAACACAGCGTGACAGCCTGGCTGTGATAGGGTTATAGATGGGTGCCATTGTTGCCATATAAACAAGCAGCACAACCTGTCAAGCATACAAAAAGAAAACCCAATCTGTCTGATCATTGTTTGTCAGCTTTTAGGGCTGGGGAAATGATGTCTCTGAACACAGACTCCAAGTACTGGCTTGGCAGCATGGATTAAAGAGAGCCCCGCGATCACCAGCCAAGCTACACACTGCCATTGCTTATACAGAAAGCAGTAGGAGAATGCTAAACTCAACTGAGGTTACCTGTCAATAGCACCAACTAGATCGCCAGCTCCACCACATACCGACACCATGGATCTCTCTTTCATGGCTGCACAGGTAGGATATTCCTTACAAATATTCAAATATATATTCACATGTCATATATTGTAACCATGCAACTCTGCACAGAATAGATTGCAACAAGTTTACCCCTTCTGTAATAGCAGGTCTGGTAAAATATTGCTAAGAACTACTAATTTATTGCTTTTTCAGGGTTTGACTCATTCAGTGGTGTCAATATATGTAGAGTTTATATATTAATTTCCTTTAATGGATGTGCTATTTATTTACAGCACATTCTTTGGTTATATGTCCTTTCTGAGACCTCGTTCTTAGATTCTAGAAATCAAACATAAGTAGTTTATAGGCACAAATTAGCAGAAATCATGCTTCAACAAACGCTTTTGATATAAGATAGTCAACACCTTCCTCTTAACCTATTTCAGGAGAAACAGTGTGTGTGAGAGTGCTGTAAGTGATTCTATTCTTCTAGCTATCACAATGGATATGTTACGCTGGGAATCAAACACCTAAATAAAATGCACTAATGTTTATTTATGAACTGATGCCAATGCATTGTGTAAACATAGAGCAACCTTTTTAGTTGTGGTTGCCAGGTTGATCATTTCATGTTTATAATAATGCGTGTATTTAGTATAAAATAACTAGCAAAACCAATCCTGGAGCTATTAGGTTTATGCATAGCTGCACAAAGGAATGCTTAGTTTCAGGGATTCCCTACCCAGGGCAACTGTCAATATAATTCTGATGCACAGAGTGCTAGAAGGGCTTGTACTTGTTTACAAATGAATAACACTGGATCCTGATGTGGTTAAGTTTAGAGTTCACCCACTCTCCAGGCCACTCCTTTTATGCATTTAGATTTTTATGGGCTGTGAGGCAGCTTGCATACAAGATAACAGATATATTTATAAGCTACAAGATGCCCAGTGATGTGTAGAAGTGCTGAACCCCTTCAAATAATCTAAACTCTCTTCTTACCTATCACCTCATCATGTAACCTTGTAAACACATCTGCAAATACTCTGATTGGAAATAGTTAACAATATACAAGCACCACTCAGTTGGAAGTAAATAATACCAGATGTTGCTAGATTTGATTTTCTAAGAAGCTGACAGCTTTATTGGGTCTTGAAAGTCACTGGCCTTTAAATTAGGCATATTAACCCATAGTATGCCAAATATACTGTAGAAATAGTTCCCTTATGTATATGTTTTATGTAGTTCCCTTTTTCTCTATGCCAAAGGGTAGAATCCTATTGCCCTCCAGCATGGCAGATTATGTAAAAATTTACATACAATATTCATGGTGGAAAGATGTAGAAAAACAGTGCCAAAAAGAAAACTATGTGACTATATCCAGTTTTTGATCCCATAAATGTCAACATTTCATATTTTAGGGTAATATGATTGCAGGCACTTTTGGTATTGCTTCTATAGCAGTACTTGGTTATGGTGTGTATGTATAATATAGAACAATTGAACTTAAAGCATGGTGTAAATAGTATTACAGGTATGGGACCTGTTGTCCAGAATGCTCCCAGGGTTTTCCATTTAAGGGATCTTTACATTCAGTGGCGTAAATAGATGATACTGAGCCCCACAGCAAATTAATTTTAGGGCCCCCAACATATCCAGAGGTTGACCTGTTTTACGAACATATGTTGAAACTGTTCATTAATTAAGGCCTCATAGGGCCCACTGTAATTCCTGCCCCCCCTGCAGCCACAAGGTCTTCCTCATCTGTAGTTACACCCCTGTTTATGTGATTTCAATATCCTTATTCCTATTATTACAGAAAAAAAGGAAATCATTTTTAAAAAATGTTATTATTTGATTATATTGGAGTCTATCAGAGACGGCTTCTTATCATTTTGAGCTTTCTGGTTAACTGTTTTCTCCATAATGGAACCCATACTGATACCAAAGCGCAACACTAAACCCTACTTCATAGGTCACAATTGTGTAAAAGTTGAAGCTGAGTAATTCAGCATTGAGTATGATTTCACAAGAATGATTCGACCTTTAAAGATGAGAATCTTGCCTACTTCCTTAGATGCTTAACCTCAATATTACATTCCTGCTAACTACTGTAATAATGAATACAAGCCAAAGGTTATTTGATGTGGTAAGCTTCCCACAATCCCCAATCTAAGAAACTGATGCTTCACAGGACTATTTCTTTTTGGCCTGAAAGGGAAGTTAATTGTTTGAACAGAAGAAAGATACCAGCTCCCATCAACAACCGCACCATAGGTGGTGTCAATTGTCTTATCCATCAGTTGTTTCTCTCACTGTGGGGCCGATTTACTAAATTCACCTGAATAGATCGAAGTTAGATCGAATTCAATCGAATTCCGATCGTAGGATTAATTCGATTGATCGAATATGCAAATTTGGCTTATTCGATCATTGAATAGTGAATGATCGAATAGATTCGATTGATTGAATATTCGATCGTTCGATCATTTGATCATCGAAAGATTTAAAATTTTTCATTTATTCGACTATCTACTTCGCCAGATTGAACCTACCGAATTGTAATAGAAACCTATGGGAATCCTCCCATAGGCTTCTGAGGCTAAGTCCTGATCGAATAGGATTCGTGCGATCGAAGTCTTCGATCGTTCGAATCGTACGAATCATTTGAATGATCGAATAATTAATCTGAATGATCGAACGATTGTTATTCGATCGTTATTCGATCGTCGAATGATCGAAGATCGAATAAAAGGGTAGCCTAAAACTATTCGATTAGCAATCGAAAATCGAATGCTAATCGAATATCGAGGAAAATCGAATATTTTTTGGGGAATAATAGTAAATTTGCCCCTGTGTGTATACCCAGTAACAGAACTATTTGGTTTATTGTTACTATACTATTACTAGAGCTTACTGTACTATTATTAGAGCTCTTCCTTATACCACTACAGCTGCTTTTTGAATGTATGTACTGTTCAGTCAGTTTACTAAAAATGTGCAATCAATACTCATATTCTGAGTAAAAAAGATCTACATATTTAAGAATGCAGTAACTTTAATTGTAGCAGCATATTTGGGTAAAACTAATGAAAATAATGAAAACATTAAATAAACCCAATGGGCTTGTTCTGCTTGCAGTAAGGATGAACTATATCTTAATTTAGATCAAGTACAAGGCACTGGTTTGTTATTACAGAGAAAAAGGAAATCTTTTAAAAATTTGCATTTTTTGGATAAAATGGAGTCTATGGGAGACAGCCTTTCCGTTATTCGGAACTTTCTGGGTAACAGGTTTCCTGTATACATATACATACATATACTTGACTCTGCTGCTATGCTTGTTAATACTCCTAAAGTACAGATGTAATTCTGCATCGATTTAACAGACACCGATTGCTATTAAACCTTGAATGGTGACTGATCAGTTTTTCAGTTATGTTGACAGTCTATATTCTGTCTCATATCTATTTTTCTCAATTTATTCAAACACGTAAAATTAAAATTCTTTCACTGTACCAAAATGTCTTCAGATATCACAGCCCATAATTTTATTTTCCTGTTTATAGGCAAGTTATAATTTAGATATAAATTTAACATTCCATCTAGTTACAGATTTGTAATGATATTTGATCCAGCTGAATCTAAGTGCCTAGCCAAACCAAACACCCAAACGAAACTGCATTTTTAAGCTTGTTTTACACAGAGTTTTTCCTCCTGGGATCTCACTAATTTGTACATGCAAATTAGGATTCTGATTCACCAATATTCATCCAGATACGTAGTGGTAGATTCTTTATTTGTTTGAATCTTAAAAAATGGATTTGGTGCATCCCTAACATAAAAGACTTCCCTTTACTAGCCAGACCACCAGTCACATTAACTTTTCTTTTAAAAGAGTCAGGATCATGAACGTTTCAAGTAACTCTTGAATCATATCATTAGTGTTATATAAAGTAAAAGGAAATGAAAGCATGCATTCAATAACCTTTAAAGAAAAAAAAAATACATGCGAAATGAAATATTTACATTTATGAAATTTTGATTAAGAATGCAAAGCATGAAAGGTTTACATTGTTCATGTTGAGACCACAAGGCTCATGTACGAATGATGAGACAGGTTTCAAAGTGAAAAAACCTTCCATGATTGGCCACAGATGCTGGTGCTTGCAATGAAGAATGAAGTGAAAGGACATGAATTTTCCCAATAAATATAGCAATCCAAACTCGTTCTGTTTTCATGAGACCATAGGCGGGGCATGTAGGAATCCCTTATCCCGCACCGTGATGTGTGTGTCTTCGAGACTTGCACAGGTTAGGAAAGTATGGATTTTTTCAGCAGAGTGTTCCCATACAAAATGGTCCAAGCAGAAACAGCCATTGTTTTGATTCTTGTAATGGATAATATCCAGTGCCTTTATAACTATCAATATTCTCAGATATCACTTTGCTGTTGTGTTATTTCATATTCCACTTTATTTTTTTTATGATTAACGTTAAATGCAGTTAGAAATTTGGTGTTCCAAGGGAAACTACTTTGTGTGTATAAACACTTTAGTGTCCTAGAAATTTCCATAGTATCTGGACTCTATAGATGTATGTGAATACGAGTCTATAGGACCTGTATTGTAAATCAGTTTCAGAGTCATGTTAGGTCTGTATAGATGGCACAACGTTAGCTATTTCAATTGCATTTATATGGAGGCTTGAGTCTTGAGTCAGGTGAGTTAGTGTGCCCCATGGTGTTTTAATCTATACATAGCTCTTTGATCATAGTGTATTATGTTACATACAGTAGAATTCATTTGTATCTTCTTCAAAGATGTAATGTAAAGGGATCATTTGTTATGTAGAAGGGCAGTGATATGTTTAAACATGCATCTACTGGGCTGTATAAAATAAGATGTTTAAGAAAAACAAAAGGAAAAGGCTTGCACCTAATTTGTATTACAATAAAATAGTGTTTAAACATACAATGGTATAACTGGATCAGGATGAGAATTTGCTGCTTAAGAGGCCCACTTAGTTTTCTTATTTTCTTCAAAATCTAAGACTTCATTAATGCATGGACTTACTCCACACTCATTATAGCCTTGTGTCTGTGTTTTGTTAAATTCAGTAACAAAATTAGTCTCTTTAATGTGTTTTGTGAGCCTGGTCTACTTATCTGCTTGGTCACATGATTTTATTCTCTGCTTCGTGCTTATTAATATCTTATTAATGTCTAAAAGCAGCCTGCCTGTGCAGCTAATTGCAGAACATTCAGGCTTTATAAATGAAATTCTTCTGTAAAAAGAACTGCCACAGACAGGGGCCCATTGATTGGATTATTGAAGTATATAGGTTTTTTTTATAATGGAGACTGTGATATCATTAAACATGATGCACACACTTCCTGTAAGTCCTGAATGGTGAAACATTTATTAAGATCTAAATAGGCAGTGTTTTTTTTCCATTGTGATGACAGACATACCCACATAAAAGGCACTTAGGGGCAGATTTACAAAATTCATGTGAATCGATTGCAGTTCAATCGAATTCGATCGAATTCCGATCATACGATTTTATCGGATATTCGAATATGCAAATTTGGCCACTTCGATCATCGAATACCCAAAATTCAAGCCTATCGAATAGATCGAATAATCGAATATTCGATAAATCGACCATTCGATGATCGAAGTACTTTGATTTTAAAATTTTATTCGACTGCCTACTTCGCCAGATTGAACCTACCGAATTGCAATAAAAGCCTATGGGAATCACCTGCTCGAATACCATTAGTATGATCGAACTCCTCGATTGTTCGAATCGTATGAATTTATTGAGCGATCAGAGGAAACTTCACGATTTTATCGAGAAATCGAATATCGAAGTAAAAATTGCCTAAAACTATTTGATTGTCGAATGCTTATCAAATTTCAGCGCTCGAATTAGTGAATAATAGTAAATCTGCCCCTTAGTTATCCCTGGAGCAGTAACCTATAGCAACCAAAGTGTCAGTTTTTATACATATGACCAGTAAATGCTATGTGCTAATTGGTTGCTATGGGTTACTGCACCTGGGAAAGCTTAGTAGAAGACTTAGCCCAAACCTGCTTATTCCCTAATGGTGGTCACAAGACAATTGACAATTTGAGTAGTCCTTTCTTGCGCACTTTAACCTGAGTTCTTCAAAAACAACCATACAAAAGGCAAATAGGAAAAGCTGATATATTGTATTTAGTTCCCTTTTCTTCTCCCAAAAAGTTGCTGCATTCTAGAAGTTTGTGAAAATCCATTCCAATCAAGAATGAAGTGCAAGGACATGAATTTTCACAATAAATATAACTGTGCAGCTTGTGCTTTTCATCAGACTATAGGCAGGAGTAAGTATACATATATAATTTGTGTTTAATCTAGAATTGCACAGGTTAGGATTGGATTTTTTTCAGCAGAGTTTTGCCATACAAAATGGGGTCTATTTATTAAAGATCGAGTTTTGTTTCCTCTAAAAATTTGGAAGCTTTTTCCACAAAAAACTCAAAATTTTAGAGATATATAATGCCCAAAGTAGAAAAAATCTGAATCTGAAAATACTCTAGCTAAAACCCGTCAAATGCATATAAAAGTGGTAGAGGTCCATGAACATAATGAAAATGTTTTTTGTCTTCATGATTTTTGGTGTTTTGGGGTGTTTGATGCTGGTTTTAATAACTTTTTAATAACCTTAGGTTAAACTATAAAGTAAAACTAGATGCTGATTTGTTTGTAAATCATCCTCCATAGATTCAGTTCAATTATTGAACATTTGCATTGGCACTGGCAACACTGGATCCATTTATACTCTATCATCAGATGTATGGTGGTATTGCATTACAAATTTAAATCTTTCTTCTTAAGGCTTGCTTGAGGCATATTAATAAATAAAACACGTTCTTCTGTGTCAGAGGGAATAACCATCAATCTTCATGTCTCTGTTTTGCTTAAATACAAGATTTGTATTTAAGTTCTGTGTGTTCATATGCAATTTGAAATTTAAATTTTGCATGGTTAAAATTTATAAACTCTATTTGCAGTGCATATATAGGGATAGTTGGAACTGCAGAATATACAATGTAGAGGGTTTTTCCTGCTACAAGAAAAACATGGAACAAAGTTCTGCCATAACGCCTTGCAATGCACTTATGATTTTTTAGGGGGAACTTTTGTTTCTTTATAGAATAACAGCAACAAGTTGGACAGGTGGAAATGGAACATTGTTAATATAGCAACAAATGGAACATTCTCAGCATCCATAGCCCAGATGCAACAATCTAATGACAAGGCAGTGGGTATACATTACATAACAATGCTGATAGCATTTTAAATGGCAAATGATGGCTAATACCACCCACCTTACTTGACATCTCAAAGCCGGTGACTTCATGTAGAAATTAGTGGAAGTTGTATTTTCAAAATGCAAGCAATTTTTTAAGATCAATTCAAAATTTGATAGATTTGTGGAATATGATTTCCTTGTGTTTGTATATGTTTTGTTTTTAAGCAATGAGGGTTTTCGGGGTTCAGAGATTTTTTTAAGCACACAATCAAGATTTTCAAATCTGCCTCCTGATGTAAATTTCACATTACCACTATATATAGCTTTTTTGGTGGAATGCAGTAAAGGTTGTTAATGGAAAATATCCACAATGCATAAATGAATGCTCTAACACATTTTCCTTTGTAC
The DNA here is from genome assembly GCA_024363595.1 of Xenopus borealis. Classification (NCBI taxonomy): domain Eukaryota; kingdom Metazoa; phylum Chordata; class Amphibia; order Anura; family Pipidae; genus Xenopus; species Xenopus borealis. The sequence goes on from CM044445.1 coordinate 71,558,565, forward strand.
TCATTTTTTGAGATAATAGAAACTGTTGTTAGTGACCACTTCCACCAGTGGAAAAAAGATTGGGTGTGCAGTGTATGGAATAAAAGTTATAACTGAAAA
>CM044445.1:71591140-71605980 GCA_024363595.1 Xenopus borealis
GTATATAAGAAAACCACTGACTAAAGCCTTTAACAAGCTTAAAATGGTCTCCAACATTTTTGGAAGAGCATATAAGCTTGATACTTAAAAAAGGAAAAGATCCCACTTTACCAACAAGCTAAAGACCCATCTCATTGAACAATAAGGATATGAAGCTTCAAGCCAATATTCTAGCTAAACGCATTAAGACAGGATTATCTCATATAATACACACAGATCAGGCAGGCTTCCTTCCATGTAGGGAAGCTAGAGATAATCTCAAAAAATTAATTAATCCTTTTGTGGCTGGGGAGAAGGAACAGACTCCTATCTTCCTACTGTCAACGGACACCAAAAAGGCATTTGGCAGAGTGAGATGGGAATTTATGTTTCAATGACTTTTGGGCTGTGGCCAAACACAATGAAGTAGATCTCTTCACTATACAACTACCCTACTGCCAGACTTAAAATCAATAACTCCCTATCAATCCTACTACAGAACGGTACTAGGCAGGGTTGTATGCAATTCCCACTGCTATATGTTTTTAACTTAGAACCCCATCCCTCTTCCATTCTCCAGAACACCAATATTCATGGTATACAAATAGGCACTTTTCAGCATAAAATATGTGCATATATGATCTATTGTTTACACTCACACAACCAATCGTCACTGTACCAAATCTTATGAAGGAGATAGGTATATATAGCCAATTGCGCAATCTGAAAATAAATTACAAGACCAGTGCACTCAACATAAGCCTTTCTCTAACACTACAGACCACACTGAAGGACAAGTTCACCTTCAAATAGACTAATGACAAATTTACTTATCTAGGCATCTCCCTGACTAAAAACTACAAAGAATGGGCTAAGATATAATTAGAGAACTAAAAAAAGAACTGGATGTATGGTCTACTAAAGTGCTTTCATGGTTTGGCAGGGTAAACATGCTGAAAATTAATGTTCTTCCTAGGCTGTTATATGTTTTTCAAACACTTTCACTGAAACCACTGAATGATTTATTCTCTACACTGAACAGTTTGGTTAATAAATTTGTTTGAAACAATAAACATCCACACATAAAGCTTTCTACCGTGGAAATACTTAAATCCAAAGGGGTTATAGGCTTACCTAATTTCATGTTGTACCATCAAGCCTGCGTCCTACAACGCATTGTAGATTGGACCTATCATGATCAAAACAAAGCTTCCCCACAACCGATGAAACACCTCCCATGGCTGCCACCAAACATCTTCAGCTTCACACTGATGACCGTCCACTCATAGCCTATACATTGCAAACCTGGGACTCCCTCAAAGCCAAATTTGAACTAACACTCAATCCAGATTTTCCTCCAAGATTACAAAATGGATCATTTCAGAACTGGGATGAAGGACGTGTGTCACAAATATTCAATATTTGCCCCTCTGCCATACCTCCCAAATGGGAACAAATAAGGGACAAATACAACCTCCCTCAAAGCAAGCATTTCAAGTACTACCAGGTCTTAAGCTTCACGAACTGCTAGAGCTAACAAAGAAGCTCGACTCTACACAAATTCTGAAAACAGATGCTGCCAAAACCAACCTCCATTACACAATATCACTGTAATCTATGGGATACTTCTATCTCAAACAGCTACTCCCCTACAAAACTACAAAAATCCCACTTCAAGAAATGGGAAACAGAGTTGAACAGAACTTTAACTACACAAGAGACTAAAGACATAATTTTTAAATCATACACAGGAGAAAGGAGTTGCCGAATCCAAGAGAATAATTATAAAACATTACAAGATGGTACAATGCACCACTTAAATTGAAAAAAAATTTCCCAGGCACCCTGGACAAATGTTGGCGCTGCGGCTCCTCTACGGGCACGCTATTACACATCCTGTGGGAATGTGCAGGAATACAAACTTTTTGGGAAAAAGTGATGACCATTTGTGACACCAAATTACAACTGATGATACTGCAACTATCCTTCTCCATCACAATGAATACTCTGTCTCTACCTATAAAAAATCTCTAATGCAATGCACTCTGAATGCAGCCAAGATACTAATCCCCCGAAAATGGAAGTCAACAACGATACCTACAATAGCAGAATGGACACTTGAAATGGAGGATATCCGCAAATACGAGGATTTACATGCAACATCGACAAAAGCAAAAAGGAATCACTGGGCAACGTAGAGACCCTGGCTTATATACACTGAAAATACCTATGGAGGAAAACAACAAGGAAGAGGCGGGATGTGACGCCCTATATATGTTGCCACGCCAGACTATGAAAGTGCTAGACCAATGATCAGATATGCTTAATATAATAATGTAAATGAGATATAACAACCCCCTTAGATAGTAGACACTCCCAAAAATACAAAGGATACTGCGACAATCCTTTATGTAGATATGTAACTCAGATACAGGTCAAGATATAAATTCCTCAGCCTGGAATTTTCTTACCCTCCTTTTCTATTTTTCATAGTTAAAACCAATTCTTGTACGTAGGCTTTTGAAACTGAACAATAGCGACAATGAACAAAGTCAATCAATGTATGACAGGTTTGTGTTTATTTGTGAAATGCTGTATGTTCAAGAATGGAATCTGTTAATTTCATATAAAAATTTTTTAAAAAGTCATAATTGCATTTTCACAAGCACATACAGTATCAGCAGCAGATGATTGTTTAGGTATCAAAAACTTGACCAAAAAGTGAAGAATTAGAGCAAACGTTGGTTCCAAAGTGCACTGCCAACTAGTCTATGGGGCAGATTCACTAACGGGCGAAGTTTTGCCAGCGTCAGCTTGCACCCATTACACCACTTTACCAGGCACAAATGCACTATGAATACGCTAATTCACTAGAAAAAAAAGTCAAACTCTGACTACTTTTCGGGAGCACTACTTCGGCTGTGCCAAGCGAAATTTGCTAGTGATCTTGCCCACTGTAAAATGAATGTTCCATATGTTATAAAATGTCTGGAAAAAAACAGTTACCCAAAAAAGTCTAAGTCAGGACTTTTGCAGGCAATCTCACTTAAAAAAAAGGAAAAGTCGCCAGGGTTTTTTGATGCATTTTCAGCTGACAGGATATGATGCAAGTGACAGAAGATTGAGGAAGATCTAGCTTCCTTTTCTCACTTCGCGTGATCTGAGGTGGTGAAGTCAACTATGGTGAAAGAGGTAACGTTCAGTAAAATCAACACTTTAGTGAATTTGCGAGTAACAATCATTAGCCAGAGTGAAAAGTCGCCTGGCGATACAGTGTGAACAGATGCTAACCATTCGCTAGCATATTGGCATCTGCACCTGTTAGTGAATTGTTAGTGATGTCCCTGCGGTTGGCAACACTGGCGAAAAGTCACTAGCGTTAGCCACTTTGCCCGTTAGTGAATCTGCCCCATGTCTTTAAAAGATACATTTTCATCCAAACTCCACTTCATGGTGAAAAAAATTATAAAACGTATGATATTCCTGGATCTGAACTGATGCAATAGGTGCTAATGATGGTGCATACAGTATGCATGGATTACTCTCTCAAGCAACTTGTCACAATGTTAGGTGTGACATTATTCCTTTAAAATAAATGAAATGTAATTCAAATTATTGAAAAACGGGCAGCTTATTACATTGTAGTTCACATGAATCATCTCATTTATCAGGCTAAGAACAAGTTACTAGAACAGACTGGCAATGCCATTACAGTCCACTATGGAGCTAACCACAGTGATGTATACCCAGACATGTTGCTTCACTAATCTTTTGCTCACTAATAGGTGAAGAATTTGCAGAATTAAGCTTCCAGCTTACTCACATTCTTAAGAATCAGACATTATGTAAACTAAACGCCAGCTTCTAAATCTTGCGCACAGGTTTTTTAAAAAAAAAGTGCATTTTCATACCCCGAACAGGAATCATTGTTTTCTAATGACTGGTGCATGTTTTGTATGTTATTGTATGCCATATAAATATATACTGCTGGTAAAATTCAGCCAATCGTTTATGTAACCAGCTCATGTTCTGTGCTGAAATGTTTATTACTTTTAATGAATGAATGACTAGCATAACATGAGTGTCAACTTATTGCTCCATAACACTTTAAGAGGTAAAAGTAACTGTGGGTAACCAAAGCAATTATAATTCACTAATGATATTCCAGAAGGGAGAGTATGGCTGGTGACTCAGCAAAGAATTCATGCAACTCTTTATATATAGGCATGTAGTCACTTAACTCACAAAATATTTTCAGGTGAAAAAATCCAAGTTCTATGCCATGTGGTTCTCAGATTAGACCTATTTATCTTGCTTTCATGTTTTGTCCTGCAGAACTATTGCTGGAAATAACAAACAATAGCAACCTAATAACAATATAGCAATATCAATCCTAAAAACAAACCACGTAGATATCATTAAATAGAATCTATTGCAATATAGATAACAAGCAATAGTGCCAATTCATTGAACAGGAACGAAGAATATCTTCTTACTATCTATAGGTCCATAATTTTTGGAAACAGTGAATGAGATGGTATTAATATTTGTAAACCCAGGCATTCTGCAGGCACCCACATACACTGAACATGTATATTTACCACATACAACATTACACACAACCCTCAATTTACAGGTACACTGCATTTGGACAGTAAAACCCCAACTTTATCGGATTCTCCAGCTCAGATAACGATGTCAAGAAACAACTTCAGGGGCATCTGCCATTAACTTTTACAAGATCCCAACAGGTTTAAGATGGAGTATTTTTGGATTTTTAGCAGACTTGGGGGTATGATAAATCTCTAAAAAAAAAAAAAGAAAATGTTATTTTAGCTCAACCAGAAAAAAATTGGGTTTAATAAATGTGCCTCTATGTGATAAATGCTACTTAAATACAGTATATGGTAATACTGAAACATAGAGAGTTATAGAAATACATTAGAGTAATGACTTGTATTTATCTTTTTGGAAAATTGGAGTTATCCTAAATTATGGATTAGGTCTGTAGAGAGGTTGGGCAGTGCTTTCCCCATGCACTAGGTAGGCATTCCCCATGGGGAAACTGGGCATTTCTTATTGCCTTAGGATGTTAGGTGGTTCCTAGGTCCATAAGAGGGAGGGATCCCAAGGTTCAACTTCTTTGGATCTTTTAATAGAGCATCCTCTGTGTGACAGATGGGTTTAAATGAGTGAGTAGAGCAGTCAGTCGACTGAGGAAAACTTAATGGTATGTACCACAAGTGTCACCTGTCATCTTTCATAATAAGGACTCAATCACTTAGAATAGAGAGAACCCAAGAGAAGCACCAGTGTGAGGGCCTTGTAATCTGGGGCTTGACACCTGTTGAGTGAGTACTACCTCTGCCTGTCCCCAGGTAAGAGAATCAACAAAGCCATGTACTGTCCATTCTATGTAAGATCTGAGAACATCTGTTGAGAAACCCTGCTGAAAGAGTTGAACTTTCAGCAATAAAACACCTACAGATGCAGCCACTTGTGAGTTAAATGCGTCATGACTCAGGGTTAATTGAAGATACTGTGTTATCTAAAGTTATCTTAACTCATTTAATGCATTTAAACTTTTCATTAGCATACCAAAGCACCATTGTGACACAATATTCTGTGCTATGTGGGATAAATGGGATAAATGAGTTAAATTATTCTGTGTCAAATGCACAATCCAAAGTGTCTGTATCTTCTTAAGAACAACTAGCAACAGAGATATTGAAGTTCTGTGATAAGTTTGTCAAAAGTCAATGTGTAAACAGTATGTTTCTTCAAAACATTCTCCAAACCAAACTTTTAGAGCTAAAAATTGTATACTTAAATTATTACTCTAAAACGCCAAAAAATGTATTTATGGAGCGTAGATGCTGCCATGGTCATGTAGAAGTCAATGGGAGATGTTTTTAAGATGATTTTAAGGTTTTAGAAGTTTTGGGGATTTTTTTTTGCTTGCATATTATCTCTTAGGAAAACAAGGATTTTTAGGTTTTCTATTGTTTTTATTGTTCTTTATTCGCTCACAGTTTTTTTAATAACAAAGGAGACATTCATGCTTTTAAAATGTGAGTTTCAAATCCTCAAACTATACAAGTCTGAATGTTGCTAAATAACGACCATAGATATGGTTTAAATGTAGTTAAAACTGGAAATGTTACAGCTGGGCATAGATTCCGGTCTTCATTCTATAGCTGACTAGAAGCAATTTGCAAATTTTGAACTATGGATATGATGGCTACAAAAAGTTTTTCAGATATAAGCCTACTACAGGCACCTCATCTATCACCACTCAAGCGACTCTAAACTGTTGCTAGCATGAGTCATCACCACCAGTGCTCATTTTTATGCATGGTGACAGCTGACACACAACTCAGAGGCTGATGTTAAAGTTTAACACATTGTCACTTTTCCTGCTTTCAGTAGTAAATGGTGGAGACAGTCAGTCCAGATACTAAAGAGGGTGTCAGCAAGACATCAGCCTGAATTTAGTTATCCAGCAATATAACACAAACTCTTATATGTGCTCACATTTCTTTCTATAGTCCCCAAGAAGCAATTTTCAAAGTTAGAAAGAAATTCAGTACAAGTAATGACTACTTAGAAAACATAGAAAATTGTTGTGGCGGTGTCAGAAGGACTTTAAGCATCAGTCATTGTTTTAAGCATGCGTTATTCATTTGTTAATGTATAGAATCCGCGCGAATTAAAGCAATCTGAGACCGGAACTGCGGGAAAGAAGCTCCACGAGGCAAACAACCCCCTTCCTGGGAAGACGGGACCGACCGCCTTCATAAATTAAATGTGGAGCTGCAGGATCTGACCTCTAACTACACATAGAGATCCTAAAAGCCATAAAATCCTGTAAGTACAAGCCCAGTACGGGCCATTTGAAGATCTGTACTTCACTATGTGCAGTTTTCTTTACTAGATACAACCCTGGAGGAGATCCGCATCATATATATGTATACAGGCGCTACTATTTTAAATTGAAAGTGAGTAGATCCAATTAGATTAAGTGTCTAAATTACACCAATGGTATTACACTATAGCACATTTCTTTTTTGCAGATATAATAAATCGCAAAAGCGCACCTGCTACTCTATATTTTACATATGCGTTATTCATTGATTCCATGCAGGATGTAGGCTTTTGTGGGCATTAGCTTAAAAACCTTAACTGGTCCGCTGAATTTGAAAAACATGTATGGGATCTGTTGTCCAGAAAGCCCCAAATTCCCTTATCCAGAAAACCATCTCCTTTAGACTCCAAGTTAATCAAATAATTGACATTTTTTAAAATTATTTTCTCTAATAATAAAACAGTACCTTGATCCTGAGATATATTACCCTTAGTGGAAGCAAACAATCCTATTGAGTTTAATGTTTAAATGTTTTTTTTTAGTAGACTTAAGGTATGGAGATCCAAAGTACAGAAAGATCCATTATTGAGAAAACCCCAAATTCTGGACAACATGGGCCATACCTGTATTCATGATGACTTGTTATTGGTAACTACATATGAAATATGCTGTAGATCAGGGGCTTCCCTGGACCACATTGGAAAAAGAAAGATTGTCTGGGGCCACACATGAAATAAACAAACACTTTTGATATTTAAAAGTAAAGAAAATGCACAGAAAAGAACTACAATACTAGTTGGATAACCAGATGGAGCTATACACTGGAATATGGGACACCTGAATATTAAATAGATTTATTATTATATTATTCTTACTACTAACTGGGCAATGGGCAGAGTCCCCCCTCCTGCCTTATCCTTTGCAACATAATGTTTTCTCAGGAACCAAGTATTTCCAGCTGGGCCGCATTCATATCCATCCTGGGCCGCAGGTTGGACACCCCTGCTGTAGATAGCATTAACTTTTATGCAAACAGAGTATAATAGTTATTAGTTATAACTCAGTATAATATGCATCCAACCAAAATGATTATCCACTTGCAGCTTGGGAGACTTCCAATGTGTTTTTTCCCTCTATTGGTCAGTGCAATTTGCTACCACAAAGGTCCTTTTATTTGGGAGCTCGGCAAAAATAAATGGATTTTTACAGATATGCCTAACCCTAGTCTGTCCCTTTTTCATAGAAAGGGGAACTTGCAATAACCTGAATCATTAACTGGTTCTGCTTGTGTTACTGTAACTCAGCTGCAGTAAGGAGAGAGCAATGTTTTTATTGCAACCTTCACCTTGCACCGAGAGGGTAATTAATCTTCCAGTTCAGAGATAAAGAAGAAAGCAAGAAAAAGCAAGGATGAGTTCATATTTCATTGCATATGGCTGATAAATCAAATGATTATTTTAACTTACTTTATCAGAAATCCACCAACATTGACTGGAAGTTCCTCTTTATTTACAGCTAAAAAGATTGAATACTTTATAATACAATCATTGCGAATAGATGTCGTTACTTTTTCATAAGTATTTAATATATGTATATCATAATCCAGTGTAATGATCATTGTTCAATGCTATCATCAATGGGAATCTTCTGATTAAAACAATGTTATATTGTTTGATTTGTTTCAAGCTAAAATACACTATATAATAATATACTATACTCAGATAAAATAAGGTTCCATTTTGTGTGTTCCATTTTCCATCATAATTAAATACATTTGGCACAGTTTTTGCATGTGTACTAAAATGACAGACCAATACCACTGCATTTTATTCTTCAGTATATTCCCCAATTATGCTGGATAGCATTTGTGCATTATTATTTAAAGGGTTATGCTGGCAACCAGACTAGTGTACAGTGTCAAACATCTTGGAAAGGGTGTTTGTCATGAAAAGTGTTAAGTGAATTCTGAGGAATAGAGAAATAAAGAAACGCAAAGACTCCTTTAGAGAAAGCTTGTATATCTTGGAATGTTGTGGGATTTACAAGTAACTATGCTTTCCACGTTTACAAGTGAAAGATATAGAGAGTCATTAGTAGGCTGCACGGTATACCAAGACAGTTACAGTTGAACATTCTATCCATTATTATTTTAGTGATTTTTTTATATTGCTTCTAGTTTTCATGCAATATTTTAAAGCAGATAATCTCTTTGTTCCTTGGTCATTCCACTAATCCCAGTCTTGAAACCACCTGCAAGTAAATAAAAGGTAGTACAGACATAAGCTCAGTTTTTTAAATGACTGGAAATTCAAGTCAAGGAAGATTAAAGGTCGTACATAAATATGACACAAAAGATGCAAGATGCAGGCAAGTGAGATTCGGAGAAAAAAAGTCAAGGAAACGTCATGCATTATTTCGCTCAATGGCAACAATTAGAGAAACAAAGGGAAAAAATATAAATATGGTCTAGTCTGAACAGGCAAGACCAAAACAAACTACTAAAAATGGAGGCTATGCTATCTTGACAAAAAGTAAAAGGATGTGTTTTAATTAGACAAGCTCAAACTGGTAAAACTGGATATTTTGGATTGATTATTTCTCTTTCAGCTGACAATTTACAACAATCCTTATTGGCATGAAGAATTTAATTTTCAGTTACAACTTTCTCTCTCTCAGTTACAACTTTCTCTCTGCATTGAACATTCTTTCCACTCCAATCCATCTCCTATGAAAGGCGAAGGAAATGTAATCGTACAAAATGTGGGAGAAGTAAATTAAAAACATAAATTATTGAAAGTGTATACAGTAATTGAATTTCTTTAGCATACTTGTTTGATGTAATTGCAATTGAGGATAGAACTACAGGAGAGTTTCTCGTTGGATCAATGTCTGCCGACAAGACGCATGGGACAAGTCGGATAGGGACGCAGGTGTCAAGATTTTAACTGGACTAAATTAAGCATCGCAGGTAAGAACTTCATTACATCCAACATGACACAACTGTCGGATCTGGACATAGTTGTTACCTCCAACTTTTCATTCAGTCCAACTAAATGTTAATGCACGTGACTCGATCCGACTTGTTGTCGGTGGGTGTTGTTCCAACGAAAACCGGTTGTGGAGTTCAGATTCAAATACTATTTCACTCTCCATCAGTATCAATTCTACTGATTTTTTTAGTTCTTTTCTACCCAACATATAAATTGGTCTTTTTTAGTGATGATAAACCAGTCTAAGAAAGAATTGGCTTAACATATAAATTGTATATTATAGATATTGATCAAATACCCTGTAAAAATAAATTTGATACTGTTCAATCTTTTGGAGGTATCAGAAATCAATTCCCTGGAAAACTTGCACAAGACCTACTGTGTTCAGGATTCCCCATTTGAATTTTGAAGTCTGCCGATGTATAATTGTAATGGCATTTTTAAGAAAAACAAAATACTTTCAGTAGCTATGCAGTTCTATACCTGTCCAGGGCTGTACAATCAGGGGCGATCCAGCCCATTTTGCTGCCTGAGGCGGCCTTCAATTTGCCCCCTTCCCCACAGCGCTCACTTTTTCAGCAACGGACTGGGGTGGGGGGGGTCCACGGAGCTAGTGCAGAGCATGCAAGTGAGCGCTCTGCACTAGAATAGCCAAATGTCCAGGTTGAAAACCAGAAATTCGGTTCTTAGTTACCAGGGGCGGCAAGAATGCCGCTCCTGGTAACTAAGAGCCGAATTTCTGGTTTTCAACCCTGCCTGCCTGAGGCGAGTTCCTCAACTTGCCTCATTGGCGGAGGGCCACTGTGTACAATACTGTATGATATACAGCAGTTGCTGTATTTTCCATCTTACCCAGTAGATGGCAGCTGAAAGCAGTAATAGGATGGCTGTTATCTACTTCCAAGTCATGTATGTGCAATAACAAGTAACATCACATTTTGCTTCAAATGATTCTCTTTATTAATATCTCATCTATTGTTGTCTCCATCTCTCCAGCATTGCCTCTTAGTTTCTATACAATGTGTCCATGTGTCCTATAAATATGTATATGTTATTCTTCTTGTTTATCCCTTCTCCGGTTCAGAATTTGGCAAGAGGGCCCTACACCATGTATCAAGGTTCAGTGACTTTGTGGCAGCTGCACCACTGACAGTGTTTCTGGGGCAACGCATCGCACATTGCTAACATAAAATATAGCCTGAATATTGTACCAGTATTGGGATCTATTATCCACAAAGCTTGTGACCTAGGGTTTCGCCTTTTTGCAATGTGAGCACAATGCTTTAAAACTATAAGACACCAACATTTAATAAACTAAATAGCACAGTGAACTTTATCAAGTTTACATTTTTAGTAGAGTAGTTACCCACACTAGAATTCCTGGTTTGTTTTTTTTTTTTGAAAAATCCTAAATCTCAAGCAGTAACTGTAATGTGTGACTTATAAGCAATTCAGTAAAAAAAAAAAAATCTTCAAATAGGACACTATGACATATAACAGGCTACTGTATAACAAATTGCATGTCTGTACTATTAAAGAACTGTCTCCATGGCTAGAGTAATTTTAGCATCTCCACCAGCCTCTACGGAACCAGTTAGTTCTCAAACTTAATTTTCAGGAAGTTAAAGAACAGTCTTAAGACACATATCTGAAGGATGTAATAGCATCTTATTTTCATTCCTGGATACAGTTACAAGCAACCCTTCTATTTTTTGATCGCAACCTCTTTTGGACCCTCTTTACCTCTTGCATCTGTTATTGATTGTATTTTTGTATGTTCATTGTACAGGTAAGGGGCCTATTATCCAGAATTTTCAGGACCTGGGGTCTTCCCAGATAAGGGATCATTTATTTTTTGGATCAAGTTCAAGGTACTGTTTTTTTATTGCAGAATTTTTTTTTTTTTTAATTAGAATCATTTGATTAAAGTTGAGTCTATGGGAGATCTCATACCTGAATTATAATAATAATTAGGGAAATCCACCTCTATCCTTTGTAGATAAAGTTATAGTTATCACAGCATCTCACTTCTCTGCTTTGGGGATCTCCCTAGAACTCAGAATTATAAGTGCTTTGTATTTAATATATCAAAAAATTATCTTGCCTGTAGAGATTTTACCTTCACATTCTGTCTCAGCTCAGCTTTGTCATTGGAAAGACTTCTAGTGATGCAGTACCATGCCCTTCATGGTCCACTGCCTGTATGATATCACAGAATAGACTGAGAGTTACAGTGACTGATTCATAATAAGAAGTCAGCCAGTTTCCATAGCAACCTACTGCTGCAAACAGTCAAATCTGAAGCAACTAATTAATTTATTTTATCATTTATGCTATCATCTAATAATTTCTATTGCAGAAATGTACAGACCTTAACCATAGCTCTGTGTCCATGAAAAGCCCCTGTTGTACAATACAATTATTTTTAATATGGTCTATACTTCCTCTAGTTTATCACATTATTACTGATGCACAAGAACCTGAAAGGAAACAAAAAGGTGTATTCTTCTTCCTGAGCATTAATCTAATTATCTACCTCACAAAAAACCCAAAATGGAGTAGCTTCTGTCTCCTCATTTGCCATGTTGGCTCAAGAAATAACAAAAACCAAGGCAAAAATTATTTTTAGCAAGAGTCCTATTTACTGAAGTTATGTTAAAGGAGGGAAGCTGGCCATTTTTAGGTCTAAGGTGCTAAAATGCTTAAGTGAAGTTGGGGATAAAGAACCCTATGAATAATAGTGGCAGATTGCTTCTGTTGAGGATTTATGCTGTGCAGCCAATTGCAGTGAATAATTTCACAGATGCACACTTCCAGCAGCCAATCACTTTGCTCACTTTGTAAGGTTCAGCTAGCTCCTATCCAGTAGCATGGAGAACCAGCCATAAAGTTTGCTTTAAATTTGAAATACTTTTTCCATGGTAAATGTAATTTCTGATACAAAGAAAACATGCACTATGTAATACTATTCACATATTTTTTCTGCATCCAGGGGCCAAGTGTGCCAAAAACCTTTACAGTTGCATTGCTGCCCCACCTTGTATGGGTGGCATTACTAAGGTTGGCCCAGAGAATTGCTGTATGATCGTAATCAATCACCCTGTGAACACATCTTAGGAGGAGAGACATCATCTTATTTATTCCAGGCAGGGTCACACTGAAATGTCGGGGACCCACCAGGGCTGACTTCAGTGCACAGTAGAAAGTCTTGATCAAACAGATGAGTGGGACTGGATGAGGGTAATATAGCAGGCCTGGATCAGCAATGCCCGCCAGCCCAGGCATGTCTGCAATTCTCACAATATCCCTCATTGCAGTGGTTTTTGGACTTTTTAGGGTAAATTCATACTTTCAAAACATTTGGCCAGGGCCACTCAGTGCATAATTAAGATTAATTACCAGATATGTAATTAACATCATCTTCAAATCCTTCAGGTGTAGGCTCTAAGTATCAAGCAGAATAAACATTCTCACGACCGCCAAGCTTAACCACCAGGAGGACCATCTCCATAGTTTTTGATCCTTCACCTCTGTGTCTCTTCCTAGAGTTTTAGTACATAAATTTCATAGAACTAATGTCACTGGCTGTCTATTGTTGTATTAAGTTAACTATCACTTAAATAAGCTGCTTAAACTTGATGAACTGTTTTCAAATACTAATTTCAAACTTGGTTTAGCTTATATGCTTTATTCTTTGCAAGATTTCAACTAGGAACTACAATGCAAATGTACCTCTGATTCTCTGTGGTCCCAAGGCCTTAACATAAAATTTCTGTTTGTGACTTCCCCGCTAATAAAATTTAAAGGAACAACAATTTGCAGATTATTTTAAACTAGAACTATAGACATACAGTATCTCCTTGCAACATGTTTTCCCACAAATACAGACAATGTTATAGCTATAATATATGAAAACAACAGTGACCAGGCAAGCATAAAGAGCAATGTAGGTTGCAATAATGGAGAATAATAACATTATTCAATACTTTCTCATTCTTTAGTAACCTAAATTGTAAAAGCTATAAAAGCAATAAAATGAGATTGCATTTCTAAGAGATTAGCTGTAGTTTCTGGGTTTTAATGTCTATAAAATCAAAATGAAGTAAACCAGAAACTCATTGTTGTCAGCAGGATCTATGGTAAAAAACAGATTAAAATATACACATGGGGCAATGAACTCTAAATGATATGTTCAACCCAGATGTCTCTCATAAGTGAAGATGTGAAACCTCTTTGATGTTGTGCAATACCTAGAAAACAGAAAAAGAAATTCCTGTGCCATCCATATACGATTAGTTAGACACAGAAATGAAAATGAAGAGTCAAGGGGTGAGAGACAGAGTGTAAGATACAAAACTGGTGTGGAGATATTCTTTTTTAATAGCATCTGGAAAAAATTATGGTTGAAATCTGGATTTCATTCAGTTGGGGTGCATTGAGTCAGGACAATGAATTTGCAACACACTAACTTCAGATTAATTAAGAAATCTACTGCTTTCAACCTCTTGTACATCGAGACATTCAATAGCAAGATCATATTAAAACTTTGGCTACATAAGTCTCTGTATAGGACCATTGCAGACAACAATGAAACATTAAACATATTTACCACAAGATACATTTAATCCCAATCACTTTTTAAAGCATCGGATATTCTTGCTTTTCTCCATTGTTCTGGGTCATAATACACATATGGTCTCATAGAAGAAATGACACAATGAACTTGGTAGGCATACAGTGGGGGTCCTAAACCTTTTTTAACACATGAGCCACATACAGATGTAAAAAGAGTTGAGGAGCAATGCAAACATAAAAAATGTTCCTGGGTGGTGCTAAATAAGTGCTGTCATTGGCCATTTGGTAGACACTAAGTGGACTGGCAACCTCTGTTTGGCAGTAGACCTGGCTATTATGCAACCAAAATTTCCTTGCAAGCAAATAAGCATCTGCTTTGAGGCCAGTGGGAGCAACATCCAAGTGGCTGGTGCAGGCCCGCCATCAAGGGG
>CM044445.1:71687932-71703355 GCA_024363595.1 Xenopus borealis
TAGCGTAAGTGGTAACATTCAGTAAAATGGTCATCTTAGTGAACTTGCGTAATTACGATCCTTCTTCAGTGCACAACTTCGCCTGGTGTAAGGGTGCGAAGTTGTGGTAGTCTATCTACTTTGCTAGCAAAAATTCGCTGGTGTTAGTGAATTTGCGAAGTTACGTTTCGATGTCACGCTGGCGAATTAGCACTAGCGTTACACGCTTCGCTCTTTAGTGAATTTCCCCCAATATGTATGCCCTATAAAGAACCAGCACATGGAATAGCTGAACCACTAGTGCACTAGGGCAGGAGTGCCCATTCTTCACTAATGCGGGGGTCTACTTTTAGTGACATTGTCCCATTATGACCTACATCCATGAAGGCATTGTTAGCATTCTGCTCAATGGAAAATATTACTCAAATATTGATTTATGGGGAAAATGTATATTGTTATAATTAAATATCTATTTCTTATGTAACTTTAATGTAATGAATATCTGAATGAAAAGCATAAAAAATAGGAAGGTGATATAGACAAATGTCTTGAGAGTGTTGAAAGTGTCTTGAGATCTACTGGTCACCAGCTAAAGGTCTTCTGGTAGATCCCAATCTACCTTTTTGGCACCCTTGCACTAGGGGTTAATCCTGTGATTCCACTATTCTGTGTGCAGGTTCTGCCTTCTTTTACAATTCTAGAGGATGGGTGCTGATCCTTCTACCCTTAGTACTGAGCACCAGAGTGACTATGTTGGAGAGAGATTGGGATTACTATAAACTCTTAATTGATGCCCCCATCTGTGATGTCAAACAGTATACAAAGCATCAGCACAATCTAAAGAGTTCCCTCTGTAGAACAGCTTTAGTGGTGGCAGGGCTTCGGGAACACATATTTTAAACTATGGTCCTTTAGCTATTATAAGTCTACAATTCCCAGCCAAAAAACAGATTTCTGTGGGCAGTGAGAGCTGGAAGTTATGATTGAGCAACAATCAAAGGTCTGTGGGTTGGCAGAAATTATTATAAAGTGCCATGCATTGAAAAAAATATTGGTAGTTCTTTGTCTATCTCTTGAGTCATATGGGGGGAGGGGGGGTCAAGTCAAAATTGTTTATTAAAGAAGGAAGCTTTATCGATTCAGATGTATTCTTTGCACCAAGCATAGAACACATATGCATTCTACTTCAACAAAAAATATCCTGATGCTCTCATTTGACATTCAAACACATAACATAATATGGAAATTAATATCATAATCATATCATACTTCACACTTAGTTACTGGTTATATGTGAATATGGCTGATTATTATGTTTATGTTTGGCTATTTAATTATAAGACAATCATGCCCATGTCACATACAATAAGCATCTCCCAAATTATCATTGGTCATCAACAGCTAGTACTTTCTAAAGATGTATAATGCATTCTGTATAATATATTGCCATCTTGTTTGGCTATACTTGCTATTTACTAGGGATGCACCGAATCCACTATTTTGGATTTGGCCAAACCCCCGAATCCAATGCAAAAGATTTGTCCGAATACCGATCCCGAACCCTAATTTTCATATGCAAATTAGTGAGAGGAAGGGCAAAAGCACAAAATTTTTTTTTTTACTTCCTTGTTTTGTTGACGAAAAGTCACATGATTTTAAGGATTCGGATTCGGTTTGGCCAGGCACAAGGATTAAACCGAATCCTGCTGAAAATGGCCGAATACGGAAGCGAATCCTGGATTCAGTGCATCCCTACTATTTACCCCATTCTCTACATACAAGAACTGCCTCACTATAAATGGTGGAAGAGCTACTTTCCCCTATTGAGACCCCCTAATCTGAAAACATGGGTTATCAAAAGGGATTCATATACCCTCTGACTTGGGATTTACATCCTTATAAATCACATCTTGGTTATGAGGAGATCAAATTTTTCCTAGCGATACCAAACAGGGTCACCCTATACCAATTAGGAGTGATGGTTTATGGAGCACTGAAACATGGTTTTGGGTATCATTTTGATTGCCCACCTATGGAATACTGCATGCCCATATTTGTAGGATAACATTTGGTCTGACAAGTACGAATATTATATTGCAGAAACTGTCCTGAATCCAGCATTTGTTTATAAGGGGTCATAGGTCAGAGGGGGAATGTCCCAGCAGGGAATGAAAGGGTGGGGAGATCTAGGCCTTGTAGCTCATGCCTGAAGAACCAATTTCTTTGGGTACCCTCAAAGTGCTGGGACTTGGCTGGAACATACTTGATCTCCCCACTGTGTGGGTGGCCTGTGGGTACCTTTTAGCTGCAGCGCTGTGCCCATTTAAAGGGAATACAAATGTAAATCTATGTTTTACTATGTAAAAATGATCAGTGTTTAACATCACTTCTGGTTTTGAGTTGCATGGAGTGCCGGATGGCGATCCCGTCTCCGGTGGCGCCACATCCAAGATGGCGACACCCATGTACCACGTGGACTGACGCTGGCATTGTGACACTGGCATTGGCCCACATTATGTACCCGGCACGAAATTCAAAATGAAAGGATGCCAAGGACACAGGTTCGATGCCTGATTGTAGGTTTTGTCTTGTACATTCCTGGGTGCTTTATAATTCCTGTTACATTGATTCCTGGACTGTGGGTCAGGCTTAGGGTAAGCAGGTACAGGCTGGGTGAGGGTGTAAGAAAATTGACCTGCTCATTTTGATAAGGCCTCGATTATAATCAAGTCAACTAAGTGACTCACTAAATCAGAAAAATAGCATTGCAAAATACAAGTACAACAGATTGTAACTTGGACAACTACACTACAAGCAGATTTTATAACATTATATCCTTTTGTTTTTCAGGCAAGTCAGTCCTATAGGATTTCATCTTTTTTTCAGTAAAGTTGCAATATATTGCCATCTGCTGGTTAATGGTATAAAGCAATGTTATGACATTTGCAACAAAACATATAAAGAAAGAGATTATATTTCCAGAATCTCCTTCATAACAACAACAAAAAAAACACATATGGGGGAATGTAATAAAAGTCACAGAGAGCAAAACAATTTGCACAAATAAGAATAACATTTTCGCAATGTAAAGACTTTTCGCATTGCAAATATTTTTTCAGTAACTGATTTTAATTACATTCCTGTAAGGGGCCCGAAGGCTCAGCCAGGAGTAGCGGACCAAGGAGGAAGCACCAGTCCAACAGAGTTTGAGGTGCAGGCAAGGATTAGGCAGAAGAATAGTCAAGCCCAGGGAAATAAGTCAATGCAGGCAGCAAAGAATCAGGAATGAGTAAACAGGCCAGAGTGAAACACAGATATCAATAAGAATACAACACTTCACACCCAGGAACACACCTATTGTAGGGCAAGGTCTGGAGTGTTCTGGCATCTTAAATAGCCTTCCTTTGGCACCAAAGATGGACATGATGACGTCATGAAGCTGGCATCCAGACGCTGGCGTCCAATCCGGCACTGGCGTGACGTTGCTGACATGATGTCATTGGCATCCAATCTGGCACTGGCGTGACGTCTCTTGCATCCTGAAGCTGGCGTCCAATCCGGTGCTGACGCGATGTAGCCAGGTGTGACGTCGCTGTCGTCCAATCCGGCACTGGCATGATGTCGCTGGCGTCCAATCTGGCACGGGTGTGACGTCACTGGCATCCTGACGCTGGCATCCAATCTGGTGCTGGCATGAGGCTGCTAGGTGTGACGTCGCTGGCGTCCAATCCGGCGCTGGCATGACGCCTCTGCGCCCTGGGCGAACCATGTGGGAAGGAGGAGCTCTGCCATTTTGCGGAAGGTAAGGCTTCCTTACAATTGCCCTCAATAATGCCTCATCCATAATATGCTGAAGGAAGCAGCCTCCTCCTAACCAACACTGCACTTCCATACATCCTCACTAATGTGCTCATCCACGTCTCATGCTCTTGCTGATTCACTGAACATATTTTCATTCTCTGTTAATTTCCTTTATGCCAGGCACCCACACCACAGGATTACTTCATAGAGATGAGCAACTTGACCGTAGTTTTAGTCACCCACTGATTCAAATTCTAGTTTGTTTAGGAGAATCATATACAAATGAAGCATCTGATACAAATCCGTTTCCTTTTGGTTCCACTGGAAGCATTTCAGGATGAGTGTTAGAAATCCAGGTTGGCAGCTGCTGCTTGTGGGCAGGTACTTGCCAGGGCACCCTCTCTACGCTGACTGTTTATATGTAGTACGGCGGCACTCACTACCTATATTATGTGCCAAGTTGTGTCAATGTCACAGTTTATTCAATCAACAGCAGTTCATTGTCATATGGAAAGTTTAAGAAAATGTTCCAAAATACATAAACATTATTAGTGATTTAAATGTTATTTGTAAATGTAATTGCTATTGAAAGCAGTATCTGTGTCCCTTTCTGTTCTCTCTCCACTTCTCCCGACTGTTTAAACAAAGCAGCAGCTGGCTACGATTCTTAATTTATTAAGTAATGAACTCTGACAGCTCAGTGGTATGTTTATGTCAGCCATATGCAGGTAGATCTGCTCCTTTGCCCAATTTGACAAGTGGAACTTTTTGAACCGTTTTGCCCCTTGTCAAGAATTGGATGCCATGAGGAAAGGACTTTTACAGACCCTCAAGGGCTCGTCCAGACGAGAAGATTCGAGGAGATTTGTCGCCTGGTGACAAAACGCCACGTCTTTGAGGCGACTAATCACCTTAAATGGCTTGCTCGTATCTTGCACCCGCTAGCGCTAAAGTCGCCAGCATCTATTCACACGTGGCAACGGTCGATCGAAATTGCCTCGCTAATGTGGGAGGATTCAGCCGTTCAAAACCAACACCGCATGAGACACTATTGCACAGACATATACATTACACTCATCACACTCCACATTTAGTTTCCCACCTCACACGCATTCACTTTACACACACGCCCATATCCATTTCACCAACGTACACTTTTACACACTTCTGTGCTACCACACACAGCAAGGTTTTATTTAGCTCATGGGACACGTATTTGTTGCTATGTTCACTAGGTACACTCCTACACATACATCCCCACACTTCAACAACACACACACACAGTAATGTGGAACTGCATCTATCATTCCACTTTGCTTTTAATTACACCTCACATCACATTTTTTTAATTTGGGCGTTGGTTATGGCAGTCACTCCCTCTTAAAAGCTGCATAAGCAGTAAAGGTGAACATCCCCAAGCAACACAAAAATGTCAGTTACAAAGCTGACTATATACACAACGCATAGACAATACAATGAATGTAAACATGATATTTTTGTCATGTTGCTAAGATGGTTTCAGATGGGTATATTATAAAACCAGTTCTAATTCCCCGTGCAGACCACAATAATCATCATCATTTTCATTTTATTATTCCCTCCTGTAAACAATGTTTTAAATATACATTGATACACAGGAAAATGCCTGGATCTTTTCAAATATGTTTATTGACATTGCAGGACAATAAAAAGATTTGTCACATAATGTTATGGGTTCAATGTGCAGGGAAATAGTCCAGTTACCTACAAAATGATCAGACTGAGAAAAGCAACACAAGCACATACAAATCAATTGAAATCATTATGTTTGAAGGAAAGACAGATCTGGTTTTAACCTGTGGAACTCCAGGATGCAAACAGGCAGATTTCCTTTGCCACTCCAGCTGTTTCAAGGCTATGGCAAATATTGGGACCTGAAAGTCTAAAACCTTAGAACCGTGGTGCTGTGAAACTCACAGGGCGGAGCTAATTTCCACTTGCAAGTTGTATTACGTTTTTGTCTCCGTATTAAAGTATTGGCTTGGATTACTAGTGTTATGGCATATGGCAGTTTTGTCATTTCCCACTGTCCAGTGGTGTAACTACAAGGGGTGCAGGGGGTGCGATTGCACCAGGGCCCCCATCCCCTTGGGGCCCATCGCAGCCATGAAAATGGTTATGGCAGGCAGTTATCTAGGGGGAGATTATATATCACACATGCCATCAACACTCCAGCATGAGATTTATAGAGGTAAGGGCCCCACAGGGGGGCCCAGGTGCCCAATCCTGTGCCAGGGCCCACCAGGGAGTAGTTACACCACTGCCACTGTCTGTAGCTAAACAGGCATTGGGATGCAGACTATGAGAAGCAGCAAGCAACCCTGTGTCAAGTTGCACATGTGCATTGTGCTGTTTGGGCATGCATTTCCTCGACCTTGATTATAATAGAGTCTATGGGAGAAGGCTGTTCCATAATTCGGAGATTTCTGCACAACGGGTTTCCTGATAACAGATCCCATACCTGTAGTTAAAAAACCTATATTTCCTTGAAACTGAACAGTGCAAGTAAGATTATGCCACTTTCCCTTTTAGTTTCACTGCTAGAAAAAAAAAACCGCTGCATAGAAATTCATGAAATCCTCTGCACCCAAGCAACAGCAGTCAGCATTATTCTGTCTCACATTCCTTTCTCTTACAGACATCAGTCCCATGTACACTAAGGGGCAGATTTACTAAATACGTGTGAAGGATTTGAATATTCGCTCGAATAGTCTATTTTCTTTCTTTTTTAGTCTATTGTGCGACTATTCCAATATGTAAATGAAGTATTTTTGACCATTGAATATTCGCATAGAATAGATCGAATAAATATATAATTCGATCGTTCGACTATTCGAAGAACTTGCCCTTTAAATTTCTATTCGACTGCCTACTTCTCCAGATTGAACCTACCAAATTGCATTAGGAGCCTATTTTTAAGTTTTCACGATCGAACGCTGTGAATATTTGATTTGTACAATTTTGCCGAATATTTATTAGCCAAATATTAACCAGTCTAAAAGCCCTCGACAATTCGACCCTTAGTAAATCTGCCCCTAAGGGTAATGAAATGAAGTTTTTTCGCAGCCAGACAAAACATCTATTAGCTTGGTTCAGTCCTGTGTTGCAGCAGCCACGTCCGTGCATTCACGGGGCAGATTTCAACTGAGCACTATTGTGTTTTCACCACAAAATCCACCCCGTGTGCATACTGGCAGTCAGATGTTCTGCCTATAAGTCCTGCTGCAGCACAGGCTGGACTGGAGCAAATGAGTGTGTGCAATGAACAGAAAGCAATGCATGCCAATACGTTTCACCTGCTATAAAATATTACAGAAATGAGAATATTTATTGCTGCAAACACAACTCTCTGCAATGTGAGAGCAGTGCAAAGACAAAGCCTAATTCTTTGCATGTCAACCATGCTTCTGTTAATGGGATTACAAATTGCCAGGCAATTTACAATACTACATGAAACAAATGCTTGGAAAGGCAGAATCTACAGAACTGGCCCGGTGTATCTCTTTTGAGTCTTTGATTCTATGAATTGCTGCACACAAAGGGTTCCATGTATATTTTGTTAAAAAAGAAAACAACAGGGCCATCAGACATAAAAGATCAGACCCAGTTCAGGTTTGTAAACGCAGGACTGCATCTCAGGGAAATGAACACGCAAAGGACTCCCAGTTCCACAAAAACTACTATATGTCACCAGAACATCAACTTTATTCACACTATGAACAAGTACAATTTACAGAATATGGACTACCATTGACACATTTCTGCTGTATCCAAGCTTTCCAAAATTGCAACACAGGACAACTTTATATACAACATTAAACAGAGTGCATCGCAGACGAGAATCCTAGGATTTCATAAAGCAAATATCCAAACACACTTACTTCTCTTTTTTGTCTGCCACATTTTGGCGTTTGTTCGTTCTAGGTTCGTTTCTAGCTATTAATTGTTCAGGATATGTTGCAGAAAGCAGACATGCCAAAAGAATGGAAACCATCCAGCAGAAGTGACCCCTACCATGCATACAGAGCAACAACTGAATGTGTGGGGACAGTGTCACAGATGTCTATGTAATTAATCATTTTCAAGAGCTGAAGGAGCCGCTGCAGTGTCTATTTTTCCCTTTTTGTCATCAAAAATGTAACCGGATTCCTGAGCCAAACTTGCTGAAAGATCAAAAATGTCAACCATGGGGTCTTCCATTATTTCTTAGTTGGGCACAAAGCATGACATTAACCCTCTTCCAACCTCCATTTCTGAGACTCCTCCTCTCGAACATCAGGCCTGATTTGATTCCTCATGCCGCCCAAAACATTTGAAGTGGCTTCAGTTGCTATTATCAGAGGTTTAACAACAGCAGGAGGAATCTGTCTTAAAACTCCTCCAACAGCCCCTGTCACACCTCTGTTCTCATGCTCCCGGGCTGCTGTCTCATAGATCGTCTGAGCAGTATCTGTAATCCCCTACAGGAAAGAAGACAAAAATAAAACTAGTGGGCAGTTATCCATATTAAGTTGTGTCCATAATTTGGGTAACATCCAAATGATGCATTAGTGTACAGAGTACTTCATTTCTGCTGCAGCTTAAAGGGCAACTAAAGTGTAAAATAGAATAATGTTAGAAATGCTGTTTTTTGTATACTAAATATAAACATGAACTTACTGCACCAGAAGCCGAATAAGACAAATTGTTTATGCTTTCAAAGTTGGTGCAGGGGGCTGTCATCTTGTAAATTTGTTAGACATCTCTGCAATATCAAGTCTACGCACATGCTCAGTGTGATCTGGGCTTCAGTTGGGAGGATAAGCTTAGGGATCATTTTAAATGATCAAAACAGCACAAGTCAAATAATATCTGCCATAGAAGCCAATACAGCAAGACTGATTAATAATCAGAATACACAGACGGCACTGGGGCTGTGGATGCAAATCTCTGCACAGTTGCCAGCTGCTTTTCAGGGAAACAAACAAATCTGCTCGAGTTCTGGGAAGTAAGGTGGGTGCTCCCCCACTGCCATTTGAGTTTGATCGTTTGCCTGTAGAGCAGTTAGGGACCATCTGAAGTTTCCTATCTGCAGCTGTTTGAGCAAATAAAACGAAGGGGGAATTTCACTGCATACAGTCAGGTTTATTATAAAAACTGTAGACATTTTTTTTTTTTAAATAAAGTATATTGGAGATGGATTTTTTTTTCATTAAAGAAAGTAAAAATGGGATTTTATTTGTTTGCCTTTACATCCCCTTTAAAGAGCACATATATGTATATAACAATGTAAAGATTATTATTATTTTTACACTAATATGAATATGATACAGGAGATAATGCACAGACAGAACAGCAAATGTTTAAGTGTCTCCTGACACTTCTCTTTTCAGTTCTATCTCTCCCATCAAAATAAGCCAATCAACTGAGCTTGGTAGTGTCAGTAGAAGCTTCCTGAATCAGTAAATTAACCGTTCTCTCCAACTGCCATCTGGATAGACGAGCAGAGGGCACTGATGTTAAACATTCATGATGTCAGAAGTGTTAAAACAGCTAATAATAATGTAAATGGCAAATCTGCTCAGAACTCCAAGCAACTGACGTTAGAAAGTGTTAGAGAATGTATTAAATGGGGCTTATATCCACCCATATTACGAAGTAAAATTGCTAAGAACTCCAAGAAATTTTACTTTATAATATGGGTGGTTATAAGCCCCATTTAATAGATTCGCTAATGCTTTCAGTCTTTCAGAGTGCTGGGCTTAGACAGAGCAGCAATGGATGTCTCCAAGATGCTGAGCAAGGATCTGAAAATAAAAATAGCAGACATGTCTATAGAGGCAATCTGCTCAAGGTATTGTAGATTATCTACAGAGGAATGAGAAGAATGATGACATTGCTTATTTAGGCAATGTCTGGAGCCTTTTGCTGAAAAATTACAGAATTGGTTATAAAGATGGATAAAGGTTACGCTAAAAATATTTATCACAATCATTTAAAAAATAAAATAAAAAAAAATTAATGATCCAAGTACAGTTCACTGGTCAATAATACTGGTCTGTACACAAGACAGGTAAAAGACTGGATTTCACTTGGCATATTTATAGGACTCTGTGTGTATATACTACAGGGATATGACTATGAAGATTTTCATTCATCCACGTCATAGTATAATATAGCTTATTCAAAAAACAACTGGACTTGCTGAACATTTTTAAATATATACCTAGTGATAATTACATTCACATAGAATAAAAAAATCTTTCTGTAATTTTACATAGGACCTAACATTACATATACAGCCTGACGGACATATACATGCTAAAAAAAAATTTAATTTTATGAACGACCTTCTGGTATTTCCTATCTGACAGTTCACTGAATATATTACTTAACTAATCTTTATGAAATAAAAAAGCACACATTTTAATGAACATACTAGAAGCTATGTTTGAACAATGGGAAGTTTACCTCTTTAACCACCGTATATGCTTTTGCTACCCCTTCCCTTAGATCCACAGGCTGATGCACCAGTCGGTGATGAGAAAATCGTTTTGCTCTTTTAAGCTCAACGGGGCTTGGTCCAGGGGACACCATATCGTATGCGGTCTCTGCAGCAGCCTGATTATAAACGAACAGAAATAAACTGATCACAAGGAATGGAGATCAACATCTGAAACATAAATGTTAAGATCTTTATGGTTTAGAAAAGGGTTTTTTTAACCTATGAGACAGGTCCCAAAAATGGTTTCTCAAGCTTTTTAAGGATGGTGTCTATTGTAATTTCTACAATAGATAAAAATGAACATAAAATGCTCTGTGTATATCAGGAAATATGAAACACTTCTAGACACCATTTAATATAATAATGAATATCGTTTTTAAAGCAAAATCAAATATTGACAGTTTCCATTTAAAATTATGTTCTTATTAATATTATTAATGATGTTAAAAAAAACTTTATTATTATGAGTATAATCTTTTTGCATAATGAGAAAGGAACAACAGTAATTCACATTGATGAATCTTCCTAGCAAGAGGAGATTTAAGTAGAAGAATACCTGAATAGTTTGAACTATTCTGTTAGTCAGTTCAAGGGCTGCCATGGCAGTAGAAGTTCCAAAAGATGCAGCCCCTCTCTGGAATCCCCGTACAATGCGGCCATCTTTCCGATACTGTTCAATGGGTAGCCATACCAAGTCCTTGAGTCCCTGAACTAAAATGAAAATGCGTTGTTTGAACAGAAAAAAGTTAGAAAAGGGCCCATAGATAATTTTTTTCCCCCAGTTAATAGGAAAATCAAACAGGACTTACCAAGCTGCACTAGAGAATGCATTGGCCCAACCCCTCCCAAAATTCCAGGAAGTTGGTTTTTCTTAATATCTGTAAGCCATTCATTAACAGCATAGGAAAAGAGTTTATCCAAACCTAATAAACTGAAAACAAAATTGGAAATTATTCAGTAATACATATATGTTGGATCTGCCAATCATTCATATCCAGAATTTGAGATAACTTGCTTCTTAAATAATGTGCATTGAATTATGTGTGCTGTTTAAGCTTTTTTTTTTGTTCATTGTGACTGACACTGCATAGTTTACCCATGTCTGTAGCAAAGCCTCTTCAGCTTGAGTTCAGAGTTGTTCAGCTGAGCTAGTCCAATAAGAATTCCAGTTAGTGTTCCCTTAGAGAAAAGAAGAACATTTATTAATTTAAAGGTCTTTTTTCAGTCGACTGGTTCTTATAGTTGTGTTGCAATACACTTGGCCTTCCCAATAAAGCACCCTAATATGCATGTGCAGGATAGCAGGCATTGTGTATCTTGCCAGGAAAGTTAGTGGCACATTCCATTAGATGTCCAGCGAGATTTTAAGACCTCAGGAATGGGAGGCAGCCAAAATAAAGTACGCACTTAGGATCGAGGGGACTGCTAATCGATATTGTGTAATAATGTTAAAAATATTACAACAGTCTTTCAAATATTCACTAACAAACATATACCATGAGTGCTGGCACTTCTTTAAGCTGGCAATTGATGTGCATTTTTTATTCCTGGTATGACAAAAGATCATTTGATTCAATGAAATGAGCTATGACTATGCTGAAAAAAGAAATGATGCCAATAACTGCAGTTCAAAAGCGGGGTGTTCCCTGGTTTATTGAAGTGCTCTAGACACATAGGATAGGATCAAACGTTTTTCGAAGGATAGGTGCATATTATGTAATATAAATATATCCAAACATTTTAGGGAAGTGTCAAGTAGCTGTCAGATGGAAAAATAAACTTTGTACATACCTGGTCCATTGAGAGATGTTTTCCATGGTAGTCCAGCCTTATGGGAACTTCCGAAGTAAATCGGAATTCCCTGAATGAATAAGTGATTCATATCATATTCATGTATGCATATTAAAAAAAAACACACACACTGCTTACATGTGCATAATATTTACCGGAAAAAAACAGGCTGGTCACTGAATGAAGATACCTCTTCAGAGGCAGTCTGTGCAATATCTTCAGAACTTATGCTGCCATTTTTCACTGGTTCAGGTTGCCCAATAAATGAAATAACAGGGTTTCTCTGCTGAGAATAGAGGTGCTTTGGCAAACTGCATGTAACATCGGAAGCTGGGTATCTTTTTACTAAAAAAAAAAAAAAAATCAACCACCTACTAAGTAAAGACATTTAAAGGGGTGGTTCACTTTCAGGTTAACTTTTAGTATGTTATAGAATGACCAATTCTAAGCAACTTTTCAATTGGTTTTCATTATTTATTTTTTATAGTTTATGAATTATTTGTCTTCTTCTCCTGACTCTTTCTAGCTTTCTAGCTGACACCCTCAAAAAACAAATCCTCTCTAAAGCTGCACATTTATTGTTATTGCTAATTTTTATTATTCATCTTTATTTCCTGACCCTATCCTATTAATATTCCATATTCTCATTCAAATCAATGCATGGTTGCTAGGGTAAATTGGACCCTAGCAACCAGATTGCTGACACTGCAAACAGGAAAGCTGCTAAAAAAAAAGCTAAATAACTCAAAAACCACAAATAATAAAAAATGAAAACCAATTACAAATTGTCTCAGAATACCACTCTCTACATCATACTAAAAGTCAACTCAAAGGTGAACAACCCCTTTAATGAAAATGATCCCATTTATATTGTCATATTGTTTAATCTGTTTTTGTTTACTGAAAATAATGAGCAGTGATCATACATCACAGTACTGGGATCTTGACATTGACTGAGACCAGGGCACTGTGTCAGTTGTTTAAGTATACTTGTTGGCTTCCTCTGGGCATTTCTGTTTCCTCAACCATCCAACACCACACTGTTAGGTTAATTGGATTCTTATTAAATAACACAGAAAGCCAATGGCACAGCAGCAGTTTCTATAATTTCACTTGCTGGATGAAACCTCCTTACCCCATAACAGACTCAAGGAAGCCACCTAAATACTAGTGAATTGTACTCAATCTTTCTAAGCTGTGCACCTCTACATGTCCCTACACATTCTCCATATAGATTACCGTATCAAAGAATAACTATTTGTGTAGCCTTATTTAGGGACCTCCTCACCGTATGTCAACCCTTGTATGTATATACTATTAAAAACAACTGCTTGTAACGTACTTTAGCATGAGCCTAAACCTCATCAGCGTAGAACACTACCTATTGTTACAAGTACTACATTCATTTATAAAGGGCCAACATATTCCTTAGAGCTGAACTTATAGGTACATAACTAATACATGCAGATAAACTGATTCCATATTGAGGGCCCTCCCTGCAAAAAAAAATGGTCATCTCATTTAAGCAAAAAGAATTTTTGAGAGCCCTATGTATGTAAAATGTGCAAGTTGAAGCTAGAAAATCACCTTCTGGATCTGGTGTGACCAATAATTCAACCTCTGTAGAAAGATTAGTAAAAAAATCCTTCAAGAAAAACAAGGCATCCTAGGGGAACAAGAAAAGATGTACATCAAAGAAGTTATTTTTGGTTTCCTGAATGGTTAAACATTTAAAATAAATAAAAAGTGCTAAAAAATGTATGTTGTAAAGCATATTACTGCATATTAGCTGCACTGACCTAAGCTAGCCATCAGGTAAAGAAACTGTTCTGCTGTGTACGGACTTCAGAATTTGCGAATGTCCATAGCCAGAAGCCAGCCTATCCCACTTCTAAGTTAATATTAAGTTAGAGCAGTTAAACAATGCAAGATTTCAGACATAGAAATAAGATTTTTCTGCCAGGTTGGTAAGAGGCAAAAGCAAGAGCAAACAATTACTTTGTATTTTGATCAGTAGATAAGAAGACTATGATCTATAGGGGTCTTTTTTGGAGGCACAAATCCTTACGGTTAAAATACTGTGGTCGCCTTGGATTAGTGCAAAAACTCACAATATAATAGGGCTTATTTAAAACCACAATAGAATAGAGCTCAATTTCAACCCCAGTGGCAGGCCTGCAACAGTAGGTGCTGTTGTTGATGTTTGCATTGATTCCATTCATTAAAAGGCTGCACTCAGCTGGTCTGCGTCTCTCCGCCACCTCTAACAATTTATGCACAAGTGTGCCTATTAGCATTTGGAAAGCCTGGATCTTCCAGCATATGGCTGTTATTCCATGGTTTGCATGAAAAATGAGTGAGAAGCTAAGGGATTAGTAGATGGTAGATCCACTTATGGCAAAGATATATGCTTTATACAAAAAACTTTAAATAACTTCATAAACTAGAAATAGTGTGTGTACAGTTACAATTGTGCAACTTGTAGTGGGTTTCAGGAAACAAATTATAAGAAGTAATATGTTAAACATTCAGGAATGAGTTGAATATATTCTCACACAGTGGAATGCAAATGTATATGTGAGCAACACCCCACACATTTATCTGGAGAGAGTTAGTGCCAGTGCATCACATTCCCACTGTTCACTCCCACATGGATAAACATGCAAAAAGCAGATTAAATAAAGGTTTTTTAGCTTGAGCTTTATGGATGCATAGTTTTATGGTAGTTTAAGGGCATTTTCCCAAGATAGAAAGTGAGATAGTTACAAGGAAAATAATCTATTGTTATTTTGATTAATGCATCAAGGATATCGGACGTGCAGTCCTCCAGCTCCTCACTAATTTCTCCCCCCCCCACACCTTGGATGGAGACCTCAGCTTTTTTCTGCATTGGAACCCATCTCAAACTCTGGTTCTAGCTTTAGTTATGAATTAAATGTGTGTGAGTGCCATGCACAGTATCCAGAGCTTAACAATCAGTTAACTATATTTGTAATGGTTAATGACTTGTAAGTAAAATACTTTACTGACCTGGTCAATATTAAGTCGGAGCGGCATTAAGGTCACTCTCAGGCAACATTCCTGTGGGGACTGGCTAGTCTCAGGGCGCACATGTAAGGCTTTGATAGTTAACTGCAAAAGTAAACCATATTATTTAATAAACCATAAATCCATGAGAGTTTGGGTCTCCCCAACATCCCAGAGGCTAAAGACTTAGAGCATTTCCTCCGCTATAAGGCTCACAGCTGCTTAGCAGTTATAACTAGTAATGTGACAACCAAGAAATGCAACGCAAGATGGCGATGCTGTTGACATGTATACGGTTTACA
>CM044445.1:71712844-71724751 GCA_024363595.1 Xenopus borealis
ACCTGTTCAATGTGTTCCCGCAGAAGCCCTGGAGCTACTGCCTGGTCTAGAGGTACAAGTAGCTCCAGGGCTTCTGCGGGAACACACCCTGAGTCAATAGGCGCACGACACTGGAAATTATGCCAACCAGATTTGCAGAACTTTCAGGGCAAATGGTTCCCATTTATAAAAAAAAAAGTGCTGTGGAGAGTGAAATTCCATTAGTTTTGTCACATCCGCTGCAATTACAATTTGGAGTAACAACCTGTGGCGAGTCTTGGGAAAGCAATACACAAAGCACATGGTAACTGCACTTGAAACTGCAATTTGCTCAATGCAGCTGTGGTAAAAAAAAAAAACCCTTAAGAGTTTGAGCAGAGTATTAGTTAGACCTCAAATACTAGTTTAAAATACTAGTTTAAAACGAAGCAGGCATTTATATCACATGATATCTGTCATATCACACAAGTTACCATTCAGCTGTGGTTTTGAACGGCAGACAGTATGGTTAAGATCTGTATCTTCCATGGCATCACTCATCAAATCTCTCAAAATCTGCTGTTCTGCTTCAGCCAGGATAGGGCCTTGTATATTTGCTTGAGTCACTGGATCAGCCTGCAACAATTCAAATTAAAGAACAGCAAAAAATAATATTTTAATATAATTGAAAATATGCACGTTGAGGGTGTTTTCTTCTATGACTCAAACACAGACCCAATTATCTTTGTTCTCAGAAAACAAACGCTTACCAAAAATAATTCAAGTATTATTAAATGGCTAACGTGTTAAAAGTGCCAAGTGGCTTTTTTTGGGCTCCTAGAAGGCAAGCAACATCAGGAAATAAAATGTTTTTACATAGAAGGTTCACTGCACAGTTCTTCGAAAGCATGAGATTTTTTGTTTAAAAGTAGCCCTGCAGGTTTTCTGGCCAAGTTAAGGGGGCAGATGTGCTTTTTAATGCAGGAGAGTTTAATACTGGAAACAAGAGAGGACTAAACACCACTTCAAAGTGCAAATTCTAGAGCACAATTTAACAGCGTTAGGCCCTTATAGCTACAATGCTACAGCTTTTGAGGTTGGATGAAGCAAAGGGTCACTAAAATGTTTTAGGGAAATACCTTAGATTAAGGTCTTAGAAATTTATGTCTGATTAATTATGGCAACTTTTGCTGCACTACTGGTTCTGACTATAGGGTTCATTTACAAACATAGGGGAGGACTTGCAGTTGCCAATAACTACCAACACAGTTTTTGTCTTTATTTTCTAATGTGATACGTTGCTAAAGCCAAATGCTCTTGTGCAATTTAGAATCTATGATCATAAACCAACCATCTGTACCATTGGAAAAAATGCTGCAATTTTCAGTTTGCCTCCAGCCAAGACTCCAATGCCCACAATGAATTGAATAGTATGTTCGGTGAGAAAAAGATCTGCAAAGAAGTGGAATCCCATAAGTGTCCAACTGTGCTAAATGGAATCTTGGCTGGAAGGCACCGGTCTACTACAGTAAACCTTATAGTCAGGATCAGCAGTGCAGAAAAAAGAATACGACAGACATATAGTTTTCTGTAGCAACTGCATGCACAAAAAACTTTAATTACACCTTTACAATCATTTTAAAATATATTTCATAGTTGCTTAAATTTCATTTGGCTTTTTTTATACAAAATGTTATATGCGGGTTTACAGCCCCTCAACTCTGCAAACAAAGCAAACAAGATGGTCACAGGCCATGTAAACAAACTTACTAGAAAAAGAAAATTATCCTGCAGAGCCATCTGGTGCAGAATTTGGCAATACATGCAAATGCCCAAATTACATTGTTCTGAAAATCTGTCAATTTTGTATTTTTTATGCTCTGCCAAATGCAAGTCTATTGAAGATATTTTGTAATTTTCAGAGAAAAAAACAGTTTATAGTTAATATTTATTCTCAGCACTGTACCATTTTATTTTTCTTGTGTACACCCGGCAAGGTTTCACTCCGAGAGGGTGGGTGGAGGTCTCCATAGCTAGCAAGGTACTGGATAAGGTTCATAAGTGCAGCACAGGAATCAGAACATGTCCAGATATGGATGATATCACTTGAACAGTGCATCTCAAAACGGGGCTTTGACTGGGTGACAGAAAAATAAACTTGTAAGGATAGATTTGTTGTAAATAGTCAGGTTGACAATATGATATGAAATTTAGTTTTTAAAATAAACTGCCTAATACAGACAATAGGATTTGAAGAACAACCTTTAAAATAGCCATGGTTTAACATTGTAACTCCTACCTAAATACTTGTTTGCTTTTCTGTCTGTATTACCATGGTCTTTGTGTTCTCTTATCTGAACTCAAGGAATAAGTACCCACTACCAGTGGTTCTTAAAACCAGGGTATTGGTTACATTTTATTTCTCGCATCTATATTTTCTACTTATATCCTTTTATTAGTTTTATCTTACATATGGTAATTGTAATTTTATCTATCACTTATGGTAACTTAGCCAGCTGACCCCAGGTGACAATCAGCCCAGGTATTTTAGATGTATCTAAAAACAAACTTAGGTACAAAAAGCTAACCTTTTCTCCAGTCTTCACTGATAAAATTGTCAGTTCTAGAAGGCCCATGTCTAGAACACGCACATAATCTGGAATGCAGAACAAGAACATTAAATATGAGAAGCTAATGAAATAAAAGCCACTCCTGTATCAGACACCAATTGAATTCTACCAGGTTGTTTTGAACAATAATAAAAAGAAAAATGCAAAATATAAAATTATATATTTCTCTGTCATAACACACTATCACATCCCTATAATTCAACTCTGATCACATAATACACTCCTTCACACAACCAACAATCTGCTTCTGACTTAATCTTTTCTCTTCCCATCATCTAATCCCATCCCATTCCCAAGACTTGTCTTGGGCTTTGGTGTTTCTCTGAAACTCTCTGCCTTGAGCTTTCAGACTCTCCTTCCTGCCAAACTTTCAAAACATTTCCTAAAGACCCAACTGTTTGGGGAAGCTTATTTTATCAATGTATCTTAATCAATCAGATATCATGTATTTTAAACCACCAATTTGTTTCCATAATCCTTATGTCTCATTGTACCCTAACTCTTTAGATTGTAAACTCTTGCAAGTAGGGCCCTCAAATTATGTTGTATTTTGTAACCCCTTGTTTTGTTGATCTTTTTGAAACAAAGTTTTGATTTTATATGTTTTTTCATATACTTACCCCTATTTAAATTGACCGCTACAGCATTGCATTTGTCCGATAAATGCAGCGCTGCTTCCTCCATGATGATTCTGAAAACAACATTGAGGCAAAATCAGCAAAAATTATACAGTAATGCACACTTGTACATGTAATTACAATAAAGGCCTGTGTATTTTCTATTATTAGAGAAGGACTTTTATTTGTTGGTTTTCAGGCAAAGTGTAAAACTAGACATGAAAATGCCATTTTTACAAACACTGTTGTGACCTTTTTGTAATCCTGAAATTTCCCAATTTGGCAATAGCATACTAATGATATTTAAAAGCAGTATCAATATCCTTTTCACTATGGCTAAAACAATATGTAATGTATAGCAAACAAGTGTTGGAAAGAGTGGCAGTATTTCCTTTCTCTAAAAAATTGTCTTATCAAACACTAAATTTCTACCTATGTTCATGACAGACAACATTTTACAGGGCTGTTTCAGTTGCTAAACTTCTATAATGAAAATAAAAAGGTATGACAGAAAAAATAACACGTTATATTACCTCAGGCTTGAGGAGGATTTATCCAAAGCAACACTACAAGAAATGCTGAAGGTTTCCACAGTCAGGAGAGCCCTCAAAGGCAGGTAGAGAGGCCTACAATTCAAAATGCAATGCATAATGTGCTTAAAGGGAAAACTATTATATATTTTACTTTCATATTTGTTTTTAAAGATGCGTGATCTATCTAAGGTGACATGATACATGTATGGTAGCCATAGTTAGCATTTTTGATACCTGCTCTGTTTTTACAATGCTTGGTAAATAAAAATTTTTTAATTTTTTCAAACCCAGTATTTGGTCTCTTGAAAGCACCCTTCTACCCCCATATAATGCAGTTGCCTCAACTTAGCATGGCACACCTGAATTCCAGCTTACCAGCAATATTATTACCAATAACAAAGTTAATACACTTGATGTGGATGTGTATGCAGGTAAGTCATGACACAAGATGTAAGGTACTTCTATTGTGCTTCTATGGTGATATAACTAGCTTTTGTGTCTGGTACGCAAAAGACTCGAAATACGATTACAAAATCTACCCAAATTCAGTCAAAGACAAACTGCAAATCATCTAGATATCTGTGCAATTGAAGCAAAGCAATTTCATTATAATTGCAATAAGAACTATACATTTTCCCTGATAAAAGAAAAAAAGCTTTATTTTCTCTGTTGCAGTTTTAATCTGCAGTTTTGGTATACATGTTTTACACCATTTTTCTAAAATGATTTTAAATATATATATCTATACATAAATGAAGCATTACCTGTGATCAAGAGCACAACTCCACAGGTGAACATGAAAGGTGGTAATGGAAGCTGGTGGGTTATAACCCAAAACTGGTTCATCCAGAATATTCAAAAACTGTAATATCTGAAAATAAAAGTCACAAAAGTATAATATTCAGACTAGACCATCAGGGACAAAAATCTGGAAATATAATATCATTGAAAATCACCTGCTCATGCCAAGTGACCTCAGAGGGTAGAACTCGGTGCTGAAGTGTAGCACCTCGCAGTCCAACAGCAACAAGGAACTCCTGAAACAGGAGATTATCATTGTTATGCAAAACAGAATGATTAAGATTTCATCCATGTAAACTTGGGAACACTGAGCAAAATTAAAGGCATACATCGGGAAAACACAGAAAGCAAAACTGCATTTTCAAATTAATTAATAACTCTAATTCATTAATAGTCTAGTGAAAATAAATTGTGGGCTGTTCTTGGATTACAAACGGTTAAAAAAACATCAGAGTTATGTTACAGAAATGTTATGTTATGTACCTGGACATGAACAGATTATCAACATGGCCTAATTAACCATATTTAATTCCACATGTCCTAATTTATTTTAGTTATGCTTTCTCAGGGAGAGCAGTGAAATAAATAACCTTTGTAAACTGTAACTGCCCAGCTGATGCAAAGATAAGGGGATAGAATGGGATGTTGTTCCTTTTAAGGGAAATGCTGCACATATAGTTCTTGTTAAAGGGGTTATTCACCTTACAAACACTTTTTCAGTTGAGTTGATTACAAATTGTTATTATTTAAAAAAATTTACCATTTTTCTAAAATCTAAGATTAAACATTAATGACCCAGGCTCTGGTGTTTCAATCTGCCATTTCAGTTATTCAGGCACAGACTCTAAATGGCTACAGTTTTGCAATATTTAGTTGATACATTTTTCAGCAGCATCTCAGGAGTATTAGCAACTATTGTATTAATTCTAACAGATGCCTGTAATGAAACTCAGGGATTCGCTTGGCGAAGTGCGGCGAACGTTTGCCCCTATGTCTAGAAGACTTTCCAGAACATCAGCACACCTACTACACATGCCTTATACCAACCGAATAACATTCTCTGCAAACTGTTGGTAGCTTCTTTCTTCAATATCAATCATTCAAAATTACTCAGTGGCCCATGCTGCTACAAGCAACAAAAAATGTCAGCGACATTAAGCATCCAAAGATTATATAGTATAACGCATTATCTGTCAAATTAAATAACATGATCCAATGACTACCGTGGCTTTTTTTTTGTGTAAAAAGGAAAATAACCTTTGTGTTGCTTTCAGTCTTATCAGACTGAATTTTTACTGCCACCGTCAACATGCTCTGGCTCTCTACACCCACTCCATTGGAAGCAGGGCGACTATATACACCGTCTTCTTCAGATGAATAAATGGTTGGCTCTAACCAATGAGGACGGGTCATGCTGGGAAGCTGAATCTCATCTGAAGGGACACCTCCATCCAGTAGACCTACATTAACAGCAAGATGTTATTATACATGTAGCAAAATTAATAGAGAACAGTGGTACCAAAAAGGTAGATTGTGACCTAAAGAGATGTGTTTGTATTGTTCAACTCATTTTCTTTTACTATGCATGTATGCACAGATATCTATGCATGCACTTTTCTTTTTTTTTTTTACTTTTTTATGTTCCATGGACACAAAAAGATATGACCATGTTGTAATAAATCCATGGAACCATGCTGGTCCTTTTATAGCACTGATGACAATTTAATATTCTCTTGGAATGATGGTAAGCTGAGCTACACATGTACAATTACATAATAGTAACAGAATATTTTTTATAGAGACCTAAATTCTTTGCGGGTATAGTTATCCTTTAAGACTTCGATAGACTTGTCCAAGGAGCTATATAATTTGTGCACAATTTACATCAATAGGGCCCTTACAGTACAATATTTACACAACTGCAGATATATGCTGGATAATGAAACAATGCATCTAAGCATCCATTCACGTTAATATATGAAAGTTATGGTAAAGGAATAAAAAGCAATTTCAGAGTCAAGAGCACATGTGTTGGCAACACACAATATGAACCAAAGTACCAATAAAGACATGGAACAGGTAGGAAAGTCTTTTTTATCATACCTTGATGGTAGAGACTTAGACTGCTTGAATTAAGACACACATAATGCTTGTCTTCAAAGCCTTCATATTTTGCTACACTAAACAAAGAGCCACTATGAAACTCCAGCCAGAATTCACCGTGTTTGTTTTCCATTACTGTACCATCAGGTAGCTGCAATACAAAAATTAAACTGTTTAATTTACATGAAGAAATATACTTAGAAGCAACACATTGCCAAACATCTGTATCAGTACCATGGCAACTTCAGGTAAAAATATGAACATGTCTAAAATGCTTACTTTACACTTTACAACACAACTGACATATAGCTGCTGAAAATATTTGCTTGCAGTACATCTGATATAGATAAAGATCTAAAGACAGTGTTCTGCTAAGTCACCTATTTTTAACGACACCTGTTAATTCTGTAGTAGTACTTACTTTTAACTTAGTGAGCAGAGATATTTACTCTGTGTGTTTTTATTATTACCCAAAATTACTCAAACCACTTTATCTTTAAGAGGAGATTGTACACAAATTCTACTAGTGCAGAACAAAAGGCTTAACATTGAGTCACTGCAATAGAGAGACTGTTGGCATCTGAAAACATTATCAGCTTGGAGATGGACAAATTGCTATATATGACACAAGTTTGCTATATTTGAAAAAAAAAATGTCAGTTTGCAGCTTAATAATTAGGTGAATATGAAGAATGCTTATTCTTCCTGTGGCTTTAAGGCTAAATTGACAATTACTGAACCCCCTCTCCTTATTGATATACTTAATTTTTTTTATTCTAAGGATGCACCAAATCCATTATTTTGGGATTTGCCTCAATCCTGAACCAATGACATGGAAGGGTTAAGAATAACTACACACATAGAACACACTAAAAGAAAAATTTTCAGCAATTTCCTTGTTTGTGTGACAAAAGTCAAGTGATTTTAAGGATTCGGTTTAGCCAAGCATTTGGATTCCAACAAATCCTGTTGTAAAAGGCCGAATCCCGAAGCAAAAGCTGGATTCAGTGCTTTCCTAGTTAAGTCAGAACTCTACTGGTCTGCAAACGGGATGCTATATGAATATACGGACATAGAAAATCAAGTGCCTAGAAATATTTTAGCCATTATATACCTGAATACATTGGAGATTAGAGTTATAAAAAACTAAATGATGCACAACAACATATACCTTAATATCAGAAAATAAAGAGACTAGTCCATGGTTAATGTTCACAAGGACAGACAAAAAACTTTGGCTTTGCTTGTTAAGGGATTCCATTTTTTTTTTCCGGCGACAGTGATAATTTGAATCCATGAGGTAATCATGCTGCATGGTCTCTTCTTCTGAACCACTCTCATCCTCTGCAAGAAAACACAACTCTTGACTCCACTCTGCTTTTTAGAAACATCAGTTTTAAAATAAGTAAAAAAAAATTATAAATACATATTCCCAGAAAACTTCTGTGGTGTATGAAAAGGGGGAAAAATTCCATGAACTCCAAAAAAAGTTTTTTTTTTTAAACTAGTAAAACCTTTTCTGCTATGCCTATAATGAGTGCAGATGTACAGGGTTACACCTGGGCACCTACAAGTCAAGACAAAATAACTCTCTAAATCTTCTCACCCCTCCTCTGAAAGGGCAGTTTCTTGTAGAGGACAGGAGTACAGAAAACCAGTTATAAGATAACTAGATAAGAAGGAGCATAAGGGACTTTAAAATCCTAGTAACATTGGTAAAGGGGATTGTAACCAACAGTCAACAGTTTGTCCCAGGGGCTTCTTTTGCTGAGGCAACTATGATAAACTTTGTAAATGAGTGCACTGAAGTCCATGTTGATACCTCGCATATCTTACTAGAGTATTTAGAGCTATGAAAGTCGGCAAAGTAGTGACTGGTTTGTGAGACAAAATGTGCCATTGTGGCAAAAGGAGATTATGCTCCAATGCCATACAGAAGTTATTTTTAAAGTGGTCACAATCTTTCAAGTTTCATGAACAGAACAAAGTTTGAGTTCTAAAAAAAGTATGGAAAAAACCCAGTGATTTGGTTTATTTGTATGTCCAGTTAAAGCATGAAAAAACACATTAGCTCCCATGCTAGATGGTAACAAAAAGATTCTCAACACATCTTGGTAAACCAAGGTTTCAACTCAAGGTCATAGCTAACTCATTGGCAGTTGCAGGTAGTCAATACTTTGGCCGTAAATTTGGAATAGAGGCACAGCATAGAAAAACATTAACACATCTACTCACAAACACATCAGTCATTAAATATTTCAATACCTCCCAATAACTGGGTTTCTATATTGGGTTCTGAGGAAAGTTAGTTTATCCATTTAGTTTATAACAGAAAAATGTTCAGTCTAATTCTAGTCTGCTCCCCATCGGAATATGATTTAACCTAATACTGTATGTTAGTGCTTAAAAATACAGTATAAGTAATCCAGTCTAGCTTACTGAATAGGTATTCCAGACAAGTACCTTAACCAGATATTAGTATTTATTTTCAGCTGATGGCTACCAGGGAATGAGGGGAGTACATTGAATCAGAGGTTTTTAGCCCAGCTAACAATGGATTTCCTTAGTTCTACTGTGAATGTTATTAGGTTTTAAAGGCCCACCACAGTTTTTTTTAACGTGTACACACAGTAGGGAACCCTACTCCACATGCCCTATATAGCTATATATTCATGAGGGACTTTGGAGTAAAGAGATAGGACTGCTTCTTCTTTATCTTTTCTCGATTTTTCATTCTTGTGTCTTTATTTTCCCTTCCCTTAATCTACTTTGCTTTTCATCTTACTTTAGTCTTACTATAGACTTTTCTCCTCTCGCAATTGGGAGCCATGATAGTACTGTTGGAATCTCTGTGGCTTTCTTATTTGTGGCCATGTAACATCACTTTGCTTTATCAGTGCTTCAGAAGAAAACAACCAGCCACACCTGCCTTTTGCCCCAAAAAACAGTTTCATGCAGTGTTTCAACAATTATATCATACCATATAGACCTGATTTATACTGATTACAGCCATCTCTACTGAAGTTAGTAATCAGCTGACTGGCGACTGAAAGTCCAATCCCATAAGATAAGTTTTCAAAGGTTTCTACAGGTGATGGAGCAGTAGGTTCCCAAAGAAGCAAATCATTGCTAACCCTGAAATAAGAGAACCAGAAAAATATTCAGCATCAATGAGAAAAATGCATTGTACTATGAATAAAATGGCACAACTTGCAGCAGTTTGCCCCAGGGGCTTCACCTACTGAGGCAACAATGATAAGCCATTAGGGCTTTCTTTCTATTTATTTTTTTATTTTGAAGGCTTTTTAAGGCTACTTCTCCACCTAGACACAACAACAATCAACCAGTGACAAGCCACTGCACATATGCATTAATAGGAATGTTTAAATTTCACCAACCTGTTATATAGTTTTTCATAGAATGACTTGTTTGGTAGAGTCAGGTACACACTAGGCAGTGTCAGTTCTATGATATAGTGTGAATTACTGATGGCTTTTTCTTGAAATTCTGTAATTTCTATAGCATCTCCAGGCATTACCATCTAGGAAATGAATGGCACAAATACATTTGGAACAATACAATACTAATCATAGCTGAAAAGGCACATTACTCAGCAGATCCACAAATCACTTTTCCCATATGCAAGGCCTGTGCTGTGCTGTTTTTATATTGTATGTGATTTGTTATTCTTGTAATTACACATACACAAAACACTGTAAAGGTGTAGATACATTGTTAATGACTAAAGTTGACCACAATTAATGGTCAAATAGCCTAATTGATTCAATTTTACAGTTGATGTGCAATGAGAATCAAAAAAAAAAAAAATTTGTGGCAAAATTAAATTGACATAACGTGACACAACTTTAAACTATTGTTTTAGGCATAGCTAGAAATCACATTTCAGAATAGTAACTTCAAGACTGTTTCGAGCTGAATTTAATTTCTATTTCTGTACCTCTTCATTTTCAAACATGACTCTTCTAGAGGAGAATGGAGATGGCTCTGGACGCCTGAGGTCACAAACATCTTTCAGAGAGTGAGAGGCTCCTTCATCATCCTCCTGAAAGCATCCATCTGCCTCATCATCCTCTTCTGCAGCAGCAATTCTCTCTAAGATTGAGTGCACAGCTACTGGGTTGATTTTCAGCACAATCCTTCAAAAACAATTGAAAAAGCTGATTTAGGCAGGCAATATTACTTCC
Organism: Xenopus borealis; assembly: GCA_024363595.1. Classification (NCBI taxonomy): domain Eukaryota; kingdom Metazoa; phylum Chordata; class Amphibia; order Anura; family Pipidae; genus Xenopus; species Xenopus borealis. The sequence goes on from CM044445.1 coordinate 71,723,692, forward strand.
TAAAATACACACAATTTTCTTAACCCGGTTAGCCTCATGAAACCAAAGAAGGGATAACCTACAACAGTGATAAAGTGCATTGATTAATATATGAACCTTGGAGATCTGCTATGAGATTATGTTCAGTGAGAAAATGTCTCTCATGGTCTTCAGAGTCTATTGGATCTATTTTTCAATGTGTGAAATTGGAGCTCAATGCCGTAAAATTCCACAGCTCTCTATACATTCCTATTGGTTTTATAAAGGCGTATTTATGAAATGGTGAACTTTAGCTCACTGATAAATACACCTCCCACAGGAATTAATAGAGAGTGTCAGTATTTTACTGTGAACTCTAATTTCATACTTTGTTAAATCTGCCCTTACAACTTTAAACTATATGCATTCTCTCTAGATTTCATCCTTTTATCATGCCCACAATCTTGTCTGTCTGATCAGCTCAAGATTGCTCTCTGATTATTTCAGTGATGGATATCATTAATGAACAGTATATCCCTTTGTTGAACCCCAGTTTAAAGGAACAGTAACACCAAAAAATAAATCTTTTTAAAGGACCAGTAACATCAAAAAATGTAATTGTTTTAAAGTAATAAAGATATAAGGCAGTGTTGCCCTGCACTGGTAAAACTGCTGTATTTGCTTCAGAAACACTTATATTGTTTATATAAACAAGCTGCTGTGTAGCCATGGGGGCAGCCATTCAAAGGAGAAAAGGCTCAAGTTACACAGCAGATAGCAGATAAGCTCTGTAGAACATAATGTTATCTGTTATCCATTACTTATCCTGTGCCATATAGCCGTTTTTCAATTTCCACCATTGCTACTTAGCAGCTTGCTTATATGTATTTAGTATGCTATAGTAGTGTTTCTGAAGCAAACAGATCAGTTTTAACAACGCAGGGCAACGCTACATGATATTTTCTTTACTTTAAAAAACTATAATTTTTTGGTGTTACTGTTCCTTTAAAGTAATGTACTGTTGCTATGTATTGGTAACATTTATACTTTTGCTGTAGAAAGACAACAATAGTATATGTATAGGCAATTTTTTTAGCAATGG
>CM044445.1:71724761-71740656 GCA_024363595.1 Xenopus borealis
ACCTTGGCCAATCAAAGTTGTCAGATGATGTAATATCCCCATCAAGAGTGCTGCATACTCTGAAAAAATGAACATGGGGCTTGTCATCATCTTCTTGGAAGGCTCCTAAAGAATGCAAAGTATACAATGTGTATTGGATTTCTCAGTGTCCCCAATTCTGTGTTGTATTCAAAAATGTATTCAGCATACATACCATTTAGCTCTTTGAAGGTCAGTTCAAGTTTCATTTGTTCTGGTGTTGAACCATCAAAAATCTCAGTTTTAAACTCTACATCTGAAAAATGTAAGTGTAGGATTTCTTTTTGGAGGGATTTCTTAAACCATGGGCCACGCTCCTGGTCTGATCGGAGGTCAGGTATAGGGAAACGTACAGCAAGATTTAATACTGGTGCAGAGACCATCACTGAAACTCGCGTGTTAGCAGGCGATCCCGAATCATCTAAGAAGACTTCTGCAAAAGCTTTGTGCTGTAAACAACCAAAAACTGAGTTACCAAATGTTTCAAGATGTCAACATGTCAGCCACTGTAAAATTAGTCAACATAGATCCAAAAACATAACTGGGAAGTGGTGCTTAGGATTGCTGCATTTCAGTACAATTTTCTGTGTCACAAAGGACACTATCTGGAAGTAGTTATGATCTCTCCATGTTTATGTGGGTTTCCTCCAGGTACAGACACAGACAATAGATCCTCTGCACTCACACATATTCAATGGTCATTAAAGACAAGTATTTGTCAGATGCTTTTACATTACCTTTCTTACCCTCATGTTCCTGTATGAAGGGGCTGCCATTTTTGTGCAGCAGAAACCAGATTGCTTAAATTCAAATTAAAGAGCTGCCCAATAAAAATCTAAATAACTCAAAAATCACAAATAATAAAGAATTAAAACCAAGTGAAAATTGTTTCAGAATATCACTCTCTGCATCCTACTAAAAGTTAATTTAATGCCTTTAAGAGGGGCCTGGATGATGTCTTGGACAAGCATAATATCCAAGGCTATTGGGACACTATAATATAGAAATACAGTAGTATAGATATTGGTATACATAGTTTATATATGGGAGTGTATATAAAGGATAGTATGTGTATATATGTGCACTGGAGTTCATGAGGAGGGGTTGAACTTGGTGGACTTTGGATTTTTTTCAATCCAACTTAACTATGTAACTCCAAAAGCATAAAGGAAGTTTAAAATGTTCCTGGTCAATATTAACAACAGTATAAATACAGACTGTGATAGAGGCATGTCTTTTATCTATGGCAAAAAACTTTTATTTAGGATTTAAGAAATATGTGTGTGCGTGGTGAACACGTTAAATGGGTAACAAGTATGCTATAAATAAAGCAAGGTATCATTATGCACTTACACTTACATGACACCTGTTTGCAAAGTTTCCTCTGACACTGCAGTGTGATTTAAGCCATGTCAAGAAAAGATCCTTAAAGGACAACAAAACCTTAAACACATGTCTTAAAGGAACTGTTCAGTGTAAAAATAAAAAGAGGTTAAAGAGATAGGCTGTTTAAAATAAAATAAAAATCAGTATAGTCAGTCAAAAATGTAATCTATAAATCCTGGAGTGACAGGATGTCATTAATATAATAGCCAGAACCCAACTTCCTGCTTTTCAGCTCTCTAGTAACCGATAAGTGACTTGAAGGGGGCATATGGGTCATAACCGTTTGCTTTTGTATCTGATTTGCAAGCTAGGTATCAAAAGCAAACTAACTGAACAGCTGTGTCCTCTGTGCCCCCCTTCATCAAGCTGCCTACTAACTAAAAATGAATCCCCAAAATCAAACTCCTACGGCTGCCCAATCAGATTGCACCATTTCATAGCACTGCAGAACTATTGCCATTCCAAGAACAACTCAAATATATTCCATTTGAAAAGGGATATAAAAAATAATTTTCCAACAGATAACTTTTACTTTATCCAATAAAGAGGAATATATTTTAATACAGGTAAACATAACCAGTACCTACCAGACTGATGTGTTTGTTGTAAGAGTTGTACAAATGAGATGTCATCATTTCTACAGTTCCCATTTTTTGAGCTTGAAGGAGTGAATTTAATCTGTCAACTATACTGATGTCCAGCTCACAAGAAGAAGGAGATAATTTAATCTGTAGTTCGGATCTCTGAGGTGCAGAATTTAGCCTTCCTGAGCTACCCTATTAAGTAAAAATACTGTATTAACATTAATATATCTTATTTTTTCCCCATCCTGTATATGCAAATGATATTTTGTTTAACGGTCAAGTCAACGGCAAAAAACAAAACTTTCCAATATACATGTTAATCATCTGGTTGGTCTTACATTGTATCACCAGGGCAGAGAATATAAAGGGACAGACAAACACTGCTTTCACACGCAGCGGCGCGATTTTAAAAGTCGCTCAAAATTGCCTGGCGAGGCAACTTTGAGTGACTTTTCAAATCGCACCGCTGCGTGTAAACAAGCGCAAGCGACTTTACGCAGAGCGGGTGAGCAGCGCTAGTTAGCTATTCGGGGGAGATTCGTCGCGGCGAGAAGTCGCCAGGCGACAGATCTCCCCCGAATCTCCCCGTCTGGCCTTGCCCTACAATTTCCTTAAAAATCACAGAAAATCTGCAATAATAAAAGTATATTGTGGTTTCTTTTATTAGGCAAAAAATATTTATTATTTTGACATTCCCTTTAGAAAGGAAATTACTCTAATAGTCAGGGCTCAATAGTGCTCTCTGCAGCACCCTTTTTGCCTCTTCTGTATGTAATGCTGCTGACTGCAAGAAGCACTGCAAACAGAGAGAGGCACACCCCATTCTAGGAGCACATAATTGCAATTCACATTTTGCACTTCACTGTATTTTTTGTTAAAATCAGTTGTACGTAAAAAGAGTAAAACAACAGAATGAACAGTTAATTATATTGAGTTGGTGTTCATCTTTTGAGCGTATTCTTTGTGGTTGTTAAATGTGTTCTCATATTTTATGAAGCTTTACAGTTTGGGATTTAAACTCTTATTTGATTGCTTGTCTTCCAATCCTGAATAACATAATAGCGGACAATGAGCAGAGAAAAAACTACAGAAGTTCACCTGGAGAAGAACTAATGACTTCTATTTTGTCTTAGGCTATTGGCACACAGGAGAGTTAGAAAAAGGGGTGTGTGCATATAAAAGAAAGGGATAAAAACATGGCTTTAGCTTACTGAACCCCCCACATCTCCTTACCTGGGGCCCTCTGTTCTCAGAATGTTTATAGTATAGATGGATGCATGGAGAGGTGCGAGTCTCCCCAGTTTTATTGCAGTCAAATCTTAGCAGCTAAAAGAAAATATAACAAAAAAAGAACAATGCTAAGTTTCCATCAAGATCTAAAGTACACAAAAATTTTATTTACTTTTTACCTCAGTATATTGAGGAGGAACAGACTGAGAATCAGTAGGAAAGAGGCACTCTAGGAGTTCAGTATGGCCAATACAGACATCTGTGCTAAAGCTTCGCAAACCAGATCTCTGTCGTTGCTCATAGGAGATTTTCATATCTGTACCTATAAATCTATTAAAATGCAAGAATACAAGTTAATGGTGTTGGCTGGCTTCTAAATGGGTTACTGTAAAATGCTAATTTGGTATTTAAAAAATGGTATGCAATGTTCATCAAAATAGTTGGATTAAGAAACATACAACACAGTTACATCGTTCGGCTAATTATTCTTTATTACATATCTTCAACAAATACTGTATTGTTAAATAAAGTACTTTAAGCTCTATTTTTAAGCAAATGGGTACTAATTATATGGTAGGTGTCTAACAATTTGTGGTTAAAGCTTAACAGTTTTATTAGAAAAATATATGTATGCGAATTGTGTTGGCTGTCTCCCTCACTCGTAAAATTTCCTTTATCAAATATGTGAAAAAATCAATAACTGACACAAAGAACTGTATGCCTCTCTTGACACACCCACTCTGTGCACCAATATAAACTCAAGAATCAAGTAATCTCTCAGTTTAAAGTAGTAGTGTAACTTTCCATAAATGGTAGATATTGCAATGATGTGCTAATTTATAGGAACAGTAACACCAAAAAATGAAAGTGTTTTAAAGTAAAGAAAATATCATGTAGTGTTGCCCTGTGCTGTTAAAACTGATTGGTTTTCTTCTGAAACACTACTATAGTTCATGTAAACAAGCTGCTTAGTAACAATGGTGGAAACTGAAAAATGGCTATATGTCACAGGATAAATAATGGATAACAGATAACATTATGTTCTACAGATCTTATCTGCTGTGTAACTTGAGCCTTTTCTCCTTTGAATGGCTCCCCCCATGGCTACACAACAGATTATTTATATAAACAATAGTAGTGCTTCTGAAGCAAACACTGCAGTTTTACCAGTGCAAGGCAACACTGAATTATATTTCATTACTTTAAAACAATTTCATTTTTTGATGTTACTGGTCCTTTAAGTGCACTGATCATTCACATCTATTTTTTGAAGGATATTTACCTTCAAATTTGCATTCCAACCAGTTCACATTGCAACTGTTCCTAAAAAGCTGCTTGCATAACTCATTAGCACATACTTGCAGTATGAAGGCTGAACTGTAATTTTACAATGAGCCTTTTGAGTTATTACGAAATAATGTGTCTGCCTATTAACTATTTATGTTCTAGGACAGCAAACATTCCAGCTGTAAAAGGCAATAATCATTAAAAAAAAAACATTAAATAATTATTTAAGAAGTATCAGCAAAAACAAAAATCATACCTAAGATGATCATGAGGACATGCCTCAGCAAAAATACTGCGGAAACCTAAGAAATCATCTTTTGGAAATGTTATCGGATCCATTTTTTCAATGTGGCTGAAGAAATCATGTGACATGGGTGTAAGGGGGTTAGTGTTTGAGTTGGTTTCAGTTGGTGGGAGAGGGTCGATGTGAAGAACAGATACAGATAAAGAGCCTATGGCAAGTCGGAATACAAGCTCAGGTCTGGATTCATCCATGGACACAGAACGGGAAGGCAATGCTGCGGAGCCAAAAAGAAAAAATCAGAAATTAAAGAAGAATCCCAGACATGAATTTAACTATCTAGCATTTGAAATATATATGTATGTTGCAGTTTACACAATTTCAAATGCAAGGAAAATCACTGCAAACTTGATTCTGTTTTGTTTTTTAAATTAAGGGTCGACACAGCTGGAGCAATAATAACAATGAAAGATGAAGAGTAGTATGGCACCTCTTCACTATCTCATCTGCCAATGCCCCATACATCAACATGGTGTGTCAGCAGCTGAAAATTTCAAACCTGTTCAAGCAGAAAAATACACAGATATACACAGTATATAGACATCAGTTAAGTTCTTCAGGTCGCAAACAAGTACCAAAACAACATTCAAAAAATTCTGTCAGTATGTGTATTGTCTGACTAAGACTCCCTTTGAGTTAGCTAGTGCTTCTGAGCACAAAAGAACAGTTAAAAATGGCAAACCAGATCAGATTTACTCACAGGTCCTTCTGAGAGAGTTTGGGTGAACAATGGGATGTCTGAAAGAAGTTCCTCTCATTAAATGTTCATCTAGTTTATAATGTTCGTGACAGTCAGCCCAAGCATGCTGCATCTAAAACAAAACATATAAAAATCTACTAAGAACTAGACTTAAGTACTTCTTAGTAACATTAGGAAGGTATGTCAGCCTTTGTCTTATGATGTCTTCAAACCCCAGAGACTGGACTTTAGAATACTGCAAGCTAGAATTATCATTTTGGTCTTCCTTATTGTTTTTTTTTTTCTCTGCTAATCTAAATATCATCATTAAATAAACAGGCAACCCCCTTCTTCATTTGCATTCTTCTAGTTAGTCATTTAGATAAAATTCAGCTTTCATGTATATTTGTTGCCACAGTTCTTCCAAAGTAAAATTTATAGCAAAACAAATGGAAAACAGATGCAATTTACTCAAATATAAACAGCAGGTGTGTTCACTTATTATACCTTGTTTAAATTAACACAACTGTTGTTGTTTCTGGCTGGCCAATAAACTGTTGATTAGCTTTAGCTAAAGTGTTAGTGTTCACCAATGTTCTATGACCATCAAGCCACATAAAATGATATTGAAATGCTAATCCCAGTATCTGCCATTACCAAAAACATAATATATTTGCTGCAACTTTCACTTAAATAGAAATTATTGCAGAAATGAACATTTTATATTAGCTTCATAAAAATAAAAAGTTTTTGAAATAGTTAAGTTCATCTTTGCAGAAATGAACATTTTATATGAGCTTCATAAAAATAAAAAGTTTTTGAAATGATTAAGTTCATCTTTAGTATTTCCCTTTCAGCGATCTGTGTCACTCTTCATTCTCTCTTTATGCAGGCTAGGATACAATTTTGATTGACAGCTAACCGAAAGACCATTATGACTATGAAGATTCTCAGTTGACTATGAAAGACAGTGCCTAATACACTGTCTAAGCCAGTGATGCCCAACCAGTGGCTCGGGAGCAAGATGTTGCTCACCATCGCCATGAATGATGCTCCCGGTGGCCTGAAAGCAGGGGCCTATTTCTGAATTCCTGGCTTAGACGTAAGTTCTGATTGCAAAAAAAAATGTATTAATACCAAACAAGCTTCTGTTGGCCATCAGTTTCAATGGGGCTACCAAATGGCCAATCAAAAGCTCTTATTTGGCACCCCTGTAACTGTTTTCATGCTTGTGTTGCTCCCCAACACTTTTTTCACTTGAATGTAGCTCACGTATATAAAAGGTTGGGGATTCTTGGTCTAAGCAAACAAAGCACACAGCAATGATGTTTTAAATCTGCCAGTCAATTTCTCAACTCTGACTCCAGCATAAAGAGAAGTTCCTGGGGAGGATCCTAAATATTTTGCAAAACTGTACAGAATTAAATTGACTAAATTTAGGAAGCTTCTCATTACCATGGGATAAAGTTTATAATAACTTTTCATTTTCACAATAGATCCCCTTTAAATGAATTTGATATCAATGTAAAATGCCAAGTAATTTGCCATTGAAACATAAATAATGATGACCTGCATATCTTCTATAGTCGTTAAAAACAATCCTTAACTCTGAAGAACAGTCCCAAACATGTATAGGCAAGGTAACCTCCAAACAGTTCAAATATTGTACTGACAAAATAGAGCATACCATGGTAGGGGCCAGAGGCGATCCTGCTGGAGTATTTGTGTAAGTACTTGGTAAAGACAGGTCTAAGTCCACTGTATTTGGATCTCCAAGAGGGGGAAGAGTTGAAAGGCTATGAGAGGTGTCCATATCTGCCATTGAGAAGAAAACTTCTTCATCTAGGGCAGGAAAGAAACCACTTTAATCTTCTGCTACAAAATAGCACCAGGTCATACGCCATGATGTGCAAATGAAACATAACATTAAAATGAATTAAGCAGTGATGGAAATAGAAAATCTTTTGGTTTTATCACATGGCCAGTGCTATAAATGTTCCATTATTTAACACTGGGGTGTATCATTTATGCTTTTCTACAAAAGGACAGTAGGTACCATGACTAGAGGGGGTTTTCGCTGTGTCGCTTTCATAAAAGCTGTGTTCAGAAGATACTCCTCCAGGTAAGGACTCTTTCCGTATATACCGATTTAGCTCCATTTGTATATGAAATTCCTCCTCCTGTTGCATTGGTCGGTTCCTTCTTTCTTTGTTAGATAAAGGTTGGTGACCAAAACTTTCTGGAAATATCAATTATTAGATGTATGTATAATTTTATTTATGTAATGCTACATATGTACACAGTGCTGTACAGAAGAACAATAAATTAGTAGAAGAAACAGAGGTGATTTCAATAGATAATAAAAAGTAAAGTTATCAAAGATAAAAAGAGAAGAGTCAAAAAGACAGGAGGAAGGCAATCCCTGCCCATCAGAGCTTACAATCGAAGTTTTAGATTCTGTAATACTAAGAACACAGAAGACTTTCCTTCCCCCCCTAAAAGACCAGCAGACCTGCACAGTACAGGATTCTTTTTTTCTTCAGTGTAGTATTCCACAATTTTCAATTTTGCTGCTCTATGTGGATTTATTTGAAAACAGGACCCAGTTCACTGAACAGCAGTGACAATTATTGCCGATATTATTGCACAAAATTGTGTTATTATTGTGTTTTCACATGCAAAATTGGAATTATCACTTACAACTCACAATTCATAGAAATTAAAGGAGAACCGCAGTAGCCTCCCACCACAACTGCTCATTCAAAAACATATTGTTTTAAGCAATACTATGAACACCTAAAAAAATTGCCAGGTGTTTAATTTAATTTAAAGTGGAAGGACCGTTGCCCTGATGTTAAAAAAAATTATGTTTTTGAAATTGGCTTAGTTACACTAATTGTGGTGCATTAGTTCCACTCAAAAAAATTAACACTCCTAAAAATTTAAATTGTAAGACAATTACCATGGCCAGAATCAATTCTTTTGTGACAGTAAGGCTTTATGTATAAGTATCTGTTTGATCTGTAGTGGCAATAAAAGCAGTAAAGATCACTGCGGATTTTCTTCCCACAGATGACAATAGGTAGTGGAGCGTTTAGCCCCAATCCTTAGATTATTGTGCATCTTCATGCATTAGCTGTGGGTATGAGTCTACTCATGGTGCTTACATTGCCTTAAGTGGGAAGCTATCTTCAGCCAACTACTCCATTTCGATCACTGCTACTAAGTAGTGGAAATTAAAGAAATACATTTTATAAGCCACTAAACTATTTTAAATGCCTATTGTATTCTATATAGCAGAAAAAATCCTCATGAAATTACTTTTTTGCTGATAAAACAGGGTGCTAGACTTACCAGGACCAGCAATGGCCGCTACCAAATCAAGAAGGTGGTGAACTTGACGTGGAGATAGGAAGAAATGAAAAGAACCAATGCGACCATCCACGTCAAGCTAAAAAAAAAGTTAGGAAACCAACACACAGTTAAAACATTGCAAAAAAATCCCCAAAAAACGTATTCTTTATTATCTCAGCTCAAAACTTTTATTGGAACCACAAATGGTTCCTATTCTGTAGACAAACAAAAAAGAGAATGTAGTGACATGATGAATGTAGTGTCCGTCCCAATGCAATACAAATCTGCTAACTCCTACCCACTGTGCTACTTTGACTTTCACTGTGAACCACACACACACACAATGGACAATATCAATTATTACAATAACATATTACATAGTAAAACTGGGTTTAAAAAAGACAAAGTCCATCCAGTTCAACCCCTCCAAATTAAAACCCATCATACACACACACACCCCTACACTCTTTCACACAAACCATTTATTTATGTGGAGAAAAGATGAATAATAAATAATTGTTTATTATAAAAATGTTTAGAATGTTAAAAAGTAGCACAGAACTAACTGAAATATTTATTTCCATAGAGATCCCAATTCCCATCAGATGGGATCATTTTTTCATTTACGAATATGCAGAAAAATATACCAGTTGCCATTATCAGTGTGTACCTTTGTTCCCGGAAGAACTTCTTTTTGCTTAAGGATGAGGCCCAGCTCAATTTTACCAAGCAATGTTGCAATTTGTACAGGTCCTGCATGTGGAACCTCTGATATATTTCTTGTGAATTGTGGATGTGGCTCAAATACAGGCTTTGGGTTCCAGCTGGGTGACAGTTTGGGCTCATTTTCCTAGCAATGGGAAAATACATAAAATAAATGGTATATGGAAATAAAAAAAGCTTATTGTGAATCTACCTCAAGAACCTACCCACTGGACAAAAAACAAAACGTGCAAATCCCTTACCACTTGGGATGTAGAACATACAGGCGAACATTTTGCAGATGCTGGAAATTCATCCCAAAAAATAGAAACTCCACAAAATTCTAAAGCTTTATGGGCAAATGCAGAGGGCTGGTGCACATTCACTCCAGAGTGATCATCTGCTGTCTCGTCAGAGTACATTATTCTATGAGAAAATACATGGCAGGAAGATTAGTTTATATTCACAGCCTTAAAAATAATGTATGTGCAGACAAATTCATAATGCCATCTCACCTGCTTATTCGAATTTCAAGCGCAGTACCCATTTTAGAATTTTCTGGAACATTTTCTATTCTAAACACTGTATCAATTAAAGTGACTCTGACCCTCCTTAAGACTAAAACAAAAAGATGAAGGCAAAATGGTTAACCTCAAACAGGTTTCATACACAAATATACAGTCAATGCCAGTAAATTACAACAAAACACATATAAAATATATATTAAAAAAAAAATGTTATGCCTCAATTTTCAACCTTACCTGTTTCAATTGTCTCTGCAAACTTCTCCAGGCCCTCAAATGGCTGAGAAGCTTCTTGATCATCAGTCAGTTTCTGGCTCAGACATTCTTTTGCAAGCTGCATGCTACTAGTCATAAAACTTGACCAATACATGGGCTCAGTTGCGGATCCTGTAGTGACAGTACACTAAATTACACTTAAAAAACAGACAATTTCAGAATATATATATATATATATATATATATATATATATATATATTTCTCCCTGCATTTTGTATCACAAGCAATGCAACTGCAGCTCTTTCAGCTTCTTCCTTGACTAGGAAGCAATGTAGCAATGCCCAGTGTTCTTTTCTGTGCACACCTCTTCTCTCTCTTAAACTGTGAAGAGTCTCATTGATTTCCACTGGAGCAAATAAATTGTTCATGTGTAGTAGACATGTTATTCTGAGGGCTGTTTAGGGGATCTTAAAATAAAAATCTTACTTATGCTTTAAGACAGTTGATTGATTTGGGGCTCAATTTCTTACCAACAGTGACGGCACTGCTGAAAGTCGAAGTGTCTGCCCCATGCTACATATTTCCATGCTGTGGATGGGTCAACTGGAAACCCTACATCACAGGAGGCCTTGTGCCTAATCCACCACTGTCTGCATCAAACTAGTTACAAATTCTTAATGAAACGGTAACACTAAAAAAATATTAAGTAAAAAAATGAATTCTACGCTACACTAATAAAAGCTGTAGCCTGCACAAAGTTTACTATTTTCAATGCTTTATTAAAAATACCTCAACATAACTGAGCTTCCGGTCTACTGAAAAAGGTAATGGGGCTACATTCACACTGCAATATCTAAAATGTAGCACTCATCATCTCCTCCTAGCTCGACTGCCAAAAGCAGAAATTCATTGTTACTGCTTTAGAGGATTTTTCTCTGACGAATGAAACAATGTCGCTGAAAAATCCTTTGTAAACTGTAACAAGAGTCCAGGCTAGGAGGAGATTTTGAGTGCCTCATTATGGATTTTGCAGAATGAATGTCACCCCATCAACTTATTACAGTATACCAGAAGCAGTTATATCATGGTATTTTTAATAAAGCATTTCAAATAGTAAGTTTTGTGCAGGATAGAGCTTATCTTAGTGCACTGTAGAATAGATTTTTTACTAAAAAATATTTTAATATTTTAATCTGCTGACAATACTGTGTAAACGAAAGACAGAAGAAAGACCCTCATGTTGAAAAAATGGCAGGAGCAGCCATAAAGACTATTCATTTACTAAACAGATAATGTAATTTTAACAACAATATGATACTTGGAGCCCATGCTAGGAGACATCATATAAGTATGTGTGTTGCAACGTACTGCTTTATATTAAACATATGCTTTTTATTTACACTTGTTCCAGATTTTCTGTAATTGAAAAAAGCAGCATGAACGTTTTACTTACTTAGTCGAGGTCTTGGCCTGAAGACCATCTCAAGTCCTTTCACTTCAAGTGCACAGTTATCCTGCAGTAAGGAGCCCCATGGAATGGAGAGAGAAATGGTTTGTATAAAACCTTCTGTGACCTCCAAAGGTGCATCTGCTGATTCCAGTACTTCATTTAAACTCTAGATCGAAAAACACATTCATAAATGCATTGTTCACATTGTTTCATGTGTGCTATTCGAACATTCAATGAGGAAAAAACACCATGATTTCCCACTTCAGTATGAAAAACTATAACCAGGAAAACCAAAGCAAAAATTAGGGAGGCAAAAATACAAAACGAAGAACTGATTATGTGTCAAGCAAAGACAAATTCCAAAAAGCTTAGCAATATATCAATATATCAAAGTAAATAGATGCTGGTTGAGAGTATGGATGGTTCATTAAAAATTGGTATACTTGGTTACACTGCACTATGAAACAACAAATGTGCTTATTCAGTTATTTTCCACAATGCATTCAATTAAAAAACTTATAAAAATGTAAAACAAAAGCATTTCATTGAAAAAGTTTCAGTGATTGATAAAGTCTAAGCATATCTAGTGCATCTGTAAAGTGTTGTAAAATTGCAAATATGTTGCTGTTAAAATTATTATATACAATTTTCTGAGGGTAAAGACAAAATAGTATAAGAATAGTTAATTTTGCAAGAAATGTCTGAATTTAACTATGTATCTGCCTTAAATATTGGTCAGTGGCAGTAGCCTGAGCAGAATACTCTGTAAGTGAATCAAAGATCTGATATCAAAGATTGCTGATCGATAAGGACATTGTTAGCTACAGAACTTCCTTTACAAAAAAAAAAAAGGACTGCTTAGGAAAATCTTGAGTTTGAGGAAAGTAAAAGAACTGCACTTGGGCTTTAGAGCAGAGACACACGGCAAAATCAGGGAAAATGTTAAATATTGCCTTCAATTATTGACATTGCCTAAATATTGCCTTCAATTATAGACAATGATAAGTGTTCAGGTGCACCATGCTAATTTTCACTGACATTGAACACTAAATAAGGGACAAAGCCAATATCATATTTCTCTTACAGGGATAGCACACAAATAATCTAAAGGTAAACCGCTGTTTTACAAACAGTCTTTATTATTGTTTAACATACAATTTTCCCCAAATTTTTAACCTCATTACAGCATGACCTAGTAATTTGCAATACACTAACAAACCACAAGGTTGATCTGTTTGTAGTAAGAAAAAAAACAGTATATGAATGCATCGGCTGATCATTTCTTTTAAAGGAAACATATTATGTAAAAAATAAGAATGTACCAGTGCATTATATTCACTTAGATATAGAAGAATTGTGCTTAAAATAGTAGTGTTTCAGGCTGACTTATTGAATATTTCAGCAAAAACCCTAATGATCCCTCCCTTCTTTCCCACTTCCTGCTCCCTGAATTCCCAGGCTGTGCAGGGGAGCCAGCGGCTCTCAGCTCACTGCACAGTATGACAGGAACCAATAAGCAGCTAGTAGGACCTGATAGGAAACTGAAACATGTCTGTGCGTGTCTGACTGCAGGGCTGTGATTGGCTGTCCCCCCTCCTACTGTGCTTCTGGCAGGGACCATTAGGACACACCCACCCCTCATTTGAAACACGGACAGGGACCAGAGAACATCTATAGGGAGCTCTAATAAAGGGGCTATTTTTAAAGATAATATTCATTTTCAGCACCATGTAAAAGCAACACCATATATTACTGATAAAAAAATCCCTATTTGTGTAAGCAATTATTTATCCTATATGTCTCCTTTAATACTGTGCACAGATATGATGATTTCTCTTTTAAGGTGCAACATGTTTTCTTTCTTTCACCAACTGCAACATTTGTAGCAAGATACAATATTATTCCATACATTTGAGGCATATTGCATGGTAGCTTGAATGGCTTACCCATTTGTCCAAGGGAACTTGTGACAGAGAGCCAGTGCCTTGATACAAATCCAAGGTGAGCTGTTCCAGGCTGAGTTTTTCCTGAAGAAAGTGGCCAAGATATCGCTGCAACAGGTACCTACAAGCCCTCTTCTTGATGGACTCAGAGAAGGGCCAAGGCATGATTACTAGCGGATAGATGATCACTCAGCCTGATTAAATTTGTCACCCTAGGGTGCAGTTATCTGCTAATGTAATAAGCACCCACACTCTCATCTAACAGACACAACCTACACAAGCAGCCATGCACACAATCATTTATACCTGTGGACCATTACTTATCCACCTTTAACTCGTCACTCACTTGAGCACTCACCCAATACGCTGGGCATTCATAAAGTCACACAATATCTTGTATCTCTGTTAAAGGCCTCTAAGCCACGTTCAGCTGTGTCTCATGCTCAAGTTTAGCGGAGAAGCGGAGATAGAGGCCTCCTATTCGTCGGCTTTCTGTAGGAGGATAACGGTGCTGTACTGGCAGCCATACTACAAGCATCTAATCCTGACGATTCCACAAAGCTGCCTTCTCACTCTCCCATAACTCCGGATCAGCTTCTCTCAGGGATCCAAACATAAACAATGACATCACTTCCTGATTGTAAGTCCAGCGCAGTTCTACAGACGCCATTTGTAATTCTGGCAGGCAATGAACAGCTTGCTTCCGAGCGTGCCCAGTCACTGTTATTGAAGTTGGCATGAACAGGAAGTGAGGATTCGGCCAGGGCGGCGGAAGTCATTGATTGTAGTTCAGAATCTGCGCGATACGCCTGATCTGCAGTACTGCAAATAATTACAGGTAAAAGTGGGAAAGCTGGGCCGGTAATGTCGAGATTTTATAGGGTTTGTAGGGCCCTACTAGGCGCTTGAAAATAATATTACCGGGCCTTTCCTGCTGTATGTGTGTAATGGTTATAGTTCAGCGTTAGCAAGCGTTCAGAACATTTTACTTCCATTTTCAAGCTGAATAAGGGAACCCGGGATTTCTAGTACCCCAAAAAAAGTTTATCAATATTTGGTTTGTGGATATTTGGGTGTTTGTCATCATCTTTCCCTGAAGACATTTCAGTGCTTGTCCCACAAGAAAGACTAATCTATAAAAAAAAAGTTGTGGATAACTGTTTTGTGTAATCATTTACTGTAGTTCTATTTGGCACAGCTGTAGGCAAGCAGTTTGGCTGCAGGCACATCTATTTAAAGGACACATTGTATAAAAAATAAGAACATACCAGTGCATTATACTAATTTAGATGTAGAAGAATTGTGCTTACAAAGTAGTGTTTAAAGGTTGGGGCAGACGGGGAGATTTAGTCGCTTGGCGTTTAATCGACTAGCGGAAACTTTGGACGATTCCGTAAATTGTAACACTGCGAGTGCATTGGCGTTGGCGTTTTTTCATTCAAACAGGTAGCGGGAAGGGAGCAGGCAGTCCGGAGAGATTGTTGCATCGCAGAAGAGGAGATAAACGCCAAGCGACAAAATCTCCCCATCTGCCGCAAGCATAAGTCTGATGTATTGAATATTTCTGCAAAAAAACTAATAATCCCTCCCTTCCACTTCCTGCGCCCTGAATTCCCAGGCTGTGCAGGGCTCCCTGCACTGTAGGACAGTAACTAATCAGCAGATAGCAGGACCTGATTGGGAACTAAAGACTGTCTGTGCTTGTGTGACTGCAAGGATGTGATTGGCTGTCCCACTCCTACTGTGCTTCTGGCAGGAACCATTAGGACATGCCCACCCCTCATTTGAATCACAGACCGGGACCAGAGACTTTTAGGGAGCTCCAATAAAGGGGCTATTTTAAAGATATTCATTTTTAGCACTATGTAAAAGCAACACCATATATTACTTATCATTGCCTACAAAAATAGGGTTCTTTCATTTATTCTATGTCTCCTTTAAATATACAGATAAATCCACTTTGGTTTGTGTGTTTGACACAGAATAACTAAACCCAGATATCCCACTTTTCCCATTTAACAGAGAAAATTGTGTCACAGCATCCCATCTAATTAAAGTGTTCACCATTGTGAACAATGGTGCTTTGGTATACTAATGAAAAGATTAAATGAGTTGAGATAACTTTAGATAACACAGTTTCTTCAATTAGTCCTGAGTCACGACTCATTGAACACACAAATCCAAGTGGCTTCATCTGTACCTTTATCCCTTGGTGGGCTA
>CM044445.1:71771272-71781793 GCA_024363595.1 Xenopus borealis
AGCAGCAACAGCAAATCTGCCTCAGGTTCTGGAGGGCCAGGATTACCCCTGCTTACAGTATATACTTTTTTTTAAATCTTCCTTTATTCTTCTGGAATCCATAATTAGAGCATAGAGGTGGGGAAGGAGAACTATAATTGACAGTTGAGATTTCCAGAGTTTATAACAGGTATGGGTGTTACTTTTATTATACATCTTTTTATGTCTAGGTGACAGGTCTACAAATTGTAGACAATTTGCAATTGATTTTCATTTTTTATTATTTGTAGTTTTTGAGCTATTTTTTTGTGTTTTATTCAGCAGCTCTCCAGTTTGCAGTTTCAGCAACCTGGTTGCTAGTGTCACAACATACCTTACAACATGCTTTAATATGAATAAGAGACTGGAATATGAGAGGCCCTGAATAAAAAGATGAGTAATAAAAAGTAGCAAGAACAATACATTTGTAAATTTAAAGAGCATTTGTTTTTAGATGGGTTCAGTGACCCCATTTGAAAACTGGAAAGAGGCAAAAGAGGCAAACAATTAAAAAATGCTAAAAAAAGAAAGCCAGTTGAAAAGTTGCTTAGAATTCTATAATATACTAAAGCTGAAGCTAAAGGGGAACCACTCCTTTAAGCTTTTTCTCAGCAGAGCCCTTGCAACAAGTTGGTCTTTACTTCCTAGTTAGAAAGTTGGTCCTCACATAATTGGAACAAAAGATTATTTGTTTTTTGTAAATAAAGGTAAAAGATTGGACTATGTGCTGTGCATTTACAATCAAACTGAACAATTTTATTTAAAGTAATATGGTTTAAAATAATGGGCTGGTATCATTATAATATATTTAGTAATTTGTTATAGAGCCAACATTTTCCGCAGTGCTTTACAGAGACTGAATGAGTGTTATGTTTTTTTCTTGTTTTACAGGCAGAATATATCTTCAGAAACAACCCTCAGACAGAATGAACAATGTGTTTTAAAATGCTTAATTTTCTCTTTTGAAATATATTTCCTTGGCTGAACCATGCATGATCCAATTGTTAGTCCAGGGTTTAATCATTTACTGTATGTCAGTCCACCACAGCATATGTGTGCAAAATCAGGCAAAGATCCATCAATTTGGTAACCTCAGGAAACAATCAGATTTTCTCATGTGTGGCTAGCTTTACACCTCCCACAAGTTTACACACCCTTAGGAGACTTCCTGTATCTCACTCGCTTAATGCAGCACATTACTGGTGGTTCGTAACAGTACAAGTAAAAACTCAATCAGAGTTGTAAGCATTGTTTGTGAGAAGTATAGTATGAGTACAAAGCTGTGTACAGCAACTAAAGTCATATTTTTGTGAGGGCTGAGCATACAGCAAAAAATATTTTTTTGTATTGGAACATAGCTTATGCTTTGACCATTTTAATCCATGGTATTGTCAGTTGGACCAATTTAGCTCAAAGGACATCAACATGCCTAATGCTATATTGATAACATATCTATATAAATACCAAAAATGAGAATTTAAAAATTTTCCTTTTATTAACCACAGCTAATCTAGGCACATTAAACAGCAAAATGTTCAGAAGACCGCTGGAGTTCATATTTATCCAATCCATACCTGTCCATACAGAAGAAGGTGACTGTAGGCAGCAGAATATGGTTGGCCTCAGGAGGCCAGAAGTGTGTGACTCTACAAAAATAAACAATGCAGTTTTTAAAGGTCATATATCATATGATACAATAAAGATGGCCATAGATGTGCAGATTTACCTGCAATATTGGACATCCTCATCTCCCGATCTGCCACTTACCTTCAGTTTAAAGGAGAATTTAACCTGTAAGTGAAAAAAATCAACCTGTAAAAAACCTCCCCTGTGTAGGCCCCCCTCCTGGCCTACCTGCCCCTTGGGCAAATGCCCCTAACTTGTTACTTACCCCTCCTTCCAGGTTCTGTCCAGCGGAGTTCACAGGCTCCATCTTGTCTTGTCCGCTCTTCATCCTGTACTGACCTGCGCTCTTGGGCTCAGTACAAGGAGTCTGCCGGTGCGGAGCTACTGCGCATGCGCCAAAAGTCACAACATTTCTGATCATTTTTTTTTTAAAGTTTGTGACTTTTAGTGCATGCGCAGTAGCTCTGTACAGGCAGATTCCTCCAACTGCGCATGCGCCCAAAAGTCACAAACTTTCCAGTCTTTTTTTCGGGAAGTTCATGACTTTCGGGTGCATGTGCAACTGGAGGAATCTCCCGCCACGGAGCTACTGCGCATGTGCCTGAAAGTCATGAAGTTTCAGATTTCTTGTTTCGGAAACTTTGTGGTTTTCTCATGCACAGTAGCTCCGCACTGGCAGATTCCTCCTGCTGCACATGCGCCCGAATACGCTGGTCAGTACAGGATGAAGAGCGAACGAGTTAAGATGGCACCTGTAAACTCCACTGGCCAGGACCTGGAAGGAGGGGTAAGTAACAAGTTAGGGACATTTTCCCGGTGGGGTCGGGGGCAGGTAGGCTGGGGGCCTACACAGGGGAGGAGTTTTTTTTCACTTACAGGTTGAATTCTCCTTTAAATAAAGTAGTAAAAGAACAGATCAGACAATGTTCTGCCCTGACAGCAATCGTACAAAAGTTTATGTCCGATAAAGCTGGTGACAGTCTCCCACTGAAAATCGTCAGATCGGCAATACATGCAGCGATATCATCGGCAGCTAGGGTTGCCACCTTTTCCTGGAAAAAATACCGGCCTTCATATATATTTTTCTTTTTTTCCCTATTAATAACATTGGGATCAAACATCAAAAATACCGGCCAGGCTGGTAAAATAACGGCTAGGTGGCAACCCTATGGGCAGCTGACAGAAATCTTCTAACCTGTATCGACTGAACAACCGATTGCCACAGCATGAAAAGTGTCGGTACACTCCACACATGGTCCGAAAATCATCTGAATCAAGGATTCATGTGATTATATCTGTATGTCTTAAGAGTAGTGGGCCCTGCATCCTGGACATTTACTAGCACAGAACAGAAGGATTTTCTATAAAGTGCCATACACTTCATGGTTACCTTTCTTATTGTTATGTTTACTGCACAGATAAAAAAAAAAGAAACTTTTTTCATTTGGATTCCGTATTTTATTTTTTCCAAAATGAAGTTTTAAAGTATAATGTTCATGTCTCTGGTGTTTTAATCTGGTGAATCAATAATCCAAGTGCAGATTCTGAACTGTTACAATCTGCTACATTAGTTAATGCATTTTTAAGCCGCATCTGTGGAATATTTAGCAACTATTTTATCAGTTATAACACCTGCCTATAAAGAAAATCAAGGTTTATGCTCTGCAGGGCCAAAAACAAGAAATGTATTAAAGGGATAGTTCCCCTTTAAGTTAACTATTAGAATGTTATAGAATGGGTAATTGTAAGTAACTTTTCAATTGGTCATCATTATTTTATTTTTTTTATAGTTTTTTAATCATTTGCGCTTTTGTTCTGACTTTTTCGAGCTTTCAAATGGGGTTCATTGACCCCCATCTAAAAAACAAATGCTCTGTAAGGCTACACCTTTACAGTTATTGCTACCTTTTATTACTCGACATTCTATTCAGGCTCTCTACTAATCATATTGCAGTCTCTTAATCAAATCATTGCTAGGGTAATTTGGACCCTAGCATTGCTGTAATTGCAAACTGGAGAGCTACTGAATAAAAGCTAAATAACCCAAAAACCACAAATGAAACCCAATTTCAAATTGTCTCAGAATATCACTCTCTACATCATACTAACAGTTAACTCAAAGTTGAACAATCCCTAATGTATCAATTTAGAAAAAATACAGTCTGTGACCCCCCCTCTTCCAGAGCTGCTTTAGACATGAAGAAGTTAACAACTGAAACTTACAATTTCAATATTAGAGAAATATTCACAAAATATTCATGAAAAAGGCCTTACTTTCTGGTGAACGTTTTGAAATGAATTGAACTAAAAAAAGTCAAAAGGTGAACAACCTCTTCAAAGTTATGACCAGCTTACATAATAGGGCAGTGTTTCCCAAATTCTGTTGTATGTCTTAAGTGGAAGGGGCTGGGGCTAGGGTTGCCACCTGTCTGGTTTTGACCTGGACAGCCCAGTGATTTGAAGGGGGTCAAAACTTCATGCCTGGTTTTCCAAATTAGGAAAACCGTCAGGATTCCCCATGATTGACATGTCAACTGGCTAATCGCTGTGTCATAGCCCCACCCTCTGATGTCATGACCCCATCCCCGGTACATCACAACCCTGCCCCCTCTATGTCACAGCCGCGCCCCTGGCCGGTCTCCACAAAAGGTGGCAACCCTAGATGCACTGAGCCCACTATTTAGGATTTGGCCGAATCCCAAATCCTTTGTGAAAGATTTGGCAGAATACCGAACCAAATCCAAACCCTGATTTGCATATGTAAAATAGAGAAATACGGGGGAAAGAGAACCCCACATTGTTAGCAGATGGCCTTCGTTTTGCTGCTCCCCACGCAGCATTCACCTTTTGTGCAGGACGGGGG
This sequence comes from Xenopus borealis, assembly GCA_024363595.1. NCBI lineage: Eukaryota > Metazoa > Chordata > Amphibia > Anura > Pipidae > Xenopus > Xenopus borealis. The sequence goes on from CM044445.1 coordinate 71,775,780, forward strand.
TCAGGGGGTCCACGTTGCTAGTTCAGAAAGCGCAATTGCACGCTCTGCACTAGAAGAGCAGAATTTACAGGTTGAAAACTGGTAATTCGGCTCTTAAAGTTAACATGAGTGAGATTTTTGCCTCCAGAATTAAAATAGGCCCTGGCATTTCAGGTACACAGAGGCCCAATCAGCCCTTATAGAGGCCCAAACAGCCCCCTAAATACTGACTTTCTATTGGACCTTATAGCAGCCCCTCTGGCATTTGCCAGAACATAGAGATTGAAAGTCCAGGCCTGTTTGCCACTCCTGGCAGCCAGGTGGGCGCCTCACCTCATTGGCAGAGCACCCCTCGTGATTACAATTTTTTTGACTTCCTTGTTTGTGTGATGAAAATTCATGTGATTTTTCTTCAGATTTGGTTTGACCAGGCATTTGGATTTGGCCAAACACACTGCAGCATTTAAACGTTACAAGACACAGCAGTAGGAGAGATTACAGTCTGAAGTGGAGATCATTTGGTGTATTTTCATATTAACACTGGAGTACCGCCCCAGACCACTGCCAAAGACAACGCATGTTCTAGGTCAGGGGTCCCCAACCAATTTCAACTGTGAGCAACATTCAGAGTCGGGGAAAACATTCCTGGGTGGTGCCAAATAAGGGCTGTGATTGACTATTGGTGGTAGCCCTATGCATACCTCCCAACTGCACTTTTTTTGGAGGGACAGTCCCCCTTTTGAGAGCTCAACCCGCAGTCCCTCATATGTACTGGAAAGTCCATTTTTTCTCTGCACTGAACAGCCAGAAAAAGAAACAAAGTTTTTAACTTAATTGGTTTTTGGCAGAGCGCCCAGAACAGGTAACAGGTGCAACTATGATACTTTGTAACAATTTTGAGATAAAAAATAAATATGTAATTGTAGCAGTTTAGATAAGGAGAAATATTTTCAAACTTTCATAACCTTCCAAATTTTGTAAAATGAATATGGCAATTAGGGGTGTGGTCACAAAAATGGGCGTGATCAAAAATGAAGCCACACTACAAGAAAAAACTAGTTTTTGTCCCTCTTTTTACTTCCAAAATGTTGGGATGTATGCCTATGTGGACTGTCAGCCTGCTCTGTTTGGCAGTGCACCTGTTTTTTTTTTGCAACCAAAACTTGCCTCCAATTCTGGAGCTCAAAAATAAGCAGAAAATTATCGACATGTTGCTGGCGAGCTACCGGTGGAAATCTAGGTATAATCATCCCGCAAAACTCCTCCCATACTACACGGGAGGGATATTTCCCTCATTACATCCCTCAAGGAGACCTCTCGATTTCGTCAGGGTTGTTGATTAAATGTAGCTCCGCCTCGGGCAGTGACGCAACACAGAAGGTTGCTGTGGTAGCAGCGAGCGCCATGTTAGAACAGACTGGAAGTTGTTGGGCGGGAGCTTCCGGTTAGGGTAGCTCATTGTTGTTCGTCGAAACCGGTTTGTAGCAGAAGGGATTCTCCTCTTCTGCCGCCTTGCTTCGGAGTATCATGCCCTGCTGCTGCGGGCGAGGAGGGTGACAATGCCGTTGTAAGTATAAAACGCCCTGGGAACAGGCGAGGGGCATTCGGGCCCGTGGGTTAAATCAGGCGTGTCTCTCAATTTACGGAAAGCTTATTACGGGTCGCAAGTAATGCCCCAAGAAGTTGAATTGCAGGACTATTTTAAATTGGTGGGGAGTTCTAGTTCGGAAAGACTGGAGGTAAAAAAAAAATCCAGTCTTAGAGGGCTGCGTTGAAACTTCTTGATGTGGTCATTGTATGGTGAAGAGAGACCGGCTTTGTGTGCGCAGCAGAGCTTGGGGAAATGAACTGCAGAAGGATGAAGGTCGCTCCGTGTAGAAGGAAGCGGCAGTGTCGGCGTGCTGGCTCATGTCTAGGCCGCGTTACTGCAATGGGATAAGAAGTTATCTGCACGTCATGATTGGGCTGTGTAGCCTGGCAGCCTCTTCACTCTCACTGCCACGGACTCCTATATAAACAAACATAGTTCTACAGCATGGCTCCAACGCTCTCCTTGTTCTTTCAAAACTTACAAGCAATCCTGCATCTGGAGAGACGGCAAGAATACCCAGCACGTAGCTCTTCAAACGTAGATCTGTATCCTGTCTGCATGAGATGTGTTTACTTATGGCATAAATGAACCCCGCTCTTTTTGTAGGCAATAATGTATACTATATGGTGTTGGTTTTACTTTTGGACACATTTATATTTTCTTTAAAAAAAAAAGACCCTTTCATTGGAGCTCCCTATATGTCCAAGCCAGAAACACAGTAGCAGGGGTGCAGCCAATCCCAGCCCTGTAGTCACACAAGCGAAGCTAGGATTCGGTCCCCTATCAGACCAGCCTAGCTGCTACAGTGTTGTGTGCCACCTGCTCTCCTGCACAGCCTGGGAAAAGAGGCAGCAGGAAGTGAATCAGATGGGAGGGGCTAGTGAGGTTTTTGCAGGAATTGCCCATAAAGTAAACAAAAACAAAGAACATTCCTTCTATATCTAATAGTTTAATGCACTGGCAAGTTCTTATTTTTTTTTATATATGTCTCATTTAAAGGACCAGTAACCTCAAGAAAATAAAACAAGCTGCTGAGTAGCAATGCCAGAAATTGAAAAAAGGCTATGGCACAGGATAAGTAGTTGATAAAGATAACAATATGTTCTACAGAGCTTATCCGTTATCTGCTGTGTAACTTGAGCCGTTGAATAGCTGCCCTCATTGCCACACAGTAGCTTATTTATATAAACAATAGTAGTGTTTCTGAAGCAGAGCCGTTTTACTAGTACAGGGCAACACTGCATTATATTTTTATAACTTTTTTTTTTATTTGTTGGTTACTGGTCCTTTAATGGAAAATCATCCCATAGATTTTCCATGATATTCAAGTCCGGTGACTCTGATGGGCATTCTGCAATATTGTATTTCTCCTGCATAAATGTCTTTAGATTAACCTATGCCAGTATTCCTTTAACTAACTAATTATCAGCATTGTACTGTGAGGATTTCTAGTTTTAAATCAATAGCATTGTGTTTAAGGGATACAATCATTCTACCGCTTTCCAAGTATTGAATTCCAGATGGACATATAGGTCAAACTTAAGGTGCCCATAGATGCACAGATATCGTACAAACGAATTTTCGTACAATATTCAGTGCATGTATGGTGTGAAATGTGCTAACCATAACGGCACCTGGACATCGGCCTCTCTTTAGTGCTGAATCTTCAGACAGATGTAGAATTCTATTGTTTCTACCTGAAGTGTTCCTTCGACTTAATGGCACACGGGTCAGCTAAAAAATTGCCAATGGCAACCTACCATGATCAGGGTTCACTTCAGTGGCCATCTTGCAGAGCAAGTATTTGTGCTTTTTGGCCATTTATGAAATGTTTGCAATAACTTTTTTGGCGGCCTTTTGATATTAGTAAGTGAATGATGGGGCCAAGCATTGTATCAATTTGCTTGCATTAAGTAGGAGCTGTTTTCGTTATCACTTTTGTAACCACATTTGGTTGATATTTATCATATTTATACAAAAAAATGAACATATTAAAAACATACAACTATAAAACTTGTATATTTAGCATTTGAGCAAGTTGATATTCATGATTTAAAAAAAAAAAAAAAGAGCTTAGATCTGTCTCAAAGCTATAGATTTAAATTACAGTGACAGTTTGCTCCTCATTTTTTCTTTTTATTCATTTAGCATGTGGGGTTTTTCTGCTTCAAACCTGTTTTTTTTTTTTTTATATATATATTACTGGTGGCTTAGCATTCCTTCTTAAAGCATGTACATTCCAGGATTTTATGTTTCTGTATCATTTTAAAAAGATACCTAGAACTAACCTATGCAGTGTAGCATCTTGTTGGAGAGGATGGATTGATATGGGGTGTAGACTATTTTTTAAAGTTAATGCTAATATTTAATTTTTTTTCTTTTTCAGTCCTCTTGCAAATCAGGGATCACAGCAGTCACAGAAGACCTTTGGTATTACTTCACCTATTAGTTTAGCCTCACCCAAAGATACCGATTGTACCCTCACACAAAAACTAATTGAAACCTTAAAACCTTATGGAGTTTTTGAAGAGGAAGATGAGTTACAACATAGGTAAGTACCTAAACTTTGGAGAAAAAAGGCTAACTTTAGATATTAGGACTATTTGTGATGTTGATTTTAATTTCCAAACTGCATTTATCTTCCTAACTTTTTTAAATTCTGCATTTTAATGTTAAAAAATTAGAAAGCTATCTAGCTAGAAACATTGTATTATATATACAAGTCTTCACTAACACCAAAGTTCAAACTCATATCTACATCCTGTGCTTGTAACATTTTATTTATTGCATTTCAATAATACCAAAATGATTTATAACTTTTTCCAAAGGACAAGTCAAACAATTTGTATTTGGGGTGATATATGTTTAATCTCTTGCTGTTTTGTGTAAATATTTTTGCAGAATTTTAATTCTGGGGAAATTAAACAACTTAGTAAAAGAATGGATCCGGGAAATCAGTGAGCTTAAGGTAATATTACAAATTCAATGTAATCCAAACCCATAGATACGCTTAAAAAAAGACTACATTTTTAATACATTTTTTTTAAATCCAAGCAACCATAAATAGCTATGTGTATACATATTTTTGTCCACAGGGCTTTACAATAGTTTAAAAAAAAAAAGTCACTGTATCCAATGATGCTTATTTTGAGTGGACCTTTGTGTGCGTACAAAGCTGTGGCTCCAATAATAAAAAAAGCAAATACTTTCTGAAATCATTTTTATAGGGTTTTGTCAGAAATATCTGGAATTGTTTGTTTTTCTAGAATTGCATAGGCCAAATCATTTTCAATTTGACAAGAGATTTGCTTCTATTAATACAGCTTCTTCAGCAAAATTGAAACAAAAGTTCATTTTTGATTGTTAAATTTAAAAAGCTGAATTTTCTGTTTAATTCACTAGAATCTTCCACAGTCTGTGATTGAAAATGTTGGTGGAAAGATTTTTACCTTTGGCTCATACCGATTAGGCGTTCATACTAAAGGTAACCAAAATAATATTTTCGTTTGTATGTTTACAACATTGTCTGGGTTGAAATTGTAAGTATTCATATTTCTCCATTACATCCTGTATTAGGGTTACCATCCGATATTGCTTAGGGGATTTATGGCTAAATACTCTGCTTATGCAACCTAACTGATAAAGTTCTTGGAATGTCCAAAAAGTTGCTTTATTAATGGGGTTTTTTTGTGGGCTATATAAATCTTTAAACACATTAACAGTGTGGTGCTGGTAATTATGGGTTTATGCGACCTGTGTTTTGTGAGATTCTTTGTTTTATATTGCTATAATGAAAATGCAGCAGGGCATTCAAGAGGTTGTACCTAATTTATTTGTATGTTTGGAGTGCGGTTGTCCATTAATTTATGTTGCTGATGATATTCCAGTTAACTTTATTTATTTAGCCACGTAATGGAGGTATCTGCATGTTGCTACAGAATGTTAACAATGGGGAAAGACAAATAATCTGGAACCTAATTTACATGATAAGGAATAAGAACACTTTTTAGGTAGTCTTTGCTTTTTGTGTGCTTCCATTTTTTTCCTGAAAAGATGTCACACATTCATTTTTGGAGCTTTTTAGGTGGCTGAGGCCATAAAACCAGTTGGAGGGTTACTTTTGGCATTTAGGCCTCCAATTGAACAGACCTGCTATATCGAATGGTCTGTGTCCGGTTTTGGTGGAGACAGGTAGCCATTGGTAATGAGTACCAAAGCAAATGGTGGCAACTTGCAGTTTCTCTTCAAGGGGAACTATTGTGAAATTAAAAAAAATAGTATACTCTTCATCATGCTGAAATAAGACATTTTCTATTAAAAGGTCTGACCAAGTTCTGAAATAAACAAAGTAACTTTTCACTTTATTTTTCCTCTTGCCCGCTGTCCCTCTTCTTTTTCTGTTAATGCTGGAGTCTGATTTTGATAGACAGTTTGGTCTAATATA
>CM044445.1:71800577-71814149 GCA_024363595.1 Xenopus borealis
TATATAACATTCAATAGTAAAATTCAGGTCCCGCTGCATTACATTCAGTTATATTGAGTAGGAGGAACAGCAGCTTGCCAGAAAGCAGTTCCATCCTTAAGTGCTGGCACTTTCTGAAAGCACATGACCAGGCAAAGTGACCTGAGATGGCACCTACACACCAATATTACAAGTAAAGAAAATACACTTGCTGGTTCAAGAATTACATTTTATATTGTGGATTGAATTATTTACAGTGTAAACAGTGGTTTATAAATAAAAACTACATTATAAAAGTCATGACCGAATCCCTTTAAATATACTAGAATAACTTTGTATATTGCTCTGTTTATTAGCATTGTGGTTAAATGGAAATGTGGATCTGCAGGCAGTGAAACAGCAAGATGTCTTAATTAAGCACCACATGTATGGACTGACTTTTTACAAAACATTTGAATACAGTAATGCTACAGAGCTGATAATCATTTATGAAGCAGAATGCTTTAGTTGTTGTTCTGGCATAAAATGGCAATCGAAATTACTAGTTTGACTTGTCTCATTAATTTTATAAATATTCTATATTTTGAGTTTGTCACTAAGCTCAGGTAATGGCAGCCCTCATATGAAATATATAGATAGGAGAAATCTGTCAAATAAATGCGTGGTTTACTGCTCAGGCCCCAAATATATTGGAGACAATGGCAAACTATAGCAGTTTCACACACAACACTTAAAGGAATAGTTCAGGGTAAAAATAAAAACTGGGTAAATGAATAGGCTTTGCAAAATAAAATAAAAAAAAAAGTTATCCAAAAAATGTAATTTATAAAGGCTGTAGTGACTGGATGTGTAACAGAACAGAACACTACTTCCTGCTTTTCAGCTCTCTAAATCTGAGTTAAGGTGGCCATACATTGAGATATCCGCTCGTTTGGCAATGTCGCCAAATGAGTGGATCTCTCCCTGATATGACCACCTCGGGCTGATCCGATCGTGGGCCCTAGGGCTCAACGATCGGAACATAGCGGAGGCCATAGGAGTGGTCAGATCGCGGGACCGCATCAATGAACGGATGCGGCCACGATCCGACGGGATTTTTAGTTCCGCCCGATCAACATCTGGCCTACTTTTGGCCTGATATCTATCAGGAAAGCCTGTCGAAGGGCCGTATACACGGGCTGATAAGCTGCCGACTTGATCTGTCGGCAGCTTTTATCAGCCGGTGTATGGCCACCTTTAGTCAGTGACTTGAATGGGGGCCACATGGTACATAACTGTTCAGTGAGTTAGCAATTGATCCTCAGGATTCAGTACAGATTCAAAAGCAACAGTTATTGATTATAATGCTATAATGTGGCCCTCCCTCAAGTCACTGATTGGTTACTGTCTGGTATCCAGGTATTGTAAACCAAGAGAGTTGAAAAACTGTTAGGTTAGACTTAGTCACTTCAGCCATTATACATTACATTTTTGCCTAACTATATTGAAAACATTATTTATTTTGCACAGCCTATCTATTTACTCAGTTTTACTTTTATATCGAACAATTCCTTTAACTGCAAAAGAACTTTATAAACAAAAAAATCTATACTAAATAACGGTGTTGAAGTGGTATGTGATCTCTAGGCTCCCTCACCTAACATTTTGGTGACAATGGACAATTTATCAGAGGACCTTTGGGATCATGGATTAGTGTTAAGTATGTCTTCTTTTGCTATTTATTATTGTAACCGCAGTCCTCACAATGTGCTGTGAATTAGCAGAAAAGCTGTTGCGAAGCTGCTGGAGGCACAGGTCTTCACTGACAACGCAATTGCGCTAATTATATTGCAAGGATCAATCATGGAGTAGTTTTAGTCTGCACTGTTTGTTTGCGCTATAAACCAGCGGTTCTGGATGCATAGTTGGTCAAAAGGACGTAAAGGATTGATTTGCATGTCTCCACCCATGATGCCTTATGGGAGAATTAAAACTCTAATTTTTGTATCTAGTCCGTGCCATGTGTATGGCATGAGACAAGTAAATATCTTCTGATTTCAGAAGGCTTCACTTTGCATGCAGTTACTTGTGAAGGGCTTTTTGGATCCTTTCAGCCCTTCTCACCCTAACCTAGTTCAGTTTTCCTCTTCAATGTTGAGCTAAAAATAAAAAAATGCTCATTTAAAATAACTCCTAAAATAGCTCATATCAAACTAAGGGGTACACTGCTCTTTCAATCACAATCTGTCTAACATTGCCTGAGGTGTGACAAACTTTAGATTTGCCCGAGTGCACCTTCATTCTACTTAACAAAACAAAGTAGATAATCCTTTATCGCTTACTGCTTCTATTGGGGATGCACCGAATCCACTATTTTGTATTCGGCCGAACCCCCGAATCCTCGAGAAAGATTTGGCCGAATACCAAACCGAATCCGAACCCTAATTTGAATATGCAAATAAGGGGCGGAAAGGGGAAATAATTTTTTACGTCCTTGTTTTGTGACAAAAAATGGTGCGATTTTCCCAACGCGTCCCTACACAGGGACAATGGGGTATAGCTGGTATCACTAGGTGGTAGGACGCAACCTTAAGAAAGAAACTGACACCTCCTCCACTGGCTATACCCCCAGCAGGCGGAGCTTAGGTCAGTTTGAGTTGTGTCCTCAGGAGGATAGAACTTCTAGCAATTCTCTGCTCAGCTTTTGTTGGCAATTTGGGGTTGTGTTTGTCTCTTTACCACTGTGTAAAAGACTCTGTAGCACCCTACAACGTGGGATCTGCTGCCGGGGTCACTGGGTGCTGTGCACAGACCACCTTCCTGACCTTCCCTCAGGAGACCAGGCTAGCCCACAGGCATCGGGAGAGAGAGAGGGGCACCCTCTGCAGCGGGAGAGAGGGGCACCCTCTGCAGCGGGAGAGAGAGGGGCACCCTCTGCAGCGGGAGAGAGAGGGGCACCCTCTGCAGCGGGAGAGAGAGGGGCACCCTCTGCAGCGGGAGAGAGAGGGGCACCCTCTGCAGCGGGAGAGAGAGGGGCACCCTCTGCAGCGGGAGAGAGAGGGGCACCCTCTGCAGCGGGAGAGAGAGGGGCACCCTCTGCAGCAGGGTCAGGTAAGCAGGGTTTTCCGTGAGATTTTTCTCTCTCTCTCTCTCCCCCTTCTCCCTCCCATTCCACTCCTCTATGCTGACATATGAGAGGTGCTCCTGCACTATGCTATGTGGAACAGAGCTCTTTACTTCATCTGAAGCTTATTCTCTGGGGGAAGTTGTAACAGGGTCTGGCTTGTCCCCAGTGGCACCCTTTAAAACTTACATACTGCACCCTATGTGGTCAGTGTTCCCATAGCCCTTTTCTGTCTGCCTCATGGTCCGGAAATTAGCGCGCCCTTCCCGCCAGCGAACTTTCGCCCATACAATTTTTGCGGGCGCAAACACTGTGCTGCACGGCGCTGAAACACAAGGGACACCAGGCAGACAGAGCTACAACAAGCAGGGCTGAGTAAATCTGCAGGGCACTTCCAGAATCTCACGCTCTCCTTCCTGGTTACACAGGTTAGTGATAGAGCTTTTCACTGAGGGCATTTGCCTCCCTATATTGGCACACCAAATTGGTACCATGTCTGAGGGGCTCAGTGACAGACTTTTTCCCAGGCAGCACCTTTCACTGCTATAACGTTTCCCTAAAGGGCACAATAGTCCCCTATGGAGCAAGTGTGAGCCGCTCAGGCCAGACCCGGAGCCTCCAGAGTCTCCTCCTCTGATGAACCAGGCCCCTCAGGATGACCATCCAGTCTCCAGCAGGGAGTCTTCCCCCATGCCTGAATGGGCATCTCAATTGGCTACAGGTATTCCCAAGTTAACACAGTCCTTAGGATTGTCCAAACGGCTAGCAGCTTGTCTAAGCTCAAACCCTCTAAGCGCAGAGCACCTTCTCCATCTGATGATGATAGTGACTCCAGACGTTCACTTTCACCCCTTCTGGAGTTGAGGGATGACGACCCCTCTCTGAGGGAGAGCTATCCTCTGAATCAGAGAATGAAGAAGAGGAATCACTTCGCCATTCCTCCGAAGTAGATACACTGATTGCCTCTGTACTAGAAACCCTGCACCTACAAGAGCCGCAGGCTTCGGCTGCACCCTCTCACTCTTCAAGAGGCACAGTAAAACAGCTTCTGTATTCCCTTCTGATTCCCAGCTAGATCACATCATACAGCAGGAATGGGACAAGCCGGAGAAACGTTTCCAGCCTAGCCGCCGTTTCTCAAAGCTCTATCCGTTTCCAACGGAACAAATAGATAAATGGTCATCCCCCCCCCCCCCCCCCCTCGGTGGACGCACCTGTATCTAGGCTATCCAAAAGCACAGCCCTGCCGGTCCCAGATGCTTCTTCGTTCAAAGACTCTATGGACAAGAAGTCAGATGGACTATTCCGTTCCACGTTTACAGCCTCGGGCTCATCCCTCAGGCCCATAGTGGCCACAGCCTGGGTGAGTCGTGCAATGCAATCCTGGTCTGACTCTCTCCTCACTGCTATTGCTGATGAAGCTCCTCGCCATGAACTTTCCCAATGGGCTTCCCAAATCAAGGAAGCGAACGACTACATTTGTGAAGCATCTCTGGATGCAACACAGGTCGTCAGCAGAGCTTCGGAACTCGCAGTAGCTGCCCGCCGCTCCCTCTGGATGAAACTATGGTCGGCCGACCTTTCCTCCAAGAAATTGCTGACCTCTATCCCCTTCAAGGGTTAACTTCTTTTTGGGCCCGACCTTGACAAGATCATCAGTCAAGCCACCGGTGGCAAAAGTACTCTACTACTGCAATCCAAAACACGTTCCTCCTTTCGAAAAGGAAGGTTTTTTCGTGCCTCTCAGTCCAAAACCAGGAGCTCAGCCCCTCCACGCCAGGCCTTCACAGGCAGAGGGTGCTTCAGCAGCAAACAAAGATCTTCCTGGCAGAATCGGAAGCCTTCCTCAAAGACCACTGACAAGTCTTCCACGGCATGACGCCAGGTACAATCCAACCTCAATAGGAGGGAGAATGTTGCACTTTGCCGACGCATGGACTACAATTATTCAAGACGCCTGGATCCATGAGGTTGTTACTCGAGGCTACCACATAGAGTTCGCCACCACACAGATTTGTCATGTCTCAACTCAACAGGAATCCACAAAACGAGAAGCCTTCATTCAGGTTACTTCAAACCTGCTCCAGGCAGAAGTTTTTACCCCGGTGCTTTCGACCAAACTCTTCCAGGGATATTATTCCAATTTATTCGTGGTGCCAAAGAAGGACTGGTCGGTGCGCCCCATCCTAGATCTCAAATAGCTAAACAAATTCATACTCACACGAAAATTCAAGATGGAGTCCCTTAGATCAGTGATCGCAGCAATGGCTCCAGGGCAATTCCTCATGTCACTCGACATAAAGGATGTCTACCAGCACATCCACATTTTCCCTCCGCACCAGAAATACTTGCGCTTTGCATTCCGAAATCGCCATTTTCAATTCACAAGTCTACCCTTCGGCCTCACTTCGGCCACAAAACAGGCCATATCCCGTTGGATCAAGCAAGCTATACTATGAGCTTACACAGCACAAGGAACCTCCAAGTAGGGTCACGGCACACTCCACCAGAGGGGTAAGTACATCCTGGGCGTTCCGAAATCAAGCCTCAGCGGAACAACTGTGCAAAGCTGTAACGGTCCACTCCTTTTCCAAATTCTACCACTTTGATACCTTTGCGGCCTCTGACACCCGCTTTGGTAGAAAGGTGCTTCAGGCCGCGGTGGTTACCTCAACATAGGCCTTTTCCCACCCATGCCTTAGGGGACAGCTTTGGTACGTCTCTATTGTCCCTGTGTCCCCCAAGATGACTTGGAGAAAAGGAGATTTTGTGTACTCACCGTTAAATCTTTCTCTTCAGCCTCTTGGGGGGGGGGGATTGAGGCCTTCACTCCGTCAGACATGATACTGTTAATGTTACAGTTCTAAAGTTTGGTTAAGTTACTTGTTATTCTGATGACTTTGGTACAAACTGACCTAAGCTCCGCCTGCTGGGGGTATAGCCAGTGGAGGAGTCGGTTTCTTTCTTAAAGGGACAGTAACACCAAAAAATGAGTGTTTTAAAGTAAAGAATGTATCATGTAGTGTTGCGTTGCACTGTTAAAACTGATCTGTTTGCTTCAGAAACACTACTGTCGTAGAAATGAACAAGCTGCTGAGTAGCAATGGCGGAAATTGAAAAATGGCTACATGGCACAGGATAAGTAATTGATAACAGATAACATTATGTTCTACAGAGCTTATCTGCTATCTGCTGTGTAACTAGAGCCTTTTCTCCTTTGACTAGCTGCCCCCATGGCTACACAGCAGATTATTTATATAAACAATAGTAGCGTTTCTGAAGCAAACACTGAAGTTTTACCAGTGCAGGGCAATGCTGCATTATATTTTTATTACTTTAAAACAATTACATTTTTGGATGTTACTGGTCCTTTAAGGTTGTGTCCTGCCTCCTAGTGATACCAGCTATACCCCATTGTCCCTGTGTCCCCCAAGAGACTGAAGAGAAAGAGATTTAACGGTGAGTACACAATTTCCTTTTGCAAATGCAAATTAGGGTACGGATTCGGTTCGGCTGGGCAGGATTCCTTTTATTGGAGAGATTAGCCACCCAAAATTGGCCACCCTACAATTGCTTTTATATGTAATATGCTGTGTACTTTCAGCTATTGTTTTCACATGTGGAGATTTTGCCTATGTTTTTACACTAAATTGTTTGTGTTGTGCAGTGTATCGGCAGGCCATTAACAGCAAAATGTTTGAAACTGAAATGAAAATTGCTGCAATGCACGTCAAGAGGAAGCAACTTCATCAACTGCTTCCTAGTCATGTGCTCCCCAAAAAGAAAAAGGTAAATCTCTGTTATAGCTAAATATTTGTAAACTATTCTCCAGTTTATACTCTTAAAGGGCACTTTTAAATTAACTTTTAGTATGCTATAGAATGGCCGATTCTAAGCAACTTTTCGTTTGGGTCTTCATTTATTTTTTATTGTTAAATTTAATTATTGGCCATTTTCTCCTGACTCTTAACTGACCCCCATCTAAATGCAAACATAGTATTATTGCTGCTTTTTTTACTCATATTTCTATACAGGCCCTATATTCCATATTCTAGTCTCTTATTCAACTTCATGTATGGTTGCTAGGGTAAATTGGCTGAAATTGCAAACTGGAGAGCTTGCCAAATAACTCAAAAACCACAAATAGAAAAATGAAAACCAACTGCAATGTGCCTCAGAATATCATTCTCCACCTCATACTAAAAGTTAATTTAAAGGTAAACAAACCTCTAAGTCCGACTGGTCTTTTGGCTGACACATGGGGCCCTCTTGAAGCCTCTAAACCCTTCTACTTAATTTTAATAAAATGTGGTTCCTTCCTTTTTACACTGTTCTAGTAGCCATGTTATCTCCATTTTATAGTATAATCGTCGTTCTTTTATCCATAGTGTATACCACCCCTCTTTGAGTAGTTGCAACATTCAGATCTTTAAGTTCTCTGTTTAGCCCTCCATAAACTGACCTAACTTTTTTTCACACATGTGAAAGGCTGGTATGGAGCATGACTGACAAATTAAAACATACACGTGAATGAAAGCAGCTTATATCTTACATCTGTTAATATCCTTTGTACTTTTCAGCATTCAGTTGAAGGTGTTAAGCTGGTATCTCTGAATGACAGCAGCATTGACTTATCAGTGGACAGTGACAACAGCATGTCTGTGCCTTCGCCTACCAACGCCACAAGAACCAGTCCACTAAATTCTTCTGCATTGTCTCAGGGGTAATAATCCTCCTTTTTAAGCATGTATTTATAATAAAATCATACAAGTACTAGTATGGATCAGTAACATCTTAGGATGACATATCCGTTAATGATATTCATGACCCGCTCCCAATACTTTACCATTTTATTAAAAATGTCCTTTTTCTCAGTAATTATAAAGCAGTACCTTGTACTTCATCCTAGCTAAGATATAATTAACCTTTACTGGAGGCAAAACCAGCCTAATGGGTTTATTTAATGTTTACATGATTTTCTAATAGACTTAAGGTATAAAGATCCAAATTACAGATAGTTATTCTGTTATCACTCTTAAGGGTCTTATTAATAATGCAGTATAAAAAGTGCAGTAAAGCATTACTGGTGATGTTTCCCAGAGCAAATAATCAACAACCATTGGAAAACAAAAGTAAAGATCGGATTGGTTGCTATGATCAACATCACCAGTAAAGTTTTCCTCTGCTTTTTACACATCATGATACATAGACCACTCAATGTATGTGTAGTTATTTTTACACTTGTAAAAATTCATCAAACAAGCCAAGCAATATGGCTGCTCTCATGTTGACAAAATGAATTCTGAATATTTGCAAATTGATTAAAATATTCAAACAGCTGCATTGATCAGTGAGACTAAAGGGGTCCAACCCCATAACTTTTATTGTTTGCCACACAACACACAATGTTGTATACTTTTCTTGGTAATTACCTTTATAGGAAGTGTAGAATGTCAGATAATTTTTATGAGGAATTTCTTTCCCCAAAGCAGAAACAGCCCAGCAGCACCAGTATCCTTTTCTGTGACCAACATCCAGGCTACTGATGTAACGGTACCACAGAATAATTCCACTGAAAATTCAGGGGGTAAGATCATAATGTTTCTTAAATACGTTGTAGTGATTTTATAGCGATGTCCTTGCAAAACCTGTCTTTGGCATAATGAATGCCACATTTTTCGCAGCTTTCCAATATACATTAATAAAATCCCCCTTTCCTTCATGCTGTTGCAATATTATATTGGCATTTATCTCCTCTCCAGCCAAAGCACCAAATAACCTTAATGTATTGCATGTTCTGCAACTAACACACACACACACAAGATGAGAATAGCAGGAGTGTGAATGGCATTGTGTATATTGAAGTCTTGGCTGGAGAGGAGCTGATTTCTGTTAAATTGTCAATTGTTTCTTCTTTGGCAGATCTCAGAAACAAACAGCCTTTAGCTGCAGTTTCGTTTACAAATAACAAGCATTTTTAATAAACCTATTAAAGATGCAGAGAAATACATTATGCAAACAAAAAATACTTTGGGTGGAGATCCCTGTAAATGATCAGGGAGCATTTATGCAGTTATCGTCTTTTACATGCTCATGTGTAATTGATCTGTTTGCAGGTAGTTTGAATGAAAGCATTCCTGAAACTGCCACACACCCAGCTTTTTCTTCAACGCCAAGACCTTTGGTGACCCGAGTTGTTTCTTCCATGCGTTTGGTTAACCAAGTTCAAAAGCCTGTCACAAATACGATTACAAAACTGCCTAGTCCAGTAGCAGGCGTGAAAAGGACATCCTCTCCTTCAAATGAAGAGAGCCCCAAAAAAACCAAAACAGAAGAGGTATTGAACTTACAGTGTAGACAGTTGTATTTTGTCTTTCAAAGCTTTCAAAGCCTAGCTTAAAGGGAACACATACCTTGGCTTTTCACTTTCACTAAAAAAACACATCTGCACCTCCCCTTCCATTCACTTCCATTTCTCTGCTGAATGTCTGGCAGGGTCATGAGTGAAACAGAATTTCCTCATTAGCATAACCTGGTGATGTCTGTGAGTGACAAGCAGAACTCTGCAATCATAGCCAAAGTCCCTCCCTCTGTGTGTCTACTCTGAGCCTGACAAAAGGTGGCCATAGATCTTACAATTACGATCTTTCCAGGGAAGATTTTGTTTCAGTACACACTTGTAGAGCTGAATTGTCAAATATACAGGTAGAAACAGCATTCTACCTGTATCTGACAAGGCAGCACTAACAATTGCCGATGTTCTGGTGCCTTCAGAGGTGTCCGATTAAAAAATTTCTGGCTAACAAAATGAGCCGGCAGATGTCGAAGTCTTCTGCCGATATTGGTCGGCTCATCACCAACAATACATGCACCGAATATCGTACAAAAATTAGTTTCATACGATATTACTAGTGCGTCTATGGCCACCTTAAGTCCCCCACTGTATCTCTCTGCTCTCAAACCAGATTTAATTCTGATCAGTCTCTCTTTTCATCATTTGCAGCTTTTCCTTGAAGCTACAATTCTGTTTTATTTGCTCATCTTAACTGTGTAGAACAGTTCCATTGAAGCAAGGGACTCTTGCTTCCAATGGTGTATCACCCCATCCCCCGCTGCAACAACTCCCTTCAACCTTAAATTAAGCAAATTATGATTTAATTTCAACAACTAGTAGGCCATCACTCACATACAGGAACATTTTTTTTTGTCTGTATCCAATCACAGTCAACATCTAGATGTCCCCAATTAAAAAAGTCAAAATAATTGATACACTAACCCTTCTATGTGTTCATAAGGTATCCAAAACACCTAGCTTCCATCCAAAGCCGACCATCAGTAATCAAAAGAATGGTGTGGATACAAAAAGCGCAACAACATGTTTCGAGCTAACTAGCCCTTTATCAAGTGTATCAAGTGTAAGATACACTTGATAAAGTGCTAGTTAGCTCGAAACATGTTGTGTTTGCACTAAACGCACTGATATGCAGCAGTAAGTAGTCTGCGTTTTTTGTATCCACACCATTCTTTTGATTACTGATGTCCCCAATTAACTACCTACAGGCAATGATACAGGGAGTTCTTGTTATGTAACCGCTTGGGGGTACCATTCATGTGAAGAACATTTTTTTTTTTGTTGTTAGTATCCAATAATGCATATCAGAAGGTGGGCCTTTATCGGTTACAAATAAACTTTGTCCATGCAATGGTGCAGGAGGTTCCTGTTCTGTAACTAGCTGGGGGGGGCAGCTCACATGGAGGAACATGCAATTATCCAGCAGTACATATCAGAATGGTCCTCCAGCTGTTTTTGAATGTGATTCTTCTACGTTGTTGGATAATGAGAAGAAAGTATTGGATCTGACCAAAAATGTGTGCAGGTGGCCCTCCATCTGTTACAGTAATAAAAAAGTTTCTGTTTTTCTGAGAGTTGGAAGGCCTTCTAGTTAAAATAGTGCATTTGGGGGTAATCCACTAACTATTATTACATTACTATTAATTGCTTTTTCTGAGGTTAAAGGAAATGGTTGCTGGCAGCAGGAGGGCCACACCTCCGTAAAAGATGTGCAAATAAAAGTACTGGGAATGAGATCTAACAGTTGATATTGGGACATAGTAAAACTGATATGCAATGTATGCCCTCGCCAAAAAAACATTTTCCCTCCGGTGGTTTGAAAGAAAAAAAACACATAACCACAGGTGAAGAGAATAGTGTGATACACAATTTGTGCCCTTTAACCTTTATAATTTGGAGGAAACTTGCTGCTCCACTAAATGTTTCATATGGAGGGTAATAGACAGACGTTCTACTTGTCACTCCTTTATGACTATTTCCTGTTGCAGAATGGACGCCCCCAGCTTTCACATCAGTCTAGACACAGCTGAACGATTTTCTATGTAGTTCTGATATGACATTTTTAAAGGGGAACTATCGCGAAAATTAAAAACTAATATAAGCTTCGTCATAGAGAAATGAGAAACTGTAAATACAATCGTAAAAAAAATACAAATTGTAAATACAATCCATTAAATATTCTGCATTGTTTCTGAAATAATCACATTTATCTACACTATCCCTCTTCTTAGCATCTGTTTCTCTAAATTCTCTCGCTATCCTTCAATCAGCATCTCTCTTCATTCTGTCTTAATACAGTATTTGGGTGTCAGAGAGTCATGGACAGTTAGATCCAATATATCTTATGGGGGGTGGGACTTCCTTTCCTATCAGATGTTTAAGAGCTCATTCAAATAACTGATTCCAGTACAAACAAAATCTAACAAAATAACTGCCTTTTGTACAAATTCTGCATGTAGAGGGACATGATGTCTGGTGGTTTTAATAGTGAACACTAATACATCTAGATATATTGGATCTAATGGTCAATGAATATCTGACACCCAACTGCTGCATGAAGACGGAATGAAGAGGAAACAGATGCTGATCGAAAGATAGAGAAGATAAACTTAATTTCGGAAACAATGTAGAATTTTAAATTGTGTAGTTAGCTTCTTATTTCAGTATGCTGAAGCTTAAATTTTTATTTTTGAGATAGTTGCCCGTTAAGAGAGGTAAACTTGATTTAAATATTTTTTTTTCATATACATTTAAAAGAAGTAGCTGTATAATAATAGGAGATGACATTATATGTCTCCTTTATTCTGTTTTAAATGAATCCGTTAAACCAGGCCAGAGTTATGGGTAGGCAGCAGAGTAGACATGTCTAGGGTGCAGCTCTCCTCCTCCCAGTCAGCAGGGGTTCTGGACACAGCGGTGCAAGCAGCAGTGACAGGAGCAGGGGAGGGTCTGAGGAGCAAGTTGAAGAGTTGGCACTTTTGGGGTGTGTCGGGCAAAGAAGTATCGTCTCCCTTGTTTAGTAACTGTGCTTGGCCCTTCTCTCTTTTTAAATGACTGCTTTACTTTTAAGCAGAATCATTTGTGAACCTACCTCAGCGAAATATGAATGTAGAAGTGTGACTCCACTCCTGCTTGAGCTTGGTGGAAGGCATGGGCATTTATATGTATATATAATATATTGTATAGCATAATGTACAGTGGTGCAACTACAAGACAGCAGGGCCCAAGGCTGCAATTGGAACCCGGACCATGAGGTTTGCTTCATGGTTATAACCATCACCAGTGCCTTAAAGGTGCATGCTGGGTCCTCTGAAGTTTTTTTTTTTCAGTTTTAGTTCTGCCACTGATTCAGTATGATATGGAATATATTAATACATCATAGTTTTAATATATGACATATATTGTGAAAAGCAATAATGAATGATAAGAAATGAATACACATTATTTACACCAAATGCTTGCACTGTATATGTTATAAATGTAGTGTTTTTTGTTTTTTAAGCACACTACATGATATATTTGTAAACTGCTGTATTTTTCTTGTAAAACTTTCTCCAATTTTAATAGGCTTTAACATTCGTTCTACAAAGTAATCAAGCTAATCTTTAGATTTATATGCTTTGTTGTCGACTAGATAAATATTTCTTGCAGCAAAAAAACATACTATGTTGTTGCTTTTGTTCTGTAGGATGAAAATGATATCAGTAATTCCACAGAAGGGGAAGAACAAAACAAATTAGAAACTGAAGAACAAAAGGTGAGTGTTGATGGTGCACCAAAGTGGTCAGATGCCCTTGCTCTAAATGACAGCCTTTGGAATAACCAAAATTAGACTGAATTTCAAACTTTTCTCTGAAGAGTGTACTTTTTGTAATTATCTTTTTTAATGTACTTAAATTTGTTTCCTGGCTCCTCTTTGATTTTTATTCCTCACATTATCTTGGGGGACACAGGCCAGCTGGTACTAAGAACAGAAGACACTAAAAACAGAAGGCTTCCTCATCTTAGTGCTGCCCAGCCTTTATTTTGATTTATTTTATTCATTGATTTTGTTTTACATAGGAAGTACATAGTGAAGAAACCTCCTCATCCCCTGTTCCAGGTGCACTGCCATCCTCTCAGGTATACCATATTGTTT